>CM054936.1:12145425-12268364 GCA_029168755.2 Tillandsia fasciculata
TTTATATTTTAATCACTTTACGCTCATTCTTTTTCGACTGTTTTATACTCTTTTTATTTATATACAAAATGGCAATGATTTAGTCTATTAGTACACATTCAATTCTCGTATTCGAGGAATTTTTTGGTTATTTAGGTCCTATTTTGATCGGTAGTTGTTAAATTATAGGAAATAACCGTTGTTATTCAAAAGATTAAATTGTTAGAGAACTGTATTTTTATATTTTATCTTCAACACTTCTTCTCGCGTCTTGACTCGAGATTTTTTGATAGGCCCAAGACATGGACTTGAATTAAATAGGAGGAAATTAAATAAGACTTAGGGCTTGATCGGATTCGAATTCAGGACCTATTTAGATACCATGTTAAATTATGCGAAACAACCGTTGTTCTCTAATAGCTTAAGTGTGACACTCTCGGAATTTGAAAGTCATATAAAAAGGATATAATAAGGCTAAACCTCTTTTGGCGGTGGTTAGGTCTAAAAGGTTAAGAGGGTTAAGTGTGCTAGAGTTAGAGTAGTTCTAGGATGGGTGACCCCTTGGGAAGTTAGGTCGTCATAGTTGGTATTAGAGCCAATCACTAGCTGAAAATTGAGCCAGAGTTATATAGTCGGTAGAGCGCAACTTCCTAGCTGATGACCATTGTGGGTGAAGCGCGGCTCCCCACAAGGTCGGTTAAGGCTAGCCAGACAAATCTCACATTGCCTGGTGCTTGTGAGTGTGTCTGAACCTGATGAGGACGTCAGGGTTTGGAGGAGGAATGTGATACCCTCGGGATTTGAAATAGCTCTATATAAAGGATATAATAGTGCTAAATCTCTTAACCCAGTAGCATTTTGAGTGGTGGCTATACTCAAGAGGTTAGGAGAGTTAAGCGTGCTAGAGCTAGAGTAGTTCTAGGATGGGTGACCCTCTATGAAGTTGGGGCGTCACATTAAGCTTTCAGAGAATGATGCTTTTAATTAATTTTTCTTCAACACTAGCTTAAAAACTCCATAGAGTGTTTTTTGAATTCAGGGATTCCATGTAATCCTATAGGAATTCCATACTCTATTTTATCTCTGGTTGGATGCCAATTGCAAAATTTCACAGTAATTCTATCAAATTTGATAAAATTACTAATAAAAATTGTAAATTTGTCAAATAAATAGAGATCAAAATTAATAATTAGATTAAATTAAAGTAAACTACATTTAGACTTTTGTTTCTAATCAAAATATTACTTATCAAAATTACTATCTAAAAATTAACAAATGGAGATTAAATTACTAATTAAATTAAATTAAATGTATACTCCATTTTATTAGTAATAAAAATTAACAAATAAAAAACAAAATTAACAAAATAAAAAATAAAAACTAATAAAAAATTTAAGTTTTTTATTTTAGTAATTTTGATCTAGTTCGAGGAGGGGGTGGCAGCGGTGGTGGTAGAGGCGGTAGCGAAGGAGGAAGAGGGGGTGACGACAATGAAAGGGTGTGGCAGAGGAGGGGGCGGCGAAAAGGGTTGGCAGCTGAGAAGGGGGCCGGAGCGGAGGAGGCTAGTGGTGAAGGAGGTGGCTGCGGCGAAGGAGGGGGGTGGCAGCAGCAGTGATAAAGGAGGGAGTGGTGGAGGGGGAAGTTGCTGGAGGGAGGGGCTTGGTGGGAGAAGGGAGAGAGATAGGAGAGAAGGTGGGAATTGGGAGGGAGGAGGAAATAGAGGAAAAAACAGAGGATTTTTTTTTTTTTTTTTTTTTTTTTTTTTTTTTTTTTTTTTTTTCTAGTTTAAGTGGATTTTAACTGCACTTTTTTTTTTGGTTGAAGGGTTAACCATATTTTTAGGTGTCTTTTTAAAGCATCCAAACACCTCATAGCAAAATTTTTATAGAAACATAGTGTAGTTAACTCTATGGTGTGTCCAACAGGGCATTTTGGAAATTGATATTTACTAAAAGAGTTTTGTTTCCTTCTATTCAGAGTATTTTGATCCAGTTCTAGTAGAGTCAAGGATTTAGGCTTTTTTTTTCTAATAAATAAAGGTCCAACTGACTAATTTTCTATTCAGAGTTTTGGTTGATGAAAATTGAGAGTTTGGGGTTCAATTCCTTGGTTATCTTCTCTTGCTATGTGTGATGCCAGCCTTTAAATTTCCTATTTTCTTCTTTCTGTTTCCTTTTTCCTCCTTTTTGTTGCATCAAGCCATTTGTGTCATGAAGTTCAAAGGAGAAAATGGAACAGAAAATAAGAAAAAGGTAGCCTGTGGGACTCACATTCAGGCCTTTAAGGACCTGGAGGCCCTTCCCCCTCACATACGAGGTGTCGCACCCTCCAACTCCTGTACGGTGAACCCTTCCTCGATCCTTCTTCCCCTCTTCCTAAAGTAATGAAGCAAATGTCTTTCTGTGGTTTAATTTTTATCCTTGATCTTGAATTCTTGCACTTTTTGATTTCTTGATCTTATATTTTATAAATTCCTTACTTTAATCAAGGACTCCGAATGCTCATACTTCACCCTTTCATTCCTTCCAATTCCTTTCTTTGTGCTCCATGCCCTTCTATTTCCGTAATTAACCCTTCCAATTCAATTTCTCTTGAAAACTTACCTATCCTCAAAAGTTTAGGATTACTTGCTTAATTTTTGAAGGAGTTCATACTTGTGCTGTGTTACTAACTTTGCAATTGTTATTAGTAGACACCAAGGAACCAATCTCCTTGCTATGTGCTTGTGGTTCGTTTATTTTTTATTTTTATTTTTTTATTATTTATTTATTTATTTTATTTTCATTTCTGAGGCTACCTTGTGTCTCACAAATGGAGAAAAATCACAAATTTCAGGTTTTTTTTCTGTCTTTCTTATCTGTCAAATATTATATTGTCTACATGAAATTCTATGTAGTTTTTTTTTTTCACAACCCGTAGGATGTGTTTGTTTTGGTGTGAGGCAAATTCAAACGTGCAGTTAGCTCCACCAGTTGGAGAGCTCTTCCTGCCAATCGATCCTATTGTTTTCTACAGATCATCTCTTCTTCATTTTCTATGATTGTGGGTTTAGATCAAGGAATTAAGTATCCATCCATGCCTTACGGCACGGAGCGTGCGGCAAGGTACAGAGGGGGTCTCTCTTGGCCCTCCTGTACTGCGATACCCTTTGAGTATCGGACGAGACAGAGCGATACCCAAAGAGTATCACGGTACGTGGCGCTGCGTGCCCACACCGGCACACAGTGTTTTTATTTTTTTTTTTTTTTACTTCGACCTTTTATATTTTTTGGTTTCTTGTATAGACCTTTATCCCTCTCTCATCTATTTTTTTCTTTTCACTTCTGCCTTTTCTTCTATTCTGCATTTTTTTTTTCTTTCTTCTCACATCTTTTACTCTATTTTTTTCCTTTCTATTTTTTCTTTCCTTTTTTCTCATAATTTTTTTAAATTTTTTTCCTTTCAATCTCTTATTATTTTTTGATCATTTCGATCTTAAAAGAAAAAGTAAAAAAATAGTAAAATCGAAGATTTACTTATTAGGTAAGTCAAGAAATTTACAACTTAATTTTTTTTCTATACATTTAAAATATATTTAACTTGTAAAGTTTATTTTGTAAAGAAGTATGAAATTATACAAATTTTTATTAACTATTTACAAAAATCTGAAAATATATCTACTTGATTTAATCATTATATGGTCAAATTTTATTTTTTTTGTACGGATTTAGTATTTTTGTGCGAGATTTAAGATATTCTTAACTTTGAAAATTTTATTATTAGATTTAGAAATATAAAAATCGAAAGCTAAATAGAAGCAATTGATATTTAAATTTGCTTAATATATATGTCATATGGTTTAGTGTTAAATTTTTATAAATAAATTGCACAATTTTCTTATTTAAATTTAAGAAAAATTAATTTTTTTGGATGAACTTGCAAATTTTTCATAAAAATTTTAAAAAAATTTTAATTTTCTCAGATTTATATTTTATAATTTTAAAATTGTAAAGTATAAAAATAAATCAATTTTTTTTTAAAAGTTAATCAATTTTTATTATTGCTTAATTTATTTATAGTATGGTTTATTATTAAATTTCATGGATATATTTTATAATTTTTTTAAAACTTTTAGAAAAAATAAATTTCTTTGATTTTTTATAAATATTTTATAAAAATTTGAAAATGAAAAAAAAACTATCAATGCACTTTGGGTCTCATTCTAGTTTAGTCTAGTCATCATATGATCCTTCATCGAATCCATACGCATGAATCTTCCAAATTTTTATAAAAATTTAAAGAAAAATATTTTTCTCTATGAGCTGTAGTTGTATTTAATTTCACCTATAAAGAAGACTGCTACTATATTAAGCTATTAACTAGTAAGTTAGTAAGTTATTATAGACATTAGATCAAGACAAATCAATACATAGCCAAAATTTATAAATATTACTCTAAAATTTTAAAAATAACATTCTAAAGCCTTATTGGGCAGAAAAAACTAAAATAAGATCGTGCCAAAACGTGCCACTAGGAGGTTGTGCGTGCCCGTCGGCACGCAAGCGTGCCATGTGTCGGCACACAAGTGTGCCTGTGCCGTATCGTGCCAGGCAACGGCCGGCACACCCCCGTGCCACGGCACTTTAATCCTTGATTTAGATCCACCTCTAGAACTTAAATGGCTAGTGATAGAAACTGATAAGCGAATCTTTTGATGTAATACAAACTTTTAGGTTGACAAAGTAAAATTATCATTTCTCAAGTTTCTCTAGTATTAATGTAAACATGATTTCAGAATACCAGGAAAAAAAAACATCTTTTCAGGATACCAGCAAAAAAAAAAGAGAAGAAACTTATAGCTGGAAAATGTTGGCATAGCTTTATCATCACGAATCCGGAGTTTTTTTTTTAACTTTGCTGGTGTCTGTGAAAAAGCAAAAGGAACTTTGTTTCACTTCATGACTCTGCCTATCTTTGATTTTGCTATTTCTGCAGCTTATTTGTATCAGGTTTTCTTTTTTCAAAGCAAATTATTAAGTTTTGTTTGTTTTTTCTTCAGGAGCTAAAACAATATCCTAGCCTTCGAGTGGAGGTTGGAAATGCAGCTTTTGATTCATTGGACAGAATGAGAGAAGAAAGCAAGAAAGCCACACTTAAACTTGTTGATATGGAGTGCAGTTACTTAACAGTAGATTTCTTCAGGAAGCTTCCTCAGGATGTTGAGAAAGGCGGAAATCCAACACATTCTATTTTCGACAGATACAATGACTCGTACCTCAGACGAATAGGTACTACTAGATTTCACTAAGACTGCCCTCTCAATATGACTTCGACTTTTCATCCTTCTCTGTCTTCATGATACTTCTCTCAAGGTTTCCTGATTTTGAATATTAAATCGATGATATTATTCTATAACAGTTTTTTACAAACCCTTGAAAAATTTAAATTTGGGAATACAACCTTCCAAAAATTTATCTATGGTCTTCTCACCACGTCTGCGTCATTTGGGTGGAGATTGGAGAAAATTATTAAGATGGTGAATCATTTACCGCTTTTACGAAATTGGTGACTGATTCACCGGCTTTATCATAATTTCTAAGAGGAAAGTAGAGAAAGAGGAACGGTAAAAATGGTTTCATAATTTCTAAGAGGAAAGTAGAGAAAGAGAGGAACAGTAAAAATGGTGAACGATTCTCCACCTTTGTCAGAAGAAAATAGAGAGAGAGAAACTTTAGAAGCGGTGAACGATTCACCACCTTTGTTATAATTTTTAGAAAAGTGAACTATTCACCATTTTCAGATTGAATAAAAAATAGAAATATTGATTAAGTGGCGAATCATTTACTGCTTTTCAGAAGAAAGCAGCAAAAGTGATTCACCCCTTTTTTTCCATTATACATAAAATCCTATACTAGCTCCTACGTTGCATTGATGTGGTAAAAATAAGGTTATATTTCTCAAATAAATTTTGTAGAGAGTTAGATCACCAAAAATTAAAATTTTAAAAATTATTATGAAAAAGCCCTTCTATAACTCTCGTATATTTTAACCAGAGTTCTCTTTTCTTTTTGGTAAATGAACAGGGAGTACTGTTCTAGCATACGTCAATATGGTGTGCTCAACTTTACGAAACTCCATACCGAAGTCTATAGTATACTGCCAAGTACGCGAGGCAAAGCGCTCATTGCTTGATCATTTCTTTACTGAATTGGGGTCAAAAGAGGTGAGATTGTTGCCTGAGTAAATTTATAAGCTGTCAAATGCCTGATATGTATTTTTTACTTGTTTATTTTGAAGAAGCTGCTTTTTTTCTAATTGTGTTGTTACTTTTTCACAAATTGGTAAAGATTTATCTGAAAATCTATTGTGATTTGGGAGAGCAGTTAGTAGTAGATTGATGCTTTTTAAACTTGGTATTAACCTTTTACTTAATTGCATATATGTTTCTGCCTTACGTAGTAAATATCTGGCAAAAATGTACAAACCATACCTGAATGCTACCAATTTGGCCTACTATTTTCTTAACAAAGATGGCACGGAGCAGATCTGTTGTTAAGAAATTTAGGAAAATAGTCTAAATTGCAATTTTGATACAATGGTTCTGATAAATATAAATATTAAAAATACTGTTCTCTGGTAGTGTAAGCTATTAGAAATAATTAATTTAACATGGTATTAGAGCAGAATGTCCTGAGTTCGAATTCCGTTATATCTCTAGTCTTATTTAATTTCTTCTTATTTATAAGTCCACGCCTTCGGCCTATCAAAAATGTTTTGAGCCTAGACATGAGAGAAAGTGTTGAATATAAATATTAAAAACACCGTTCTTTGGTACCTTAAGCTATTAGAGATAAATGGTTGTTTTATATAATTTAACTGGTTCCATAGTAAGCTGATTTGGGCGGAGTTGCATTACTGTAGGTTCCTTAAGAGCTTAAATAACTCAAAACTTTCCCATGAAAGGTTTGTGTCAATGGATTAGTTTGATTGACCACTTGAGATTAAAGCTATAGTAAAAATGATTCATCGGTAGTTCTCAGTGTATTAACTTTTGTAGCAAGAAAAATTCTGTATATTATTTTAAATTTGTTGGGTGCCATTGCATATCATTCTGCGAAGGTCTATAAATAGATTGATTGCGTATAAGTTGCTGGGTAGGTGTCTATAAATAGATTGATTATGTATAAATTACTGTGTATGAATCAGAGAAAGACCATATCGATTGTTTTATGCCTAGTAAACTGTAATGTTAATGGTGATAACCGCATGTCAGCCCAAAATTCTGCCCATGCTGGTCTCATTCCTTTTGATTACTTCATTCAATGTTCTAATACTTTTAGTAGGGTTTGGTTCTTATATGGAATTTCGATGAGTGGCAAGATACACCCTTATATCCATCTGTGTTTTCTCTGTAATTCTCTTGGTAATTTCTCACTATTGTCAGGAAGTAAAGAGCAGTCAGTACTCGCGCTACTCTTCTTGTACCATTGAGCAAATTATGAGTAGAACATTGTCTGATCTTTAAAGTTTCTGTTATTGCAGGCAAAGCAGCTATCTTCACTGTTAGATGAGGACCCAGCAGTTATGGAGCGCCGAGCTTCCCTTGCAAAGAGGTTGGAGCTTTACAGAAGCGCCCAAGCTGAGATTGATGCAGTGGCGTGGGCCAAATAGATAGGAGAAAATGTAGGAGGAATTTACTAGTCTTTCCCTCTTTCCCTTTCTTTCTCTTTCTCTTTTTTTTTTTTTTTTTTTTTTGTGTGACTTATTTGGTTGGAATTAGTTAATGGCAGTTTCTATCGATTAGTCTAGGCTTTCATATCACGGGTTTATGTTATATGTAGTTTGTTTGAGTGGTGTAAGGCGTTTTCGTTTTGATAATATACATTATATATAGAATATACCTGCTGATCTCTTATTGTTAATGAGGTTGGTTCTCGTATGCTTCTAGAAATGTTGATGGTATGCGTGGTTATTCTATGAATTTTTTCAAAGGAAATTGAATAAAGAGACTCAACTAAAAGTTTTTGTTTATGTAGGGAGAATATCTTCAAACTAATGCTTATATTCCACTTGTGAGCCAGGATAAGGCTAATCAAATGTTACCAGTTGTATTTTAGTAATTTTATATATGTAGATAAAAATGAATGAAGGGCAGTTGATGTGCTGTGTTATGTTGTAATATCTATGAACTCTATATTAATTTTCAATGCAATTTCTTTTATTTTTTAGAATTTTTTTTTTTTCATTTTTTATCAACTGTTTTTTTTTTTTTAAATTATTATTATTATTATTATTATTATTATTTTTTATCGCTTTCTCATCCGATGTTCTTTCAGCTTTTCCCCTGCTCTCGAGCCTGTCCTCTACGCATCGTCCTATCTTTCTTTTCTCTCTCTCTCTCTCTCTCTCTCTCTCTCTCTCTTTCTTTTTTTGCTCACTTGTCCTTTTTATTGTATTTTTGAGGCTTAATCTTTTTATAGAAATTGATGAATTCAAACCTTTGAAGTATAGGTGGGCTTCGTCTTTTATAGATTTTTGTAAAAGAGGGCGGGAGCATTGTGATGGAGGCGACCACCACGGTAGCGGAGGCTACGGCCATCATCACTGGGCCGGAGAGGGTAGCGCAGGGTGATTTCAGACAAATCGTGGTGGGGATGGTGCGAATGGCGGTGTTATGATACTTTAGCTCCAAGAGGCTCTTCAAATTTTTGATGTTTATCTCTAATTTTTTTTTAAAGGACGAGACCTTGGTGAGTGCCCTAAATTTATTGTAAGATAATTTTATTTCGTGATTTGATTTTAATTGATCGATTCAGAATATTAGAATAATTTTTTTATATTGTTATGATGGATTAGATATGAGTTTAGTTATAATAATATTTATTCGTTGCATCACGCATATCACTATACTAATTTAATTATTATTATTATTATTATTATTATTATTATTTTAGAAAAAGAAGCATAAGATATACAATAGAGCAGAAAGTGATGGACAAATATAAGTGTGGAAGTGGTCTTAATATGTTGAAAATGATTGTTTGTTGAAAAATAAAGAATATTGCTTTGCACAGTTCTCAACGTGCGCCTCTACATAATTGATGTATTGGTTTGGTAGCATAACTTCGTGAACAAAGCTGCTTTTATTTTATTTTCTATTTTTTTTTTTTTTTTTTTTTTTTTGTTGGGAGTAAAAGAAGTAACGCACGCTGACGTATGTTTTTCTTTGGTAGCTTCAGTTCTGATATATATATATATATATATATATATATATATATATATATATATATATATATATATATATATATATATAAATCATCCTCAAGAAAATTATTTAAATATTAAAGACTAATTTGTATACAAAATTTATTGGTTTTGAAATTTTGCAAAAGTGGGCTATTTTTTTTTGTTTTTTGTTTTTGCAGATTTAGAGATTTTTATAAAAATGATCAAAATATTTTTATTCCTCTCTCTCTTTCTCTACATAAGTAATTGGTACTTGTAAATTTTTTACCATTATATTTACCCATTTGACTAATTTCATTACTTAGATCATTCTATTCCACCAACCACTCAGGGCCCGCTATTATCCTAACCACACATCTTTTCGTCCAAGAACTAAAAGCCTACAAGCATCAATGACTTGGTACTTTTAAAAGCGTATGAGCTCATATATATATATATATATATATATATATATATATATATATATATATATATATATATATATATATATATATATATATATATACTTGTTCTTGTTCTTCCTCCCTATCGTTTCTTTCTCTATTTCTTGTCACATCTCGGGTGAAAACCAGAACTCGGACCCGTCTACAGATCCGCTGTGCATACGAAATTTTCGCGTACACGAAACGCTAAAATCTGCTTAGATATAAGAGAAGCAAATAATAGAGTAAAAGTACAAAGTTGAAATAAACTAAAATCAATACAGACTAAAATTGTATACATAAAAGAGACCTCAAATATCATAATACAAGTGTCACCTCTCAGAATCCAAATAATACATCCAGCTGGCTCAAGCCAGACCCAAATATATATCAGCCTGCTCAACTAACTATAAACAAAAATAAAATAATACAGGGTCCACCGCTAGCTCACAAGTGTGGTAGGAGATCTATCTAGCCCACGATCCTCTTACCTCGATCCGCCGGCACTGCAACCGCCGCGGAGAAATCTAGAAAAGACTGAGCAACAACGGGTGTGAGAACTACTAGAAAAACCAGTAGTCCTCAGTGGGTAAATCACCAATACTCCGACGTACCCACCAAGTCTACTAGAGGCAAGAAATTAACTGAAGTGGTAAAATTGAGAGTAAAGCTGCAGATAAAAGAATTTACCACTACTATGCCTCTAATGCTACGATGAGTAATGAAAACCGTATATGCATGCATCAATGAACGATAACTGCCGAGATAAACCCAATCTAGTGGACCTGTATAAAACCCGGTCCCGCCTGCGCTGCCAACACCATCGGTCACACCAACTACCGTGTATCGCCGATGTGGTGTCATACCCAAGTATCAATATCATAGACCTGTACAAAACCTGGTCTCGCCTATTCTACCATCACCATCGGTCACACTAACTACCGTGTATCGCTGATGTGGAATCATACCCAAGTATCAATATCATAGACCTATATAAAACTCGAGTGTAGAACACTGAACTTTAGCAAATTGCGAAGTTCTAGTGTGTGAAAGGTTGAACGATGCCCTTCAGATGTTTTGGTAAGCTTCCGGAAGGTTCTAGAAGGTTTCCGAAGAGTTTGGGCGCAAAACAAAAATTTTTGAAAAATCTAAAAATTTGAGGTTTTTGGCTTCGGGGTCCGGACCGTTTTGGGAGAGTCCGGACCGTTTTGGTAGGGACAACCCTGTAAGAAATGTAATTTCATTTCTTGCAGGAGGGCTTTGGGGATTTTGTTACAGTAGGGTTTTTAACCCTCTCTTTTCTCTCTTTTCCTCTCATTTGGAGAGAGCAAGAGAAGGTATGTGTGAGAGAGAGAAGGAGAGTTTTTCTTTGTTTTTCACATTCAACTCTTTCCTCTACTTGGCTTATTCTTCATCTTTTCTTCTCCACCATTGGTGCTTGCACCAAAAGCTTGAAGGAAGGTAAGAGCTTGAAGATGAAGGAAGTTTGGAGCTCTAGTTTCCATCATTTGCACTATGAAGGTGGGATTTGGGATTTGAGCTTAAAAGACGTTAGAAACACTTCTTTTCCTTTTCTCTTGGAATTTTTGTGTGAAAATTTAGTTTTTTGGAAAACTAGGATTTATTTTAGGGCTTTTTGATTTCTAACTTTTTGGGTGAAATTGATGGGTGTAGACACTCTTTTAGGTTGGTTTTAGAGCTTTTCTTGTTTGGATTTCAAGATCTAGCAAAATTTTCTCAACCTAAGGTATTTTTCACCTATTTTTCTTATGATTTTTAAGGAATTTCGTGATTAAATTTTTGTGATATTTTAACCCTTTGGAAACTTCTCTTAGGGCATAAGAGGAAGTGTGGGCATCTTAGTTGCGATCCTTCACAAGGATTTGGCAACTATCCGGTGGATTTGACCTCACCGAAATGGTTGAACTCCCCCTATGTCTCCTATAGACTTTTAGGGTATAATTGTTATATTAAACATGTATCGTTTGATTTATCATGATTTATGATCATGCATTTGAACCCCTTCATGTATAGAAAATTTCATACTCTATGTAGTAGAGGTAAACATTGTATGTGTATGGGCAGTTTAAGGGGGATTTGAATAGGAATTATCGTGAACTTAAGCTTTTGGATATGAATAGAGAACTTCTATACAAGTATTAGAATTATTGGAACATGTATTGCATATGATCATGTACAAAATAGACATTATGACATTAGTGTTATCTAGTGTAGTGAGATCCAAGTAGAAAACTTCTAAACTTATACAATCAAGATGAAATAGTGAGATTTCATGTTTGAGACATGATGACAACTTGTAAGTATTTTACTCTTTTATTATGCAAGATAATGTTAATATTGTATATGATACATTAACAGTTGAGATACTATATCCCGACCTAAAGGTCGATGATGCTATTCCGTGTTTTAGACACGATGATCGAGACTTGTTTGCTTGTCGTTTGTGCTCATTCGCACATGCTTGGTAGGGTCGACCCCTCATGCTCAAGAAAACTCTTATAGTCCCATTGTTACACATAAACCCTAACAATCCATTATCATGCTTCTAATCATGAAAAACAAAGGAAAAGGGGAGAGACCACCCTTTTTTGAAAAATATCCCCCACCTTGGTTTACCGCCAATCGCTTGTAGACACTTACAATTGGACTCCCGCGGCTCACTTGCTCATTTCGAGTATGTACGCGCAAAATAGCCGAGATCGTGCTGTCTCCACTTTAAAGCCACTAGACATATTATTTTAACCTTCAAATTAGAAAGTTAAAGAATAAATTAGTTTATGACTCCGAATCCATAAACACTAATTCACACCTTTATACATATGGCTATATGACCGATAAAGAAAAATCGGACATAACCGAAAACTCGACCATTCCGGATCTTACTAATTATCTCGTTTCGATACTAAACGATAGGAAATTAAATTAATTTAACTCCCGATCTCGTTTTGGCATATTACGACGCTAACGAATGCGAAAACAACTATTTCGACTATTTTCGCAATTTGACCGTCGGAACTCTGCCGGTTTACAAATTAACGTTGCTAGGTGTGCTTCTCCAACTCTAATTAGGGATTTGCATGATCAATTTAGATCAAAACTATAAAAATCCAAGATTCTATGTTCTAAGCCCTAGGTTCAAATTTCTTTAATTTCATTGCAATTTCTCCACGATTTTCGCCGATTTCTTCGACAAGAATCCTTCTAAGATCACATAGATTATAGATCTAAAGGAACTACGGCAAAGCCAAATTTATTTTTCGCAAAACTCACCTCAAAGAGCCATGATTTCGAGCTTCTCTTGGTTCAAAAGCTCACCCTCGCTTGCAGTAGGCTCATCGCAAATCGCTCCGTGATTTCGTGCACGTTGGAACGATAAAATCTAGAGAGAGAGTGAGTGAGGTGAGAAGGAGAGGGAAGCTCTCCATGGTGGTGTGCTCCTGTGCGTGCGTGCGGGTGGAGAAGAAGAAGAAAAAGGAAAAAAGTTAGCTTTTTGCATAAAGAACCCCCCTCCAATAGTAAAAAGTTACTATTTAGTTCTATTCTGATTTGATACTTTCCTACGGAGTCCTTCTGAACGTCCGTTTGCGCTCAAATTTGACAGGCATGCTTAATTTAATTTAATTTATCGTGATTTATCTTAGGTTTTCAATTTGGGTCACTTTTGGGTCACCAAAAGTCTTGCTGATTCAAAATTGCCGGCAGATTCATTTCTCACTACTCGGGTACCCGATTGATGTGAAACTTTTATTATAGTCTTAGAATATAAGTATGGACTATCCCACTTTTTTTCAGAATTTTCTGACACTATGAATTTTCTGCCAAAATCTGAGGCCTATTTCTCATATAAAATTCGAAGTCTTTTCTTTTTATTCCAATTTCAGCACAATTCACTTCCAAATTATTTTTTACTTTTCTAAGTTCAATAAAAATAGTATCTCATATTATTTTTATTTATACTTACTTATATACCGAAAATCTGGTATATTACAATCTCTTCCACCAAAGCAAAACAATTGATTAGGAGTGGATGTGTCGCTTACTTGGCTACCGTTGTGGATAGGAGCAGTAAGACTCCGAGAGTGGAAGATATCCCGATTATGCGAGAGTTTGTTGATGTGTTCCCGACAGAGCTATCGGGGATGCCGCCAGACAGAGAGATCGAGTTTGTGGTAGATATGATCGCTGGAACTACCCCAATCTTGAAGGCACCATATAGGATTGCACCGGCAGAGTTAAAAGAGCTAAAGGCGCAGCTTCAAGACTTGTTGGAAAAAGGCTTCATCCGACTGAGCGTGTCACCTTGGGGAGCACCAGTTTTGTTCGTCAAGGAAAAAAGATAGATTGCTTCACCTTTGCGTGGACTATCGTGAACTCAACAAGGTCACAATTAAGAATAAGTATCCATTGCCGAGAATTGATGATTTGTTTGATCAACTCCAAGGATCAAGAGTGTATTCGAAGTTGACCTTTAGTCTGGATACCATCAACTCAAGATCAAGCCCGAGGATGTTCCTAGGATGGCTTTTAGGACATGGTATGAACATTACGAGTTTACTGTTATGCCGTTTGGGCTCACAAACGCCCCGACAGCTTTTATGGACTTGATGAACCATGTCTTCAAGCCCTTTTTGAATTGATTCGTCATGGTGTTCATCGACGACATTTTGGTGTACTCTCGAAGTGATGAAGAGCATGAGGATCACTTGCGACAAGTATTGCAATTACTTCGGGAGAAAGAGCTCTACGCCAAGTTGAAGAAATGTGAGTTTTGGCTACGAGCGGTAGCGTTCTTAGGTCATGTAATATCAGATAAAGGAATAGCTATGGACCCCAAGAAAATAGAGGCAATCAAGGATTGGCCTAAATCGACGAACATCACTGAGATCTGGAGCTTTATCGGTCTAGCTCGCTACTATCGGCGTTTTGTTGAGGGATTTGCAAGGTTATCTACTCCCCTCACGTGACTCACGCATAGGGCACCAAATTTATTTGGAGTGATGCGTGTGAGAGAAGTTTCATGGAATTGAAGGAACGGTTGACCACCACCCCGATCTTGGCTTTGCCTACTACCGGAGCGGGATATGTGGTCTACAGTGATGCTTCTTTGAGTGGGTTCGGTTGTGTTTTGATGCAGAACGAGAAGGTTATTGTTTATGCCTCTTGTTAATTAAAGGATTACGAGAAAAACTATCCCACTCATGATTTGGAACTGGCCACCATGGTATTTTCTTTGAAGCTTTGGCGACATTACTTATACGGTGAGCATTGTGAGGTATATTGTAATACCTTGACCTTCCCGCCTTCTGTTTTGGCTCTAATTTAATTATTTCAGTTGTTAGGGGGGTTGAAAGTTCGAGAATTTCTGGGCTGACCGTCGGGGTCTGCGGGTATTTTTAGGTGCTAGAGCTCGCAAAACGGTGAACAGTGGCGCGATCGGATTCGAATTCCGACCCCGGGATCTCCCAGAAAGGATTTTTTGAAGTTCACTATCAGCTTGGGCGCGTCAGAATCCGTGTTGGCGATCGGCATGCTTTCCGAGGTAATCTGGACCCCTCGTTCAATTTCGATTAGCTAAGGATGTGATCTGGTATCTTATTTTAATTGTTCCCTTTCGTTAGCGTTTAGGTCAGATTTGGGTGCGTGCGGGGAAAACCCAACCCATATTTTTCGTCTTTTCAAGAAGACGGCGTAAGGGATCCAGGCGGAGAGACAGGGAGAGGGAAGGAGAATTGCTCCCTTTCTGCGGGATTGATCGAGCGAGGAGCGGACGATCCTCTTTCTTCCTCCTTCTCCAGCGAAACGAAGGTGAGCTTTTCGTTTCTAGGGTTTTTCGTTGTTCAGTTTTTGCGTTCATCGTTTCGGGGGTGAACTCGTCGCGCCGCTGTCGCCACCGCGGAGTCCAGGCCGCCGGCAGCAAGGGGTTGCCCGCAGGCAGTCTCCGCACGGGCTGGTGTCGCGCGGGGCTGCCTGTAGGCAGGCGCCGCGCGGGCTGGTTTCGCGCGGGGCTGTCTGCAGGCAGGAGCCATGCGGGCTGGGGCCGCGCGGGGCTGCCCGCAGGAAGGCGCCGCGTGGGCTGGGGCCGCGCGGGGCTGCCTGCAGGCAGCGCACCGCATGAGCTGGGGCCGCACGGGGCTGACCGCAGGCAGGCGCGTGGGCTGAGGCCGCGCGGGGCTGCCCGTAGGCAGGTGCTGCGCGGGCTGGGGCCGCGCGGGGCTGTCCGCAGGCAGGCACCGCGCGGATTGGTGCCGTGCGGGGCTGCCTGCAGGCAGGCGCCGTGCGGGCTAGGGCCGCGCGGGGCTGCCCGTAAGTAGGCGCCGCGCGGGGCTGCCTGCAGGCAGCGCACCGCGTGGGCTGGTGCCGCGCGGGGCTGCTGGTAGGCAGCGCGCCGCGCGGGCTGGGGCAGCGCGGGGCCGCCCGCAAGCAAGGCGCCCGCGCGGGCAGGTGCCACGCGGGGCCGCCCGCAGACAGGCGGCGCCGCGCGGGCTGGAGCCGCGCGGGGCTGTCCGCAGGTGGTGCGCGCCCGCACGGGTTGGTGCCGTGCGGGGATTTTCGCCGTGCGTGTTTTGGCCTAACCACCGTCGGGGGCTTAGGGCCGCGTCGGTGTTTCAGTTTTGAGTCTATGTTTGGTGTTTTGGGTGTTAAATCTTAGTGTCACTGATGTTTTCTTCGGGGGGATGTTTTATGTTCGGGAGGCACACAGAGACGCGGACGAGCCGAGTGCTCGGTCGTCGCACGCAAGGTGGGTACTTTTCGATGTTTTAGATTCCGGAATTATGGGAAAGGTGTAAGAATAAAGTAATTGCATGATTTACGATTGTTAACCCCATTAATGTTTATTATATAATACTATCGATATTATGACGACCAAGTATCGCGGTGCCCTATGTTATGTATGTGTACTTGGTTACGATGCTCGAGGTTGCTACACGAACACCAGCGGTTTGGCCACCGCGAGGGTGTGTTTTTTCGAAAAAGTGGTACGTTGACCCGTGTACCCCACAAGGTGACGTAGTGGGGGCCCCCCGTAGGTGGGGGGTTAGAGGCGCCAAGGTGAGAGCGGTGTGGTTTGCCGAGGCAGGTGCTCGGTGTGGTTTGCCTAGGTAGGTGCTCGGTGTGGTTTGCCGAGGTAAGTGCTCGGTGTGGTTTGCCGAGGCAGGTGCTCGGTGTGGCTGCCGGGGCAGGTGCTCGGTTTGGGTTATGCAGGGGGGGTTACCGTCGATTGCACGATGAGGAGGGCGGTTGCTCTGGTTTTCTTACGGTTTGCTTTAGTTACAGCCTTTATGCATTTCATACTTTATATCATGTGTCGCTGACTTCCCACTCTGTGACAGGTTCAGTCAGGGGTGAGAGCTAGGGCGACGGTGAGGCCACGACGAGAGGTCTTTTGGCCCTTCGAGGCTACAGACTGTGTTTATTTCTCCTTATGCTTATTTCATTACCTGTTAGTAGCTATGTAGGTTTGATACATTTGTGGGGTCGATGTGGATGTTGGGATGATTTCATACTTCTGTGGATGAATGTTTATTTTACTATCTGTTAGTTGGCTGTTTTCAAACTACCGAAAAAGCATTGCGAAAATAATTTGAAAAACATAGGTGTCGGGTGGGCACCGTTTTTAAAACTCTGTGGATTTATGGATTTCGAAACGGTTTTGAAAAATATGGGTGTCGTGTGGGCACCATTTTTAAAACCCTGTGGATTTATCCTTTCAAAAGATCAATCGGCCTCGTTAAATTCCTGATGCATGATAATCTCGTGTGGGCTCGCACCGGGGGAAAGGATTTTCAAAAAAAAAAAATACATGCAAATTTAAGAACTTTTGGTGGTTGTCTTCCGCTTGTTTAAACCCCCGGGGCGTGACATATATACTGATCATAAGAGTCTAAAGTACCTCTTTACCCAAAGAGAGTTGAACCTTAGGCAGCGAAGATGGCTGGAACTGCTTAAGGATTATGATTTGACCATTCTCTACCACCCCCGGTAAAGCAAATGTAGTGGCGAATGCTCCAAGTTACAAATTAGTGGAGAACTTAGCGATGATGATCACTTCCCACCAACCATTACTTCATGATATGAGACAGTTGGAGTTGGAGGTTGTAGCACCCGAGACACCCACAGGATTGATGGCATTAGTGTTACAACTGACCCTTATGGAAAGGATCAAGATGAAACAAGTTCAAGACCCTAGTTTGGAAAAGATTTGGGCTACTCTTGTGGATGGTTGAGCCGGTGAGTATCATGTAGATGATCACGGCATACTTCGTTTCTGAAGTTGACTACGCGTACCGGCGAATTTGGAGATCAAAGAAGAGATCTTGAAGGAAGCACATCGAGCACCTTATTCTCTTCACCCGGATGGCACAAAAATGTATAAGGACTTTAGGTTGCTTTATTGGTGGCCCGGCATGAAGAAAGATGTTGGAAAATTTGTAGCCCAATGCTTGACATGTCAACAAGTGAAGGCCGAGCACCGACTTCCCGCAGACAACTTGCAGAGTTTACCCATTTTCGTGTGGAAGTAGGAGAGGATCACCATGGATTTTGTTGTTGGATTGCCTCGCTCACAAGCTGGGCATGATGCTATTTGGGTGATCGTGGATCGGTTAACTAAATCTGCTCATTTTATCCCTATCCATACTACTTGGTCTAGAGAGAATCTTGCACAGATTTACCTTGATGAGATTGCGCGATTGCGCGATTGCACGGAGTTCCTATTTCCATAGTTTCCGATCGAGATCCAAGGTTCGCTTCTCATTTTTTGGAGGAGCCTTCATGAGGCCCAGGGCACGCAGTTGGATATCAGTGCAACTTTTTACGCATTAGCAATATTATTTTACACTCATATTGCTTACACGCACACCGGCGGCTTGGCCACCGCACAGGGTGTATTTTTTCGGAAAGATGGCACGTTGGCCCGTGTATCCCACGACTAGTGATGATGGGGACCCCTCAAGGAGAGGCGACTGCTATTTGGGCAGTGGAGGGGTTGGAGGCACCAAGAAAATGAGTACGGTATTCTGGGGTTGGGGCCCAGCTTGATTGGGTATTCTGGGGTTGGTGCCTAGCTTGATTCGGTATTCTGGAGTTGGTGCCCAGCTTGTTTTGTGGCAGGGATTTAGCGATACATGAGGGAAAAGCGAAAGGTTCCGGTGTATTTGTTTTTGTTTTAAAGTTATTGCTAATTGTTTGAAACATTTACTTTATTTGTCACTGACTTTACCCACTCCGTGACAGATTTGATTAGGTGTAGTAGTCGGGACGACGGTGAGGCAGCGATTAAAGAACATTAGTTGTATGAGGTTTATTCCGTTGTTCTTGCTTGGGTTATCTCATCTCCTTTTATCTAAGTTTAAGTTCTCAACTGCTTGACTGTGGAATGTTGTGGATGTTGGATTGAGAGACTATGTTTGTGATGTGATCTTTATAATGATTCTTAACGATTTATATGCGGCATGTTTTACACAGAACAAAAAGGGTTTCGAAAATGCTTTCCAAAACCAAGTGTCGTGTGGGCACTACATTGTAAACCTCTAGATTTATCCTTTCCAAAAAGATGTAGCCGCTCTTTTATGAATGTGTAAACATTTTGAAAAACTGGGTGTCGTGTGGACACCGTTTGCAAAACCGTAGTTATATTTCTTAATGGCATGAATGAAAGTTTGTAATGTGAGTGAATGTAAATACTCCCTCTCTTGTTCTTTTCATTGTGACTGTGTGGTTAAAGAATGTAGTCATTATTGTTGTTGTAAATATGACGCCGTGCATATGCAAAGGAGACTCTGTCCGCTTAAAGAGTGAATTTGTATATGTGGCGATCTGAAACGCACCGAGGCGAGGTCGATACTTATTTATAAAGAAAAAAAAAATACATACGCTTTTCCGCTTATCCTTAGACCTCCGGGGCGTGACAGATTAAATGGTATCAGAGAAAAATAACTTTAACCACAGTAGTCGGTGACCAACATCCACAGTGCATGATGCCAAGCAAATTGAACATGAGATAACCAAGGTGTAGGTGCAGTAGATCGTGAGTGTACGAGGGATAAAGGGGGATTTAATTCCAGTGCGTCTGTAGGTCGTGGTGCTAGACTGGTTAGGTCTAGGGTTGACCTGGTTTCTTTGCATACAGCGAATAATGGCCCGAAATGGGTCATCAGCGGAGAACACAGGGGCAGAAAGTACAGTGCCAACAGCGGCGGAGTATCAGCTTCTCCGACAACAACTACAGGAGATGGCCGGGCAGTTAGCAACCCTTATGGAACAGATGCGGCAGTTGACGCAACAGTCAACCGCACCAGTGGAGGTCGCCCAGGCTCCTCTGCCCGGACCGGCCGCACCAGTGACGGGACCGCCGGTGGTGAACAGCGAGACTATGGTCGCCCCTCCTCCGACCCCGGTGACCGCAATACCGTCGGTTCATCCGACGACACCTTCAGTAGCACTAACACCAGCAACCTCGGGACCTACGCTGGGAGCCGCTATTGGAGACCCCTTGGGAGAGACCGTGGTGACACCTATCCCCAGAATGACCGCCGATGCTGTGGGGGAAGCCCCTATCCGGCAAACCGAATGGAATAGGATGACAGCGAACTTGGCAAATTTCAAGAGGTACGACCCACCCGTATTTGAGGGAGAGACGACCGACCCTTGGGTCGTGGAAAAATGGGTGGATACCATGGAGAAGCTTTTTGAAGACCTATTGATGGAGGAACATGAACGGGTCCCTTTGGCAGTCCACTTCCTTGAGGGAAACGCCCGCATGTGGTGGAAGATGGTGCGCCCGGACCCCTCGGTGGGCACCGCTCTTCCATCTTGGACCACGTTCCGAGAAAAACTGTTTTGGGCATTTCTCTCCGACAGCACCAAACAGCAGATGGAAGATGACCTGAGGCACATCAAGCAAGGAAGTCGGACAGTTATGGGATACCAACGGGCATTTGTAAGGTTGATCAAATGTGTTCCCTTTGTTATAAGGGATGAATCTCACAAAGCCCGTCTTTTTGTGAATGATTTACGGAGCGACATCTTCAAGGTGGTGCAAACAGCGGAATAGCACACCTTCTAGGAGGTGGTCGATAGAGCCACCACAGTGGAACGCGGATTCACGATTTCACGAGTCCGACGGGAGAGCTCAGATCACAGCGGGGATAAGAAGCGAACTCGGCCAAATTTTGGAAAAGAGCATACCAAGAGGAGCCGGCCTCCTAAATACCTAAGATGACAACAAGGAACCAAGAATGCGCCGATAGAAGGACAATGGCCGGTGGACAAGTCTTGCATCATTTGCGATAGAATACACCAAGTGACCGAATGTCCCCAGAAGCAAGACCAATGTTTTTGATGCGGCAAACCGGGGCACTATCGTTTCAACTGTCCCTCGGAAACGGGGACATCATCCGTAGTAGCATCTCCACCTTCGTCTCAGCAACCGGGAGGAGGGAGAGTCTATACGATGACCCACCAGGGGACGGACCCACAGAGCACGATGTAACGGGTAATACTCTAGTTTCAGATCATTGTGCTAGAACTTTTGTGTCAACACCTGAGCATCCCACTTTTTCACCTCGCATTATGTTTCCGCCCTACCTTAGTTATTAGAAGGAATCCCCACCGTAGAAATAAGTTCGGTCGGATCCTCAGGCTATCCCTCGAGGCAGGCGGCCTTACTCCTTTCTGCCCACCGAGGGTGGGGCGGGTTCTTAGTCTCTAAGAACTAATGAGATTTTCGTTAAGGGTTATCGGCGTAGCGCTTGGGGCCGACAGTCGCGGCAATCTTTAAGCGGTAGTTGACTGCTTGAAGTTCCAAGCGTGTCTCTGCGAACCGAACTTACAGGAACTTGTAAACTTAACTTGTAGGAGCGCCTTCTGCTCGCTTTTCTTTGTTGCAGGCAAGAAGCTTGGTAGAAGGCAGTCGAGTAGCGTTCACAAGTACCGTATGGATCTTGACACGAGAAGCAAGTACCCCTCTACCTCGGATAGATGACCTATTCGATAAACTACAAGGAGCAACGGAGTTCCCAAAGATTGATCTGCGGTCCGGCTATCACCAGCCTAGGTCCGGGGTGATGACATGCCAAAAACAGCCCTGCGAGCTCGGAATAGTCAACATGAGTTTACAGTTATACCGTTTAGACTCGTTAACGCACCAGCAGTGTTCACGGGCATGATGAATAGGATGCTCAAGTCCTTCTTAGACCAGTCGGTGATAGTCCTATAGTTGACATTCCGGTCTACTCTCGCACAGACAAGGGGTATGGGGAACACTCGCGAGTAATCCCCCAGACCCTCCGGGACCAGGAAGTGTATGCCAAACTTATAAAGTGTGAGTTATGGCTCCGCGAGGTGGACTTTTTGGGGCATATCGTTTCGACGTCTGGAATTGCAGTGGATCCGAGGAGGATTGAGTCAGTGACCAACTAGGCTCGAGCTATTAAAAGACTATGACTTGTCGATCCACTATCACCCGGGAAAAGCAAATGTGGTGGCCGATGCCTTGAGCCGCAAGGGGCAGGCAGAAGGAGCAGGTGTAAATGCTATCACCCAGCAGGACCGTCTGATTGCAGAGTTTTCGCAATTAAGACTGGAAGTGGTGCTAGCGGGCACGGTCGCACAACTCTTGACCCTGGTGGTCAGACCTACCCTGCTGGACAGGATTCTGAAAGGAGAATCGACCGATGGCCAGCTACAACTGGTGCGAGACAGAATATCCTCGGAGCAAGGCGAAATTTTTGCGATTGACTCAGATGATGTAATAAGGTGCCGGGGACGAATTTGTGTGCCCGATAAGCTAGAAATGAGGAAAGAAAATCTAGCAAAAGTATATAATACCTCCTATACCGCGCATCCCGGAGGTACAAAGAGGTGCAAGGATCTGTGGCAGACCTTCTGGTGGCCCAAATTGAAAGAGCGACGTGACACAATCTGTGGCGCAATATTGGGTGTGCCAACAGGTGAAACCAAAACATCAGCGACCGGCGGGGAAACAGACGTTTCGGCTTACGAGGGAAGTAGTAGCAGGAAAGACCTCTTACGAAGAGTAATTTTGGTCTCGACCCCAGAAGAACCCTTAGAAGTAAATACTTCGTATCTTCCTGCCCAATAAGGAGGTGAAGACTTAGTTGTCTTATGTGTTGGCTATTTAGTTAAGGGTTAAATAGGTCCAACTTTCTGCCTCGTGACAATAGACCCAAGGGACTCACAAGTTGAGTTGGGTGAGCCTAGTAAGTTGAGTGGGGCTGCGGTCCACAATAGACCTAATGGCAAGAGGCCCAACAATAGACCCAACGTCAAGGTGGGGTTGAGTCAGGTCAAGATTTGTGGTGTTGTGACAGTACGCCTTAAGTAAATGGGTTGCGTATTTCTAATAGTTCGAGCTTTTGGGATTGTTGGTTGGCATCGACGATCCGACATTTGGGATTTTGGGGCGCGTAGGCCCGGTGGCATACCGGTTGGCTTTACTGCCAAACCTCGATGCGGAGGCTGGCACGGGAGGAAAAGAAACTTCGCAACCGAACAATCCCTTACGTAAAGGTGCAATGGAGTAACCATGAGGAGCGCGAGGCGACTTGGGGACTTAAGACGAAAATGAAGGAAGGTTTCCCAGAATTGTTCAGCGAGGGTTGAGTTTAAGTTTCGAGGACGAAACTTCTTCTAAAGTGTGAGTGGTGTAATGACACGACTTTTCTAGTAATATTTTACCCTCCTGCTAATAGAGTGTAAGTTAGAGAAAATTAAATTATCGAGCTCTTTTGAGTTGACTAACACACGGTGCGAGTATTTTTTGGTGATAGAGCTCGAAAAACGATGAACGGCGATGCAAACGGATCTAAAATCCGACTTATGGATCTCCCGGAATGGGGTTTTGAAGGTCGCGGTAACCGTGGGGTGCATCAGAATCCGTACAAAAGAGCTGGCATGCTTTTCGAGGAATCTTGGAATTATCTTGAGGATAGATATTTATTGTGAAATAATAAATATCCGAATATTAAAGTTTTTCCTTTTTTACGTACGTATAATAAAAGGATAAAATAAAAGAAAATAAATTAATAATAAGAGGATAATTAAACCCCGTTTACCAGAAGGAAAAATCCTAGTTTAAAATATCGTCTCCTCAAACCCTTCCCTCTCGTGCGTACCGAAGACCAAAATAATAAAACCCTAGTTCGAAGAAGAGAAAAGAAAAGAGAACCCTAACCAGAGGAGAAAGGAAGGAAAGAAGGAGAAAGCGGAGGGACCCGATCGCCCCGATTGACGTGCCGGAGATCGGAGAACGAGATGCCATCATCTACGGGAAGCGGATCCGGATCCCCAACGCCGCGAAGGAACAAGATCGATTCTTTAATCCCGATAGATAGAGGTTAGTGATGATTATTCCTTTTGTCGAATTAATCGGGGATCTTTCGTGTTCTTTTAAGGTCAACTTATTCGGTACATTGATCACAGGTTTTTTTATTTTGGTTTTGATCGATGTTTTGTTCGTATTCTTTATCGGGTTTAATCAGTGGTTTCTAATCGGTCTTTTGATCGGGATTCCGATCGATGTTTTGGTTGTTCGTCGATCGATGGTTTAGTCGTTAGATTTACCGCGGTTTTGTTCGGGGGTTTTTGTGGGTGTTTTGTTGGAGCATAGGGGGTTAACGGGAGGCCGCAGCCGCCGTTGTTAAACGGGAGGCCGCCGCCGCCGTTACCATGTTCGCGGGGTCGTCGCCGGAGTCGCACGGGAGCGAAAACGGAGAAGAAACCGCGAAACGGGAGCGAAAACGGAGAAAAAAAACGAAAACGGGAAGCTACAGTGCACCCCGTACGGGCTTCTCAGCCCGCGGTCCACGGGCCGGGGCGTGCACCCGACGCACGCCCCGCGGCGCGGAAGTCACAGACCCGGCGCACGCTTTCGTGCGCCGGCCCGGCCCGCTCAGGCGCGGTGCACGCCACAGCGTGCACCCGGTGCGCGCCGCAGGCCCCTGCGGCCGTGAGCCAGGTGCGCGCTCGTGTCGTGCACCGGCCCGGCCCAAGATGTGCGGTGCACGCTCCCTGCGTGCACCCGGCGCATGCCGCACAGCCGCCCAGCGCTGTAAACCCGGTCCACGCCTGCTCTGTGCACCACCCGACAGGCATGCTTAATTTAATTTAATTTGACAGGCATGCGAAAGGTTAATTCAATTGAAACACCTCATCTACTTTATTAAACAAATTAACATACTTTTTACGATGACATGGTGCGTTTATTGCACTAGTTGCACTTATTGCAATGGTACCCACCTGGAATGAAGATAACTGACCGCGCCCGCGACCCTCCTAAGCAAATCAGAACTCCTCGCGGCCTAATAAAATATCCAAGAGCACAATTTAACACCTTACCCTAACAAGCAAAATCAGGGGTCCCGACAACTGTAACACATGTTACGGCATTTTGGTGTTGGCATATTTCGTGAGTCAAGTCAGTAAGTTGAGTCGGAGTCTTAAAGGGATCAAATTGTCAATCAGCAATCAAAGACTTAGAGAAGATTCAACAAGAGCTCAAGTTGACACTCAGTGTCTTGAGTCTTGAAGATTGAAGATGAAGAATTGTGGATCAGTTACATCAATCTCAAGAAGAAAGTATTCAAAAGGATCAGGTATGTTTAACTAAATAATTTTGGTGATCCGAATACTTTCTTATAGTGTAGAAACACTTGGATGATTTTTTTAATTGCATAAAAATCAAAAACTGGACATGGGACATGTTCAGGATCCGGATCAGATGATCCAATCCGGATCCCGAAGGGTATTAGTTCATGTGCAAATCCAATCCGGATCCAAGCCTATTCTGATCCGGATCCCGAACATTGGATGTTGCTGAAATTCATGAACGATCCGGATCGGGCCTTGCGATCCGGATCCCGAACCCTTGGATTTCTGGAATCGTCAATCTCGTTACGACGATCCGGATCGCAGTAATCCCGATCCGGATCGCCGTCCTGAAAATTTCCAGATAAGGTAGGTTTTTGATTCTTATCTCTTTCCAAAGGTTTCTAAACTATAAATAGACACTTAGGGTTTCTCAAAAACGTGGGGAGCACGGCCGATCAATTTATAAAACACTTGAGAGCAACCCTAGAGGCTAGGTTTTTACCGTTCTTCTTTATAGCCTCTTTTAGGTCAATTCGACGGTTCTTTCAAGAACATATCTTTTGTCGAATTGATCTAATCTTTGCTTAGAGATTTTTTCCCATGGATCTTCATTGATAATCTAAGCAAAGGATCACCATCGAAGCCAATATTCTTACCGGCTGAGTTTGCGTCGTGGATTCGACGTGGCATCGTGGATTCGGTGTGCTAAAGGCGTTTCGTGGATTCGAAACGTGTGCTCGTGGATTCGAGTGG
The DNA here is from genome assembly GCA_029168755.2 of Tillandsia fasciculata. NCBI lineage: Eukaryota > Viridiplantae > Streptophyta > Magnoliopsida > Poales > Bromeliaceae > Tillandsia > Tillandsia fasciculata. Next base: position 12,171,435 of record CM054936.1, read on the forward strand.
CGTTCGTGGATTCGAACGTGTGCAGTGGACGTGCAAGCGGTGGAGCGCAAGGTCCGAAGAAGTTGAAGGAGGGGTTAAATCCGTGGAGACGGTAATCACCTTGTTATTCTTCTTTTCTTAGTGGATTGTTATTGCGTGGACATCCAACCGGTCAGCGCAAGGTCCGAAGAAGTTGAAGGAGGGGTCGAGTCCGTGGAGTCGGTAATCACCTTGTTATTCTTCATTTCTTAGTGGATTGTTATTGCGTGTTGGTCCCGTGGTTTTTCTCCTGGATTGGAGTTTCCACGTAAATCTCGGTGTGTTGATTTTTATTTTCCGCATTATTTTTTATTTTGCACTGAGATTGAGTTTTTTAAGTATTACACCTATTCACCCCCCCTCTAGTTGTTTGATAGTACCTATTTAGATCCTTGTGGATCCTAAAAACCTACAATTGGTATCAGAGAGGGTTTTAGGTTTATCTATCATGTTGGGTGAAAGTGGTAATATTTTTAGACCTCCTCTTTTTGATGGGACCAATTATGCATATTGGAAAGTGAGGATGAGAGCTTTTCTCATCTCAATTGATGAGCGTGTTTGGCAAACCGTTGAATACGGTTGGGTGCATCCTGTTGAGGAAGTAGGAAATTCTACTACCCCAAAACCTCGCTCTAGATGGTCCAAAGAGGAAATCGAAAGATCTTCTTACAATGGGAAAGGTATGAACGCTTTATATAATTCTCTTTCCTCGACTGAGTTTACAAGAATTTCCGCGTGTGAAACCGCGAAGGAAATTTGGGATATTCTCAAAATTACACATGAGGGTACTAATCTTGTAAAAATTCAAAAGCTCCAGATGCTTACAAGTCAATTTGACTCTATTCATATGGAAGAGCATGAATTGTTTACAGATTATTACACTAGACTTCAAGATGTAATTAATACATGTGCTAATTTAGGAGAAAAGATCCCGGAGTCGAAAATTGTAAGAAAGATACTTCGGACTCTTCCGGAACGGTTTAGGGCAAAGGTTACCGCCATTGAAACCGTTAGTCATCCGGATGAGATGAGTGTAGAGGAATTAGTAGGTGCTTTACAAACTTATGAGATGACTTTTCCTACTAATCAAAATTCTTCCAAGTCTTCTTCTAAGCTTACAGGTATTGCATTCAAATCAACAAAGGAAGAAGATGACGAATCGAGTTCCGACGATGAAATCTCTTTTGCCGATTTTGAAGAACAATTGGCGCGGATCACAAAGAAATTTCGTCGGAAATTTTGGAAGAATCGAACCGATGGATCTTCATCCACGAAACCATCTAAAGGATCATCGGGTTCTAAATCCTCTAAACTCAAAGGCGTTGCAAAACCTTCTAAAGAAAAAGAAAAAGATGATTTCGAAGGGGAAATCCGATGTTATCGATGCAAAGGCTACGGCCATATTTCAACGGATTGTCCTTCTAAGAAATCATATAAAAAGAAGGCTTTGCAAGCGAAAACTTGGGACGATTCTAGTTTCGATGAATCGACCTCAAGTGAAGAGGAAAAAGAAAAATTTGTTGCTTTTCATGCCTCTCAAATTCCCTCTTCTAATTTGTGTTTATCATCTTTAGTCACTGACTCTATTCCTTTGATTTTGCATGAAACATCAACATCCGGAGGAGAGTCATCAAGTGAGGGGGAGTCGGACGAAGAAGAACTCGTTGAGGCATACCAACAACTTCTTGCGGAATCAAAGAAGATGGCCAAACTTAACAAGAAGTTGAGGAAGCAACGACTTGAGATTCAAGACGAGAATCAAGCTTTAAAGATCAAACTTCATGATCTCGAGGAGGAACGAGAGCTTTTATTGGATAACAATAAAATCCTCCAAGAAAAGATAAATCAATCGGAAATGGTCGTTAATTCATATATGGACAAGATTGGTTTTCTTGAAAAGCAGTTTGAGGAAATTCATGTCACCAACCAAGCTTTGACCAAGCAAGTTCATGAACTCAAATCCGACATACAAAGGCTTTCAACCGGTTCCAAGAAACTAGATTGTATGTCCGGATTAGGTCAAACAAGCAAGGTTGGTTTGGGATTTAAAAAGGACCAAACTGTGCATGCTTCAAGTTCCACAAAGAAATTGAAAGGAAGAACTTGTCACCTATGTGGACTTGAAGGACACTTGGTGAAGAATTGCCCGAAAAAGAAAAAGAAAAATACTTCGGCAACTTCATCTACGGAGCGGACTCAACGGAATCAAAAGACACATCAAGTCAAAGGAGTTCACTCAACCCACCAAAGGTCCGAGCCACAACATCAATCATACAAGTGGATCATTGCGAGGCAAAGACCTAAGGTGGACCAACAGTCAAAGCTACCAACCCCCGGGCACAACGAATCAAGACAACCCAAAATCCAGCGATTTTGGATTCGGAAAGGTGATATCTTTCCTTGTCTTAAGTTCTAAATAGCTTATGACTGTGTGTAATGCTTTGATTGGTTTTCCCTTCATATTTTTCTTAATCTTTGCATTACATGTTTTTCAATGCTCTTTGTTTTTATACTTTGTTTTTGAACAAAAGGGTTTTTAACGAACAAGTGCATTGAATAAAAAGGGGCTTCACGTTCATTCACTCCAAATTAAATTTTCTTGGATTATCAACTTGACTCCATATTCATAATCTTGAAGACACTTCATTTAGAGGAGTTGTTTAATTGAGCATTGGTTAAATTGACTTTAATTGCATCCTTTCACGCATTTAGAAATTTATTATGCTTTTGATATCATAATATTTCAATGTTGCAATGATCATTTATGTTAATTAATTCATCTTTTAAGTGATCAAAGTCAATTTCTCTCTCAATGATCTCTTGGTATAGTCATTATCATATTTGATTGCTTAGTCGAGTATGAATGCGAGATCAATTTTTGGTTGAATACCTTATATATTAAATAATTGATAGCCAATTGAGGGGGAGTCAAAGAAATGTAAAATGCTCAAAAGATGTGGAAAGAGTTACATCCCAATGAGGAGTGTGAAAACTACCACCACATGGAGAAAATGAAAGAAAAAGATACTCCATGAATGAAAAGCAAATTTTTGTTTTAAAAATTGTTGATGAAATGCATATTGAAATACTTGACTCAGTCATATTTCATGGTTGGTATAAGGTGGGATTTTTGATAAAAGATGCTCAAAGAGCCACTCCTTCAACAGATTGTCTAGATATATTATCTAACTTATCTGGGATTTCAAACATCTATTGATCTTGGTATTTCATTTTCTTTACCAAAATTGATGATTTGATAAAGGCATTACGCATAAGATCAAGTTAGATGTAATTGAAGTTGTTCAACTTTAAGGGTTTTAATTTTCATAAATTTTCGTTTCATTTTTGAGTATTTTTGATAGATTTGGTATAATCTATTTCTTGTTGCATGAAACGATGACTTTTGTTTAAAGTTGATACGCTAAAGTGCTTACATACTCTTTCTGGTTATTATTTTTCTAAATTATTCTAATGAAAGAAATTTGGATTGAATGACATCTCTTTGAATTCATTGTTCTTCAAAGCACTTAAATGGATTTCTTGATGGAATACAAATCGGTATTTGAAAAGATTCTAAAATCTGGATTTGTTTCAAGGAATTAATTGATTTTTGCTTTCTGGTACCGGTACGCAATCTGCATTTTTGTTATATACCGGAACTGAGCTTTTATCTCTCTTTCTCTATGAACTAATGTTGTTAGTGATTTCCTTTTGTCTAGTATGTTCACTGTTTGACAATTTGTGACAAAAAGGGGGAGAAGAGAAATGACGGAGATGAGATCATCAAGAGAGGACAAACGAAAGGACAAACGAAAATGAAAAAATGGGGGAGAACAGAAAATGATGATCCTATCACAAAGGGAGAGAACATGGAGAACATGGAGAACATGTTGAGATGCTCAAGATAGGGGGAGATAAAAGAAAAGGAAAAACAAAAGAACCAAAAGGACGAATCAAATGTAGGATTTTAATTTCTAACGACTAACGTTTGATTTTGTTTGGAGTTTTGTTTTGCAGGAATTACATCACTTTAAGACTCCAAGTCCTAAGTCATAGAGTATGTTCTAGGACTGTTTGGTTCAAATGTAATTTTGTATTTATTGGATCTTTCACGCAAAGAAAATCAATGTTTTGGTGATGACATTGAATTTCGATTTTTTGGTTTAAGATGAGTGACTTGAGCGTTTTTATGTATTTTTGGGTTTTGTCACGAAATTGCCAAAGGGGGAGATTGTTACGGCATTTTGGTGTTGGCATATTTCGTGAGTCAAGTCAGTGAGTTGAGTCGGAGTCTTAAAGGGATCAAATTGTCAATCAGCAATCAAAGACTTAGAGAAGATTCAACAAGAGCTCAAGTTGACACTCAGTGTCTTGAGTCTTGAAGATTGAAGATGAAGAATTGTGGATCAGTTACATCAATCTCAAGAAGAAAGTATTCAAAAGGATCAGGTATGTTTAACTAAATAATTTTGGTGATCCGAATACTTTCTTATAGTGTAGAAACACTTGGATGAATTTTTAATTGCATAAAAATCAAAAACTGGACATGGGACATGTTCAGGATCCGGATCAGATGATCCAATCCGGATCCCGAAGGGTATTAGTTCATGTGCAAATCCAATCCGGATCCAAGCCTATTCTGATCCGGATCCCGAACATTGGATGTTGCTGAAATTCATGAACGATCCGGATCGGGCCTTGCGATCCGGATCCCGAACCCTTGGATTTCTGGAATCGTCAATCTCGTTACGACGATCCGGATCGCAGTAATCCCGATCCGGATCGCCGTCCTGAAAATTTCCAGATAAGGTATGTTTTTGATTCTTATCTCTTTCCAAAGGTTTCTAAACTATAAATAGACACTTAGGGTTTCTCAAAAACGTGGGGAGCACGGCCGATCAATTTATAAAACACTTGAGAGCAACCCTAGAGGCTAGGTTTTTATCGTTCTTCTTTATAGCCTCTTTTAGGTCAATTCGACGGTTCTTTCAAGAACATATCTTTTGTCGAATTGATCTAATCTTTGCTTAGAGATTTTTTCCATGGATCTTCATTGATAATCTAAGCAAAGGATCACCATCGAAGCCAATATTCTTACCGGCTGAGTTTGCGTCGTGGATTCGACGTGGCATCGTGGATTCGGTGTGCTAAAGGCGTTTCGTGGATTCGAAACGTGTGCTCGTGGATTCGAGTGGCGTTCGTGGATTCGAACGTGTGCAGTGGACGTGCAAGCGGTGGAGCGCAAGGTCCGAAGAAGTTGAAGGAGGGGTTAAATCCGTGGAGACGGTAATCACCTTGTTATTCTTCTTTTCTTAGTGGATTGTTATTGCGTGGACATCCAACCGGTCAGCGCAAGGTCCGAAGAAGTTGAAGGAGGGGTCGAGTCCGTGGAGTCGGTAATCACCTTGTTATTCTTCATTTCTTAGTGGATTGTTATTGCGTGTTGGTCCCGTGGTTTTTCTCCTGGATTGGAGTTTCCACGTAAATCTCGGTGTGTTGATTTTTATTTTCCGCATTATTTTTTATTTTTGCACTGAGATTGGTTTTTATAATATTACACCTATTCACCCCCCTCTAGGTGTTTGATAGTACCTATTTAGATCCTTGTGGATCCTAAATAACTCTACAACACAACCCAACAAAAACCCAGAATCACTGCGCCTAGAGGACCGCAACGTAAATCAAAAACCAACAAGTCAAAACCGTCAAGTAAAACCGAAAACTCAGATCAAACCGGTAACATCAAAGGCTAACAACAACCGGACCGCGACTATTTCATCACGAACTCCATCGGAACCCAAAACCGCTAACGGAAATCCAACAAAACCCAATTTCTCAATTGGTAGCCATCTCGGGATGTCAATGGTTAAACCAAGAAGACCCCGACGGCGAAAATGATAAGGAAAAAGACCCGACGGCGCGACCCCGACGATTTCGTCAAGGCGCGGAGCGTCGGCGAAACTAGCACATGCCATGGCAAAGCGATGACCTAAAAGATCCCAAGTAGCCATGCCAAGAAAACCGCGGAAATGGTGATCTCAACGGCGAAAACGGCGCTCAAAACGGTGGAAAAACGGACCAAAACGAAGCTACCGAACTTTGGGCTGACGGGTGGTGCACAGAGCAAGCGTGGACCGGGTTTACAGCGCTGGGCGGCTGCGCGGCATGCGCCGGGTGCACGCAGGGAGCGTGCACCGCGCATCTTGGGCCGGGCCGGTGCACGACACGAGCGCGCACTAGGCTCATGGCCGCGGCGCGCACCGGGTGCACGCTGTGGCGTGCATCGCGCCTGAGCGGGCCGTGCCGGCACACGAAAGCGTGCGCCGGGTCTGCGGCTTCCGCGCCGCGGGGCGTGCGCCGGGTGCACGCCCCGGCCCGTGGACCGCGGGCTGAGAAGCCCGTACGGGGTGCACTGTAGCTTCCCATTTTCGCATTTTTTCTCCGTTTTCGCTCCCGTTTTGCGGTTTCTTCTCTGTTTTCGCTCCCGTGCGACTCCGGCGACGACCACGCGAACATGGTAACGGCGGCGGCGGCCTCCCATTTAACAACGGCGGCGGCGGCCTCCCGTTAATCCCCTATGCTCCAACGAAACACCCACAAAAACCCCCGAACAAAACCGCGGTAAATCTAACGACTAAACCATCGATCGACGAACAACCAAAACATCGATCGGAATCCCGATCAAAAGACCGATTAGAAACCACTGATTAAACCCGATCAAGAATACGAACAAAACATCGATCAAAACCAAAATCAAAAACCCGTGATCAATTTACCAAATAAGTTGACCTTAAAAGAACACGAAAAACCCCCGATTAATTCGACAAAAGGAATAATCATCACTAACCTCTATCTATCGGGATTAAAGAATCGATCTTGTTCCTTCGCGGCGTTGGGGATCCGGATCCGCTCCCCGTAGATGATGGCGTCTCGTTCTTCGATCTCCGGCACGTCAATCGGGGCGATCCGGTCCCTCCGCTTTCTCCTTCTTTCCTTCTTTTCTCCTCCGGTTAGGGTTCTCCTTTCTTTTCTCTTCTTCGAACTAGGGTTTTATTATTTTGGTCTTCGGTACGCACGAGAGAGAAGGGTTTGAAGAGACGATATTTTAAACTAATTTTTTTTCTTCCGATAACCGGAGTTTAATTATCCTCTTATTATTAATTTATTTTCTTTTATTTTATCCTTTTATTAGACGTACGTAAAAAAGGAAAAACTCTAATATTCGGATATTTATTATTTCACAATAAATATCTATTCTCAAGATAATTCCAAGATTCCTCGAAAAGCGTGCCAGATCTTTTGCACGGATTCCGATGCACCCCATGGTTACTTCGACCTTCAAAACCCCATTCCGGAAAATCCGTAAGTCGGATTTTAGATTCGTTTGTACCGCCGTTCATCGTTTTTCGAGCTCTATCACCGAAAAATACCCGCACCGTGTGTTAGTCAACTCAAAAGAGCTCAATAATTTAATTTCCTCTAACTTACCCTCTATTAGCACGAGGGTAAAATATTATTAGAAAAGTCGTGTCATTACATTATCTTAAGCATAGAACAAAGAAAGGATTATATAGGGCATTCTCCATTTGATTATGCGTTCAAGATCTTGGATTAACTCAGACAAAGCTTCTCCTGAAATGGTTTTTGATTAAAAATTGTTCAAATAAGCACTAACGACTTTTTTACTAATATCCTTCTGGGGACTTCCTGCTGCAGTAAAAGTTTTAGAATGGATATTTTGCTTTTGGAGTAATCATTTCCCCTTTCCAACCAGAAAAAGCTACAAAAAGCAAGAGCCAAAATATTGCTTCTTGGAGTAGGAGCAGCAGTTGCAGCACCATGCCATAACATTTTGTAACTACAAGGCATTTAAAATATAGTTTTCTTACGGGCTCCCTCCCCCGAACTCTAATTCGTTTTCAAACATTTTGCAAAATTAATGATTAATTCCTTCCAGTTTCGCAGCTCTAACTAAACGTCAGCTGCTGAAGTGTTGATTTAATTTATAATTAGCAACCTATAGCTAATGTAGTTGATAAATTTACCAAAATCTACAATTCAATTGATTGAACTATCAAAACAAATAAAGTTGAATGAGTACCGATCAAAATAATTTATGTTCAGGGATCCATTTCAGAAAGTCCTATACTTAAGTAGGTCTCCACAGTTGCAGAAGAAGACATGAGGCAACAAAATTACAAAAAGGGATCAAGACAAAAGGCAAGAAAAGTACATATTAATCAGTTTACATATCTTACAGGTTTCAACAGACCCAATCCCTAGACTACAATATGTTGATTGAATTCAAACTGAGGCAATCCAGCTGTTCAAGGGGAATCACCTTATCATGCCCCAAGTAGATTATAGTAGGTAATAGAACAGCAAATATATCCATATAACAAGTAAAGAAAGCAAGTACATATTCTCTCTACGAGTAGTAGACATTTGAGAATAGCAGCATCATTTAATAGAGTGCTGCACGCTCGACAAGACCAGCATATTGATCAGAGACAAAGGACTTCACCTTCAGAACTGACTCCTTACCGCCACTGCCGGAAGAGAAAAATTTGATCCCAATGACTGTTGCCAAGCCTATTAGCATAATTAAAATTCTGAATCCATTAGCATACTAAAAAACTAAGTATTAATCGAGCATGAAAATAAAAATTTTGACTGATACTTGTTTTGACAAATTTAGCAGTTACACATAACAAAAGATCAAGCTCTTACGGCAAAGTTTTATTCTAATGCCACTGCTCGTGGAGTGACCTTTTTTATTCTTCTTTAGCATTCAATCCTCTATGATTGGGACTTGACGAAAGAAATGTCCGAGTAGGAAACTTTTAAGTGTACTGGAAAGATTCAGAGATACAAGCTAACAAATCGAGCTCAGCAGCAAAGATGATCCAATACGAACTGAACTTGGTGGTGACATTTGAACAATGTATAAACATAACAACATGGATATTATGCAGGGGAATTTCCCAAAAAAAAGAAAAAAGAAAAAAAAGAAAGGAAACAGCTTGTGAGCTCACTAAATATGACCTTAGTAGTAACTGATCAAAATCCCTAGGATAGTTGGCAGGAATAAGAAAAGTTAACCTAGTCCTCAAACCAAATGGAACCTTGCCAAATGCCTACTCAATGAAGATGCTTTGCACTTCTGACCAAGATAGCATGCTTTAGAGAACAGAATAAAAACCTAAGAACTATCACAACACCCAACCAACAAACGTATTCCCATAAAACTGAAGAAAAAGTATTGTGTCAAGAGTGCTGAAAACATCAGGACTTTTACTGAAGATGACGATCACAGTGGCAGTGGCAGTCTTCTCTTTTCTATTTTTTTTCTTGGGGTTATGGCAAAGGCACGAAAGGGTATAGTACCAATGATTGTACCAGTGGCAACAATAAAAGAGGAAGAGAATATTGGAGGGAAAGTAACAGAGGCAGTGCTGTTCTCTCTTCGTTCTAATTATTTCCATGAAGAATTGATAATGCCACAATGGTGTGATAGTAGTGGTCGTGGCAATTGTGGCGAAAAGGAAGGAAGGAGGAGATGATCAGATGATAACGATGGTTGAATGATCCCTCAGGAAAGTTTTGATATTAGGAAGGACCTGTTTAACCTCATTTTAAAATCATGTTTCTAGCTTGTATCAGAAAAAAATTCTTTTGTTTCATTATTGGTTAAACAATCCATCTGGACTTTCATAAAATTTGCAACTGTACTACAATTTCCTTCCTTTCATTCCTTTATTCATCACTATTATAATTTTGAATTATTTGATCATTTGTAGCAAGAATAATAATACTAACAAAGAAAAGAAACTAGTAACAGTAAGCCTTTCTCCCTCTGCACTCCCCCCCACCCCCCCCCCCCTCTTTTTTCACCCCTCTTGAAGATGTATATTTGCAAATGCATATTTACAAGTACATGACAATGTGTGGTTTTTCATGTGTTAAAAATAACCATAAAAGAGAGCATTCATGCGAAGCACATAATAAAGAACAAGTTCTGTTAAGGGCATGCATCATATACATACGCATAGATATATTCATGAAATGACGAAGAAATGAAATAGGCCAACTCAATCAAAATTGTTACAGAAAGATATGATACATACTATCATGTATGCGTCCATACAAAAATCTTTCCCCACGCCAGTACTCCAAAGGTCTCGATCTAACTCTAGTGCTTCGCCTTACACCAGATTTCCACAAGAGACCAGCATCTAAAGATGAAACAAAAGGCATGCAGTAATCACCAAAATATCAATACTGTACTCAAGCATAGCCACAAATAAGTTATACACATCAAGAGGATTGTGTTAGTGTGATCCATAGTGTACCTGCAAGACTTTGTCTTCTGGAATTCAACTTTGCCTTGTTTTGTTTTCTCTGCGATGTTTTTCGTTTCCTTCCTCTACTAGGAGAAGCTTCAGAAACTGCCTGGAGAACCTGCACCTGCAAGACCAGATTACATAAAAAGAAATGGTAGTTATTCTCTCTATGAGATACTTCACAAATCCTCATGCAGCAAAAGCCAAAAACAGACTACCCATCAAATGAAGTTGCAAAATGAACTAATCATCAAGTATACTAAGCTCAGACAGAGCTACAATTTGAACATCAGTATTTTCAAAGGTCTGCCACAAACTACAAATCAACTTGAAGGATCTCTCCATTCAATACAGATTAAGGTATCAACACAGGAGAATGAGACAGATTAAAGCAAGAGTGATTTGCCATGCATAAACTAACTCACGGGTTGACAGAATTGCAAAATAAAAATTCTTCATAGGTGTCGAATTAGCAAATGCACTGGTCAAATCATCTCAAGCTCTATGTAACAACTTCTTGTTGTCACTCTGTATAATAGCACACAAAGAAAAGCCAATAAGCAAATTATACATCTTTAAGCAGACGCAACCAAAGAATGATTCTTTCAATATTAAAAAGTTCAGATGTAGTAATTAGTTTGCTTTGTCCATGCAAAAAATGGTGAAGACACAGATGAGGAAAATAGCAGACGGCACATTGATTGAACATGCCGACATTCACAAACAATTATAAGCCAAACTTTTAGATACAGCTCCAAGGCTCATCTGACACATCAATATGTGCCACCTGCTTAGAACATGTATGTTATACACATACCATAGTCACATGATGCAAAAATATATTATATCATGAAGTTGACCACTGAAGCTAAATCACCCTTGAACTTAGACCCAGCATAAATTAGAGAAATTATGGGTCATAAACAGATAAAATATAATATAAAATAATGCACAGAAGCCGAAACTAGCATTCTCGTGCAACAAAAGCAAATGAGTGAAAGAACTTGTCACAAAAATGAGATTGACACACAATAATAATAAAAATGCACTAGATAATAATAAAAATAGTACAAGCCATCAATCACTTTCTTCTGTAACTAGATTACATTCAATCCCTAACACCACTCAGTACAAAAAGGATACCATTAAACAGCAAGAGGATAATACCTTGTATTCTTCCTGAGAATGCATGACCTTGCAAAATCTAGCCTGAGCCTTTAAAGTAGCTTAAAAGATGGGAAATACACTTTGCAAAATATTAGAAGGCACAACATGTCCTATCTATGTTATTTTGTATATCATCTTAGGAACTCAAGAAGAGACCAAAATACTATTTGTGACAAGCCATGGAACTAGGAAGACAATTAAAAGGGTCTCGCCAAGACTGGGAAAACAAGTCTTGGCACCGAGTAGTACATCTGTAGCACATAAAGAATGCCGACTTCAGGAAAAAGTCTATCACCAAGTGAACTTGTCAATCCCTGTAACTCGAAAAAAAAAAAATGACCTACAGACACAAAAGCATCCGCACGATCAATGGATTATACATAGATATAGACAAGATTTTAAGGGCCATAACACATCCTGTGACAACCATAATTAGTACAACATGGCAAGGAGCCGTGGTGACAAGAGGCATGTGCTGTAAGGCTTGCCATATGCATTCTCCTGACATATTTGGGGAAAGAATGGAATGACTATCACCTTAATTCCACACAAGATTTTATCAGCAAGCTGCATATTTACTTTAGAACATAAATAGATTTGTTACCTTGCCATATTATCGCCCACAACATAAATTCTAAGATTCAACTAATTGAAAAGCTACTTCAACATGTTGCTCCCCATAAGTAAACAGGTTACTCTTTCAGAGGTACTCGTATCTAAACCCAAAAGTTCAGTAAGAAATAATACAATAGAAAGGAAAATAGAGGAGACCCCTAGCCTCAACAAACACATTCAAGTATAAGGCCCAAGAGAGGAGTGTGTTTTCCAAACACAACTGCTTTAATGCTTTAGAAGATACTTCAAAATATATTTGGAGCTGTGCTCCTCCAATGCATAAAAATGACCATGGGAACCTCCACTAGAGTGACAGTCATTTTAGCATTTGAGTCTTGGAGGAAAAGTGCTTTTCAAGCTTTAGTGGCATGCAAACATTTGCAATTGGAAAACTCACTCCCAGAACTAGGACTAAGGTTACCAGAAAATGTCTCTACAAATTTTGAATCACCCTATAATAAGCAATAAAAGAAAAACCATGTTCACCAAACAATACTAGAAAACTTTTCATGAAATAGAAGTACCAACCTCATTATTTTCATCTGAGACAACAGGTGGATTATCTGATTGTGCATCCATTTGATGGACAGTCACTTGATGACTTGAATAATCTGTTGAAATATGATAGAATCACATTAGAGGAAAAATAGGTAACAAGGCAAAAATCAAAGGTTCAGCTCAAGGATTGCCATACTAGTCGGCATGGTTTTGCAATGTCGGCATGTGCTGCCCACACTGCTTGTACTGATAAGCCAGCGTAACCCGTGCCGACTGTGCCAGCATATAAATAGGGTGAGTACCAGTGTGCTATGCCGTATTGACAACACACCGGCATGCCCCGTGCCAGTGGCACAACAATCCTTGGTTCAGCTATTGCAAGGTAAGTTTGAAACTATAAATATTAAAGAATTCATAAGTGATGAGCAGTAAGTCTAATCAGACAATTAACAAAATGAGGAAAGTCCGATATATTGATGACAATTTCTGATATTCTATTTCACATAAGTTTCATTCATCAAAAAAGTCCTGAAAATCACGACAACTCTAACCCAAAAAAAAGGAAAACTAAATGGAACAAAGTTTTTTTAAACGTCGATCGAAGCCAAGTTTTGAGTGATAAGATTCTCAGGCCATGTATTACATTTAACTATTCACAGAATGACTGTAGAGAATTTATATCCTAGCCAAGTTTAAATATCATGATGAAAATACACTGTCCTATTAGCTGCATAAATTACAATGCCTGCCGGTCCACACCATAAGGGTTCTTTGAGACTTGCAGCACATAAGATGCTAATCTAGTTGTATCTTGATAGTTGATGCAATAATGAGACACACCATTTCACATACTTTTCAGATTGAGGGCATGAAGAACAGAAATTGTACAACAGAATATATTTAATCCAGTTTACTGAAATTTGCCACTAGACCTCAGTCAGATTCCTTTACAGTGCTCCCAGATTCTGTTATTTTAGAAAAACCCTGAAGTTTAGTGATCTTTTATTCTTGTTGAGTTCAGAACAAAGACTACTGAAATCTGCAAGTCAATTATTTTTCTTGTTGCCTAAGAAGTTAAAAATTTGTTTGAATCCGTTCCTGTAAGGCTAATAATATGAATTAGAAAACCAATGAACCGATATTTGAAATAATCAAGAGGGAAACTACAGCTATTAATTATTTGTCAATTTCCTTTCCAACTATCTCTTATTAAAAGCAACAGAAGAAAATGGAGGCCCTTCCAATAAAATTAGAGACTTGCTTTTCCAAATGGTCAAGATGCCAAAAGAGAGGAAAAAAAAAAAAAAAAAAAGGTGTGATCCTACAAAAACATTATATATAAGCAGCAGTGGAAAGATGTTCCATTGTTTGCCTACATGTAAATCATGGAATCTTCCATGCTTTGTAGTGCAGAAAACATAAATCCATCCCAGAACATGAGAGAAAGTCAGGAATAGCGTTTCTAGGTCAATATCTCTCAATAATCTGATGATGCAATACTTTGCAGCTAAGGCATGAAACCGAAGCAACCATAGAATAGCAGACAGATAACAGGTTCTTTTCATATAAAATCAGAACAATAGTGTAGTGTTTCAGCACTAGATTTGTATAGTGTACCATAGTATCATGCTCATTGGGTGCTCAAATCCTTGCTCCAACCTATATTTAATATAGATATATAGTGTAGGACTTGTGTGCTTTTAAAAGCACGGAGGCCTCCGTGCTTCAAAGTTGTTTTCGATGTTGAGACTTCCGAATGGACGATCGGCTCCGTTAGACTTAATTTAGATATTTGAAATATCTAGAAAATAAATTTTGCGATTTTTCGATATTATTTACCTAGTAATCGAAATGACACAAAATCAACAGCTGAAAATAAAAATCTCACAAAATATAATGATATGATACTAAAATTTATATCAAAAATATTGATCTTATAGTATAAAAAATTTTCTATCAAAATTTTACGTGATTTGGATATTTCTACACCATTAAACTTGCAAATGGCTCACCACAACCATTGAAATTGTTAATTTTGAGCATCTTTGATCGCGAGGGAAATGATATCAAAAAATCACGAAATTTATTTTCTAGACCTTTTAGATACTTTAGATCAAGTTTAACAAAGTCGATCGTCCATTCGGAAGTCCCAACATTGAAAACAACTTGGGAGCACGGAGGCATCTGTGCTTTTAAAAGCATACAAACCTACCTCTAGATATATATTGCTCAAACAAAATATTGAATATTCTCTCAAAAATGTTTTGCACAATCTCAAACAAAATATATCTGCTTTACTCAGACTTGGACCAGCTTGATACCAAAAATTACATTTCTTTCCATTCCAGTGATATACATTTAAGTTATATAAGCAGCTTGCAGACTTGAAACGGTATCCTAGTTGTGTATTATCAATTTCACCTGAATATAAAAAAAAACAAGTCCAATGCTTTGATACACCACTCAATTTCCAGGTTTAAGAAGAGAGTTTATAGTTTAACTGATTTATAATAATACATTGCGATGACAATGCAAGATTTTGAATATACATACTATGTTGCTTGGAGTTGATCTTTACCAACCAGCAACATAATATTAGAAGCATCTTTGCAAGCCAAATTAAAACAATATATGCTCATCATTGTATTAACTCATTTTTTATAACATGTCATATTGTCACGCACAATAGTAAAATCCATCATGCATATATTGTAGAAAAGCAAACCTGAAGTTCAAGTTTGGATGTTATCTACTACCATTGCTTAATCTAATAATTTGCAGGCATCCTTTTCTATTATCTTGCTACTTGCACAGGAAGAACTAACAAAGAAGATTTTCTTATATGCAAGAGTGCTTGCCAGGCTGTGTAGCGGCTATTCAATACTGTATAAAAGAAAAAAGCACATCAAATTGTGCTAGTAGAGAAAAAACCAAAGGTATCAACCTTTAGAAGCTTCGTCGTTTGCTACTGGTTCTTGTTCAGCAATGTTTACCTGTAAGTTGGATAAGAAACTCAAAGTGAAACGTTCCTTTTAACAATCTTAGAAAACAAGTACTATGGCACTTGCCTTCTCTCTGGAAGCACCTTCAGTTCCATGTTCGCTATCATTAGTAGCAGTTTCGCCTGTAACCTTAACTGGAGCACCATTTTCACCGCATGGACTAGACAAGCCTTCTGTTCCATCAATATTCATATAACTAAAAGATGGCTCTTCAACTTCATTAGTTGGGTGATCAGCGACTAAAGCGTCTAACTTCATATCATTTACCTGAAATAAACAACACCTGAGCAACAAATAGGAAACTAAAGATCATATTTCAGTTTAACAACAGATATACATGCCTCTTCTTCTACACGACCACCAAGCTCAGTAGATATAGACTTGTCATTATCAGCTTCCTTGTAGCTATGCTCTGGGCTATGCTGAGGTGTACATGGGGAACTTGTTAACTTTTCTTCAGTCGTGGCCTTATTGATCACTCTATCTGCCTGAGAAAAGGGAACAGACAATTTTCCAAGCAAACTTGATTTTTCTCCATTTACCATTATAGAAGTAGCGGCATCACCAGAAGTCAGACCCCTACTACCACGGCCTCTTGGGCGCGAAGGAGATTGCTTGCCTCGGCCCATAATACTTGGAGAAGAATCATTACAATATGCTTCATCAGGATTGGGGGACATCGTGTATAAATTAGCTCGTGGATCTTCTGGTGAAATACGTTTCTGCAAGGTCGAAATTGCAGCAAGTGCACCCCTAGCTGCATTTGTTGAAGATATTGGTATTTTGGGGCTTCTTCTCATAGCTTTAGTGTGTAATGATCCAATATTAGGCAAGTCTGGAAGGCGTACTTTTCCCACATTAATTGATTTAATCTGCAAGCTCTTCCTCAATAAAGCTGCCCCTTCATCTTCATCCAAATCCTTGAATGAAGATAGTAAATTGTCTAGGATACTATTGACATTCTTCTCCCTCTCAGCAACAGAATCTGTACAATGAACAACTGATTAGGTGAAGGCACCTTCGCATTTATCCAATGATTAACAAACAGTTAAACCTTCTCTTTCTGTCACATCCAAGAGATTGTCATTTACTGAAGAGCCAGGATGGTCAATTTCTTTGGCACGTATGATGTCAGCTGAAGCAACGCCAGTCAAAGCTTCCGATGAACTAGAAGCCTTTCCATCAAGAGATTCATCTTGTGATACTCCAAGAGCTCCAAAACTATCCACTTTAGCAATGTAATCATACCTATAGTTAGCTTTCTTCCTGATATAGAACAAAGGGGAGATAGATAAAAAAATCTTTCATAGACAATTAAGGGAGCAAAATAAAGCATTTGCATTTGCATTTCTTGTTAATCAGATCTGCAGAAAATCCAAAAGAGAGAAGAAACAACTTAAGCTTGCACAAATTTTATTTCAGGTGCTTGGCGCTATGATACAGGACAAATCAAGAAAACCCCAATCTATTTTTGCTAGTGATGAGCCCAGATTTATATAAAACTAAATTTTAGAATTTTTTCAAAAAATTTCAGAGTAATTTTAAAAAGATCATAGAATAAAGACTAGAACAAGGATAAGAGAAAAAATAAAAGAGAAGGAATAAATGAAGAAAAAAGAAGAATAAATTTTGAGAAAGATAGATATTTTCCAGCACACACAGCAAGAGAAAGAAAAAGATACCAAAACCACAGTCAAAACACAAAACCCAAATTGTATTTTATGATAACTCATCTCTTAAATTACAATTATGGGCTATATTTATAGCCTTCAAAACATAGTGCTAATCTAAAACAAATTCCACGATTTTTTAATTATTTTCTACTCCGAACATATCTAAAAAAGACCTAAACCATAGCCCTATAATTTTTAGAAATTTATTCCACATAGAAAATCCTAAAAATCTAAAGACAATCGACCAAATAAATTAACTAAAATAAAAATTCCAAAAATTAGAAAAAAAAAATCTAAACAACTCAATCAAACCTAATACAAGAAATTGACTTAAATAAATAAAAAATAACTCAACCCAACACTCTCTGAATATGATTTTGTATCATTCACTTCCGCTGCGTAGAATCTCATCCTTGAGATCATCATGATCAAGAGAAGAAGTTGGAAGTATCAAACCATAATACAAATATAGTATAGTCCGATACCTGAATGTCAAATAAATTTCATTAGCAACACCTCGATCACGAGCTCATAGAAAAGAAGATCAGCATCTTGAAGTTTTGGCATATGAACTTCCTTAGTTGAAACATTGATGAAGGGATCGGCAAATTTGTGATTTTGTATCAGAAGATCACGTGCTGGTGGCAAAGGATAACCCACTATTGTTTGAAGCTCAATTTGTCAGAGAAAAGATTTGTTCGGCAGTGCTGATGAAGGTGAAATAGCATGCATCTCAGCAATTTGTTGAGAAAACTATTGAATTGATAGAGATGATAGAAATGGTGAAGGATTAGAAATGATTGGAGTTGATTGTATGACGAGGGTGAAACTGGGCTAGAAGACACGATTGTTGGATGGGAATTTGAGGGTAGTTGAGGTTTGTGAAGGATTAAGTTTAGGACAAGTTGTTTGATTTCAACCGCTTGTTTAAGAATTTCCGAATAGTCTCGAGGTTGTTTATAGCAAGGTTTTAAGTATCCATCGGCACGGACCGCATCTACCGTGCCAACAAAATACCGACACAATACAGCTCCCGTGCCGATGACACAGTTCAATACCCTTTTTTCTTAAAATTACTAAGTAATTTTCTTAATAAAGTTCAAAATATTTGATAAAGTTACATAATAAGCAATTAAAAAATTTTGTTGCTAAAGAAATTAAATATTTCATGCCATTATGTGTCGGCACGCATGTATTTTTTGTGACCGGTACTCATCGGCACGGCTCGGCACGCACAGTGCCGTACCGTGCCGGCAAGTTTTCGGCACGACCCCGTGCCACGGCACTTAAATCCTTGGTTTATAGTAAGCTGTAGATTATTCAATTGAACATTGGTGGAAGCTTTGATAAGTTCTAAGTTTTATTTGAAGTTCATAGTTAGAAATCATGGTGATAATTTAAGAAAAACAAAAATAAAATGGCAGGATTCGCTCTGATACCAAAACTGATGTAGGACAAATCAGAAAAACTGATGTAGGACAAATCAGAATTTGAGGGTAGTTGAGGTTTGTGAAGGATTAAGTTTAGGACAAGTTGTTTGATTTCAACCACTTGTTTAAGAATTTCCGAATAGTCTCGAGGTTGTTCATAGTAAGCTGTAGATTATTCGATTGAACATTGGTGGAAGCTTTGATAAGTTCTAAGTTTTATTTGAAGTTCATAGTTAGAAATCATGGTGATAATTTAAGAAAAACAAAAATAATGGCAGGATTCGCTCTGATACCAAAACTGATGTAGGACAAATCAGAAAAACCCTAATCTATCTCGCTAGTGATGAGCCCAGATTTTATATAAAATTGAATTTTAAAACTTTCTCAAAAAATTTCAAAATAATTTTAAAAAGGTTAGAGAATAAAGACAAGAAGGATAAGAAAAAAATTTAAAAAGAAGAAACAGATGTAGAAAAGAGAAGAATAAACCTTGAGAAAGATAGATCTTTGCCAGCACACACAGCAAGAGAAAGAAGAAAATTCCATGACTGCAGTCAAAACACGAAACCCAAATTTTATTTCACCATAACTTATCTCTTACATTATAATCATGGGCTCTAGCCTAAGAATTGATGAACGCCAGCAAAGGCGAAGCAATCTAGTTCATTTGAAAGCCGTTCTATTTAAAATGAGCAAGCTTCATTTTTTTTTCAAGTAAATGAGCTCTCTGTCCTTTTTAGGAGAGCCACCAGAGCTGATTATAGTCTTCAAAATATAATCCTAATCTAAAACAAATCCCACAATTTTGGAGTTCTTTTTTTAATCAAAATATATCTAAAAAAATCCTAAACAATATCCCTAATTTTTAGAAATTTATTCCACATAGAAAATACTAAAAATCTAAAAACAATTGCCCAAATAAATTAACAAAAATAATAATTCCAAAAATTAGGAAACAAATAAAATCTAAATGACTCAATCAAACCTAATACAAGAAATTGACTTAAATAAATAAAAGATGATTCGACTGAACCCTCTCTAAATATGGTTTTGTATCACACTAGGCTTTCCAAATGCCATATTTTTTGGTTATGAATATGCTAGAACTAATCTATGTTAAAGGATTTCTATGAGATAAACACTATCTTCGGTAACTACAATTGATATTTTGTATGATGCAACAATTGATATTTGTATGAACCAATTAGGCAACTATAATTGACATTTGTATGATCGAACCACTCAAGTCGTACTAAATGGTAGCAAATATCAACAAAAATGGTGATACAATGGCACGCCATGTCATTGAAATGTCAATCAGCACTACCATGAATTATTACATTACATTGAAACACTTCACAACATGAAGTCCTAATCCAATATCAGTACAAGTAGTATAAAATAGAGAGTAACCCTGTTAGAATTATCGTCTACATAATTTTAAAGACAGTCACTTGCCAATGTAAAGAAACTTATGAAAGAAACTTATGGCTGGAGAAACAGGCAAAAGAGACCGAAGACCATGCCCGATAAGATGGAAAAGTGAAGAGTACTGGTAATCAACATTTTAACCTCCATAACTAGATTCATATAGTTGATATCCATATACAAAAGAAGCAGCAGCATACTTCTATAAATTAAAAGAGAGAGAAGCACTTCACGAAAACAAGAAAAGGTAAATAAAAGAAGATAACCGAGTCCATTAGTTGGGACTATTTGTGCATACTAAAAATGAAACTTAGAAGAAAAGTAAACTCCAGTCAGGAAGAATAAGCTTAGTAATTTACTATGCGTGTTGTTCTTTTTTTATGAAATATCTTATGGATGACTAAATAACTTGAAAAAACTGGACAAATAGTCAAGCAAAGAAGTATACCGTAGTATTCCCGGACGTCGCTGACGAGTAGTTGTAGACTGTAAATTCTGCTCTAAATCAGTGGAAACCTCACCCCTCAGTCTCTTCAACTCTTTCTCAGCATCTAATTTCAAAACAAAATAGCAGAATTTCCATGTTTCTTAATTGTTACTAGCACAACCAAAAACAGAGAGCACTTTCCAAGGTGGTTAGATGATTACTTTCAAGCTTCTCAAAGGCCAAAAAGTACTCTTCAGGATCTTCAATGCAATCTAAGCTCGAAAAATCTACATTTTGCATGGAAAGACTGCAAAGAAAAAGAACATAGAGTTTATGTTAGTATGTAGAACACTGTGCTTATAACAGAGAAGTAAATAGTAAGACATCTATGGAACATATCAAATCACTTCAACATGCTTACAACTGGCTGGAGACAATTAAGAATGCTAGAAAACCAAAAGAGAGCAAACTGATGGTCTTTTCCTGCCAATCTTGAAATTTTAATTGTATACATCTAGGACAAACAATCTGTTCATAGATGTTCTTACAGTATATAAATTGAGAGAATTGTTCATGGCTGTTCTTACAGTATATTTATTAAAAGACATGGCAGCAATTACTCATCAAACATCATCAAGTGAAATGAAAATCATAATGCTCAATGTCCAGATCCGACAAAGTAAATGTAAGTAACAAATCCTTTCCTTCCCCGAACACCCAACATTGCACAAAAAGCATGCCCAAACAGATATACAAAGTGGAAGAAGAAGAAAACACAAGCAACTTAGCACAAGTGAGAAATGGCGTGTTGTACAAAATTTTAACAAGTCAATTACCTTGAGATGGGCTTCAAAGAAAATTGAGCTCGTCTACGGCCCAATGCTGGCCTTCGCTTATGGTTATCAAGCTTGCCATTTGTAACTATAGCCAAGTCTCCAGCATCTGCATGCATGCTTTTATTGTTTGAATAGCTCTGGACAATCATTCGCGCCTGTTCCAAAATGTCTTTTGAACCTTCCAATGCCTGCTCTCACGTAAAAATATAATAGATTGCCTTAGATGATGTGGCACATATATAATCAAAGATATAATTTGTCAAATAATAATAAAAAAATTATTGCAAACATGACTCCGAACATCAACAAAAGGATTGCCTGTGTTGCCCATGATGACTGAGCCATACTGTGACAACGCCTTGCCAGTACGTGGAAGGGGGTTGCTTGGTTACATAATTGGCTAATTCGTAAAACACCCTTCGAATTTCTAATTGGAATTTGAAACGCATGATCCAATTCGTGGATCAATAGCGAATTGGAACGACAAAGCAAGCAATCCCATCCTAACCACTATACTCTTTGCCGAAATCATATTGAAAGCAATATATATGTATGTACATACGTGTGTATCTGATAGTTCTATTTATATACATTTTGTGTTTCAAGTAAAGGATTTCTATTCTGATAAAATGTGTCATTGAAGAGTACCCCCATCATACCATCTTTTAGAGCAAGTGGCGTTCTGCCATCTAATTCCTGTTTTATGAATCATATCGATCTGTGCTTTAGGTAACCTAGGGTGGTTGTACCGATACTATCAGAAAAATGATTCTTTTGAGTTTTTTTGAGGTGGAAAGACTTACATATTTTTTCTTACATAAATTTTGTATATTTTATAAATCTATAGTTGTACTAACATTTGGTGAAATTAATGAGTTTCATTGCATGATGATACTGTGCTGTGCCGTGCAGATGGCACACCAGCATACCCCATGCCCAAGGCACGGAAATCCTTGCATCAAACTTATCCTCCTCTACTCATTGGCAATTGGGTGAGATAAAATGAACTACGGAGAATGCACTAGTAATGAATTGAGGGCCAAGAAACCAACTTGAACAAGCAATGAGAAAACAGTCCATATACAGCTTAAAAACAAGTATATAAAGGCTAACAAATCAGGCACAAGCCATCAAAATGCCGCTACTCCAAGAATCACAAAAGAAAAGCATATATTTTTTTTATCTAACTTGTAAACTCATTACTTGCTAATTACAGTCACCAACATATTTTTCACCACTGCAGCATGTGTTAAGTGCTAACCCTTTTGCCCACCTTTTTTAACAAAAAATCAATTATGAGCAGAATAAGAATCTTAATTCACTTAGCACAAGAAAGTGAGAATGGAGGCAACCATTATTATGAATCCATGATAAGACATTAAATTGAGGCAGGAAGTGTTTTGGATCCAAAGATGGAAATATTATGCTGAACTTACTTTTGAACAGTTGTGGATAGGAAAAAAAAAAAAAAAGGGTGCAGAATTTAATATTTTTATTCAATCAACTTAAAGATTAGATGGTACATTTATAAGTTTGCTTGTAAGCAAAAATTGTGCTAGTCAAGCAATTCTGCCCTTGATCATATAGTGATTGCTTTTTACACCCAACAAATGCTTTGCCATGGCAGAGGCCCATGCAAACACTCAGCATGAGAGGCCATTCTGCAATATCATGCCACTGCCACCATGTGTCGGCACTAGATTATCAATATAAGAAAAAAAAGAAAAAATGTGCACTCCAAAGGTTCAAATGAGTTATCATGTTACCATATGTACTCTATTAATAAGTTAGTACAATGATTAGAAGATTTGAAAAAATTGACCACGATTTTTCACAAATTTTAGCAAATCAAGCATCAAGTTTAACATACTTGACTTGAAAAAATACAGGGTTACGAATGAGGTAGTCAATTCTTTAAAATTCACTTTTAATTGCATCAAATTTAATCATTCGTATACAAAGACAATGAAGTTAAAGAATTTACATTATTCCTCACATAGTTTAAAAAGAGAAAAATGCCAAAGTTGAGCAGCACCAACAATATGGCATGTCTGCCAAGCCAATACTATATCGGCATTACCCCTACAGAAGTCCCTACCAATCTAAGTCTTTCTGTACTAATGGCTACTATAATTGTGTACTTCAGAATATCGCACCAATATTCCAAAAAGTGGTCCATGCGGCCACATATGTGATTTGGACCATAAACCACACTGCATAGTACATATGTGATATGCGGTGCATAATGCAATCGAATCTCATATGCGGCCCATATGCACTGCATATGCAGCAGGCGGCCGCATATGTAGCTATATATATAGTACAGTTTTTTTTTTAAGGTAGGATTGAAATACAATGTTGAATGAGATTGTTTGATTAATAATTATACATATACATATGATTATTTTCATACAAGTTTAATTAATAATAATCCATATAAATACAAATATCTTTATGTAAATATAACCTAACTATCTCTCTTCTTATTTTAGTAGGTATTATTCCTAATCAATCTAATAATTATGTTATAAATAGTGATGAATAATTTTGTAATTGTTAGGTGTTATTTCTCTTAAGTGTTGGCCACTCAAAAGATGTGAGTGACAACTTATTAAAAAATGTATTATTTTCATAAAGTTAAGCATACCACTTTTCATAACATTGATTATTGTTTGACATTTTTTATGATTTTGCATCGAAATTCTGTTTATTTTTCTATTTAATAATTAAGAGTAAATTACTAATTATTAGTTTAGTGATACATGTGTGCATATGAGGTCATTTACTTGAAATTAATTATTTTAATTTATGAATTCTAAATTTTTACTTTTGCTATTGAGCTTTGTTAGAAAATATTTATATATATTTTTAACACCCACAGATATTTTATTAACATTTTAATAAATGGATCGCATAGGCATCTGCGTATGCGCCGGCATACCACATATGTGCTATGCGATAGATACTCGCATGAATATCACATATCACCTTTTGGAACATTGTATCGCACTGAATATTGCACTAATTTTCTTCACTAGGAAAATTTAATAGCATCCGCAGCAAAACTTCATAATTACTCCAGCTAACATATGGAGAAAATCAGTAATTCAATAAGAAACAAGCTAACCTTTCAGCCAACTTATACCTCATTGTTCAGATCATCATCAGTTTTAAAAAGCTTCCTAATTACTGAGTAGCTATTTTAAGCCTCTGAGAATAACAGACCATGTGCCTACTTTGTATTGATAAAACAATCATCCTTCTTAGTTGAACCAACGATAATAAACTAACTCAAGGCACTTTACTTGTTAAAAGCTGAAAATCTTTTTTTCTTTTTCGCTAGTTCGCTAGCCTTATAATGATGTGATTACAATTGAACTCCTCCTTTATCATCTTTGAGCTTTGATACAAATATCTTGAAATGTACTCTATTTTTTAGTTTAAAGGGGCCTTCAGTATAACATGCTCGCAAACATTCCTATGACTCAACTGATTCAACTACATGATTCAACTACTTAATAGAAGAAACAACAATCCAACAATAAGGCCTTGTTTATCACTGTTGTCATTTTTAATTGTTTTCAAAGACAAATTCTATGTGAAGCACCAGCAGGCAGACTTTTCTAATTATTCCATTGCTATTTAGCTTCTGATAAACCCAGGCTAGACACGAAATGGTGTCTTTTTGAAAATAAAATAAAGCAAAAGAAAAGTTATTACCAAGTTTTACCTCATGCAAATTGCCAGCAATTTGCTGATAGCAAGACTCCATTGCATAGAATTTGTGTATAAAAATACAAAAAGGCAGCTGTAGCAACCGAGGCCTAAGATTACATAAACTAACAAAGAAAGCTACTGAAGTAAAGCAACCAATTAACAACACGCACGGAGACTTAATATTGGAACCAAATGTAACAACAAATGAACACAGTTCACAACACTAAAATTAGAGAACCAAGGGCAATGTAAATCAATAATAACTCGCGAACAATAATCTGATATCAACACCCAGTTTCACAAAAATCAGGCGAAAAACTTCTACAACAGGTCCCTCAAACTAGAGAATGCTTTGCCAAACAAATCAAATCGATTCCTCACAAAATAACATCCTAAGATCGATCTAAACAAAGGAAAAGGATCAAAGAAGGGTTTGTTTAGAAGTAGAAGCTGTACGAAGAGGGATCTCAGTAATGTACCACGGATTTGAGGAGATTTTGGAACGACCCCGCATCGTGGGGCACCGAGGACGAGGGTTCGGCCTGGATTGCGGCTCCGAGCGTGCGAGGGAGGAGAGAGAGGGAAGAGAGGTCGAAGAGGGGATCGTCGCGGTCAGAGTGGCTGATCTCTACCGCCATGGAACACGGGTGAAAACCCTAGATCGGAGGGAAGAGAAAGAGATAGAGAGACGGAAGGGGTTCGGCGGTGGGGGAAAGTGGGGTTTGATGCGCTCCGTTTTCAAAATGGAAGCGGCATTTTGGAACAGTGCTACATTTTGGTGCTGCTATTTTTCTTTAATTTTTTTGGAAAGTTTATGGCCTGAATAAAATTTTCTTTGATTTCATATTTTTTCAAATTTTGATTTATGTTTTTATATAATACGGCCACCCTTTTAGGATTGAGACCGAGTTTTTAAAAAGTGATAAAAAATACTTCTATTTTTAAATTCTTTTCCTCTCTCTTTTATTTTCTTACTTCTTCGACATTAATTATTTTTTTATTAATTTTTATTTCTAAATAGTATTTTTTAAATTTATATTTGTAAAATTAATTCTATTTTTATCATGTGAGCGCATAAGCGCTGAGTTTTTAAATTGAACGCGATAAATGATTCTTCATATTTAGACACGGTAAAAAAAAAAATTTAGAAATAATTTTATAAATTTTTATAATTATAAAAATAATCCTCTGATTTTTTTTTTTTTTTTACAAAAATAGTTTTAAGCGATGAATAGTTCACTGCTTGAACCATTCACCGCATTCATAGATTTCACAAGGCTTTTAAGTCCTAGTAAAGTGGTGAATGATTCACCGCCATTCACCGCTTTTAAAAGCGGTGAATTTACAAGGCTTTTAAAGTCTAGTAAAGCGGTGAATGCTTTTAAGTCCTAGTAAAGCGGTGAATGATTCACCGCCATTTACCGCTTTTAAAAGCGGTGAATTGCCATTCACCGCTTTTAAAAGAGATGTACCATTCACCGCTTTTAAAAACGGTGAATACGGTGAATCGTTCACTGCTTTTATAATGTTTAATCCTAGCCCGCCCGACCCGAACCCTTACGCTTCTCCTTCTTCTTCTTCTTTTCTTCTTTTTCTTCTTCTTCTCGTAGGCCGCTCTCCCAACCTGCACACGAGCTCTCTCTCACACACACTGCACTCTCTCTCTCTCTCTCTCTCTCTCTCTCTCTCTCTCTCTCTCCCTTTCCCTCTCAATACACACCTCCACCGAGCTCCATCTCTCTCTCCTGCAGTAAGCTCCCATTGCGCATTTTGAGCTCGAGCTCACCCTCTCCCTACTCTTTACAAGCTAACATCACACCCTCTCTACTAGTTCAGATACCCCTGCACTATTATTTCGTAGTTTAATTTATTGTGTTTAGGATTTAGAAAATTAATTAATCTTATTATTTGAATTATATAAAAAAATTATTATGTAGTTTAGAAAATCAGTTGCTTGTTAATTGGTTTTGTGCTTCATTGGGGGTTTATGGCTTGATCAATGGCTTCTGGAGGACTATCTTGGGAGTTGAGAGTGTTTGGGTGTGTATCGGACTCAAGAAATGGACTCAGTGCGTTGAATGGATTCCAAGTGTATTCGGGTACCCCCGTCGAATTTTGGGAGGAGCTTTGGGCAAAACAGAGGCCGTATTTGAATTCAGCACGGAAAAACGATGAAAAACGGCTATTTACTTGTATTTTTCTGAGTCCGGACGCCCAAAAACGGAGACCCGAAAGTTTCAGGTACAAATGGTGCAGGGGGAGGGGGGGGGGAGCCGTGGACCGGCCTAGGACACGCGGCAGCTCGTGATTGGGGCGGCGCACGCATCCCGGTCCATGGAGGTGGGCCACCGGTGCACGGTGGACCGGCGGGCCACGTGGTAGCGTGCTATTGGCCCGGTGCTGTGCGCACGGCGCGCGGCAACGTGCGCGAGCAGGCCGGGCAGGCGCGAGGGGAGGCGCGGTGCACGGTGGACCGGGGTGTGCCACGTGGCGGCCCCGGGTTGGAGGGTGCAGGTGCGCGCGGTGCACCTGCGGGCGCGCGGGTGCGGCCGTACGCGCACGTGGGCGCAGACGCGCAGGCAGCGCGCTGACCGCGCCGGCTGGTGTGTCGAGCGGGGCGGCGCCGCGCCACGTGGCGCCGCGCCAGCGGGCTGGCGCGAGCTGGGTGCGTGACACGTGGCAGCGCCCGATAGGCGGGCGCCGCTGTCCGCTGTTATGCGGACACGTGTCACGCCCTAGCGGTTTCGGGCGCTGGGCTGGGCTGGTTTTCGGGCCGCACTGTGCGGGCACGATTCATTCGGGTGCCCGGAACTTGGGACACAGGGGTCATTTCTTCAATTGTTGGAATGGGCCTTTAAATACCTCCTCCTCTCTCTCTTTCTCTCCCTTTTCCGAGCTTTAGAGAGGGAATGAGAGGGAGAGCTCTATATGAGATTTGTTTCCCTTGATGTTCTTGATCTCGTGGTGGATCCCCGGAATTTTTGGAGGCTCCGCAACGGCGATATCGATTTTATTGTACGCCTCAATTTTTCCCCCATTTCGGCCTATTACCGTCGCAGATCAGTCAAAAATTCACTGTGGGCAAACCAGGAGGAATTTTTGGGGGATTTCTATTACAGCGCATTCCTAAGAGGTAAGGCTTCGATTTTCGTGTTGATCACTTCGCCCCGTTTCGCACTTTTGGCATGGTTCTCGAAGCATTTTTGACCCCCTTTTTCTATGATGAATTCTAGACACCACTGGCTTGTTCAATTTATATCTTGGCCTAGGAGCATTGGATCAAGGCGTATAAGCACTCGATTTAGATCTATTCATCGCGAGGAACACAGTGGTGATTTTTTTAGGATTTTTGGAGATTGATTCGAAGGTGATAATTAAGCTTTCCCTGGACTGTTTGCCACAGGATTTTGGTTGTGTGGTGTTGCAGCTTACCGCGGTGTTTTATTTGTAACTTGACCTACAGGTATCGGATCGGAACGTGCGAGTACTCGTTTCGATCGGCTCGACGCGACAATCGCAGCGGTTATTTTTCTGGATTTTTCAGAGGACTGCAGAGAGGTGAAAATCCCTATTTTCATTGTTGATTAACAAAACAGCAAGGTGCTCTTTTTTTGGGAAGTTGGTTTGTATACCGGAAGTGACTTTTGTATAGTGTTTGCTGTGTTTTGGTGTTTTGCGAGGAAATGGGAGGTTGGACAGCGAGGAGACTTTTACGGATGTGGATTGCGCTTTTCGAGGTGGGTGGTTGTTGCATACCTCAACTTCTGACTTGCTCACTAAGTTTATTAGAGAAGCCCTCTATTGAACATATTGATTGATTACCATGCATGATTGACTGATATAAATGTGAGCCTATCATTTGAGATTAATTTTGTGGATATAGCATGTTGGAAATATTATTGCGATAATATTGTTGTGGAAACATGATTGCAGGGACATATTTAGTAGTGATAATTAACATGCCATATTAGCACATAGATCTTATGAAAGTTGGTTAAATGGACTAATTATGGGGATATGATGACATATCTATGTGCGGGTACCACTTTGGGATTTATTATGGATCAGGGATTATATACATGTGTAGTTGACTGATGATTTTAGCATGATGGTTATATCTATGTGGATTTATCATTTGTTACACATGCGGAACTGTTATATGATATTCTCTCTTTCATCTTGCATGAGGACTTTTGCATGCTTGTATGGACATCTAGATAGGCCACTATTTATTGCTACACTATCATATTGGGATTTGACTTAGGAGAAACCATGATTGTTTCCTTTCTCCTTCTTATTTAGACTTTCGAGTCATGTTGCTCGGGTTCGAGCAGAGGTTTTGGATAGTGTAGCCGGGACCTTAGGGTCGGAGACAGGGTGTACTTGATGTTGGATTTGTAGGTTATTGCGGCAACTGCGGACAGTAGGCGGTTGACCGGATATTGATTATTTTACCCCATTGTGGATTGTGGGTTATTGTGGTAACCGCGGACATTAGGCGGTTAGCCAGATGTTGATTACTTTATCAAATTTTGGGTCTTGTGGGGTGTTGCGGCGACCGCGGACATTGGGCGGTTGACCGGATGTTTACTTATGCATCAGATTGGGTATCAGATTTCTCTAGTGGACGGAGTTTCCCACTTATTGAGTACTATTGCATCAGATTGGGTATCAGATTTCTCTAGTGGATGGTGTTTTCCCACTTATTGAGTACTATTGCATCAGATCGGGGTTTCATTAGTGGACGGAGTTTTCCACTTTGATCATAGTCTTGATCCAGTCCTGCTATATTGAGATATGTGTGACAGGGTTACTTTACTCGTGTGGGTCGCTCCCTTCGAGTGCCACTCCGGAGTAGGCTTTAGACCGTGACGGGTACCGGTCCATCTGATTGGGATTTCGAGCCTTGTGTGCTGGTCCCTTGGGATTTCGAGCCTTGTGTGCTAGTCCCCTACTGAGTTTTTGAGTTCGACAGCAGAGCAAGCAGTACTAGTTTTACTGGTGTCTAGATTGGGTTTATTTGGTCAGATACTGTTTCCTGATGTATTCATACAGTCATTTCTTTCGGTATTGCATTTAGAGGCATACTAGTAGTGGTTTCCCTTTTCGTGCCTCTGGTAAACTTAGTGGGTACGCCGGAGTTTGAGGCTTTACCCACAGAGGGAGGCTACTGGTTTACTAGTGGTTCTCACCCCCATTGTTGTTTCCCTCTTTTCTTCCTCCTGTTTTGCAGAGTCTTCTGCGGGAGTTGCTGATCTTTCGGTTGTTGTTCGAGGCGAGGGAGTCACGAGCTAGATCCTTACCGTTCGAGGAGTGTAGCTGTATCCCCTCGTTGGAGATTCCTTGTAGCTGTCAGCTAGTTTTTACTGTTTACTTTGGAGAGGGATCTTTTTTATTTGGAGAGACTGATGTAGAGACTGATGTACTGTAGTTTTAGTTTATCTCCCTTTTATAGTTGAGAGATGCTGTACTGAGGACATTGTATGATGATTATCTGTATTTGAGGAGATGGATATTGTACTTTATTTCGTGTTGTACAGTGATTGGATTTTATTTTACAGCATTTTATTTCAGCTCTGATATTTGCGTAGCTATAGTACTATCTTTTGCAGGTTAGACGCTTCGCCTATGCGGGATTTTGCATAGGTGGTGGATCTGTTGGCGAGCCCGGGTCGCAGTTTCGACCCCGGGGCGTGACAGATTAGGTTGATATCAGAGCTTAGGGATAGGTCAGTTGGGACTGTAGAAACCCTAGGCTTGTGGTTGGACCCTAGGATGACTTCGTGAGAGTCGTGATTTTAACGAGAGTCCTGATTTAGTTTTATACCTCTCCCAAGTGATGGGATGGGTGATTGGCATGTTTATTCTCCTAAGCAATTATGTTGGTTGCAGACAACATAATGTGGTGGAACGGTTGACATGCTCTAGACTCTCGCCGGATTGGGTCGAGTTTTGTTTTGTGCTGTGGTGCAGTTGGCCATGGTGAGCGGTGTCTCTCTGACGCGTTGTACGGATTGGTGTGCACTCGTCGCAGCAGTGGAGCTTGAGCGGATTGTTTTGGGGCCGGATACTCGGATTGAGGTCAAAGAGCTCCGAACCTAGATGATAGAATTGTTAGAGGCTTATCAATGGCAGAGTGAACAGCTGGTCTGGGTGACGCAGTTGTCGGAGCAGTGGGCATGTGATGACCCGGATCTTCATTGGGGGTTTATGGCTTGATCAGTGGCTTCTGGAGGACTATCTTGGGAGATGGGAGTGTTTGGGTGTGTATCGGACTCAAGAAATGGACTCTGTGCGTTGAATAGATTCCGAGTGTATTCAGATAGCTCCCGTCGAATTTTGGGAAGGAGCTTTGGGCAAAACGGAGGCCGCATTTGGATTCAGCACGGAAAAACGTTGAAAAACGGCTATTTACTTGTATTTTTCTGAGTCCGGACGCCGAAAAACGGAGACCCGAAAGTTTCTGGTGTATTTTGGTGCATGGGGGAGCCGTGGACCGGCCGTGGACCGGCCTAGGACACGTGGCAGCTTCTGATTGGGCCGGCGCACGCCTCCCGGTCCACGGATTGGGCCGCCGGTGCACCGTGGACCGGCGGGCCACGTGTCAGCGCGCGGTTGGTCCGGTGCAGTGCACGCGGCGCGCGGGGGAAGGCATGGGCAGCTCGGGCAGGCCGGGCAGGCGCGGGGTGGGCGCGGTGCATGGTGGACCGGGGTGTGCCACGTGGCGGCCCCGGGTTGGTGGGCGCAGGTGCGCGCAGTGCACCCGCAGGCACGCGCCTGCAGCCGTACGCGCACGCGGGCGCAGGCGCGCCGGCGGCCGGGTCGGGCGGGAAAAGGCGCCGCCACGTGGCGCCACGCCACTGGCTGGCGCCACCCACCCCCGCCGCCCCGCAGGGGGATGCGTGGCCGCGCCCGATTCGTCGGGCGCGCTGTCCCCTGTGCGGGGGACACGTGGCGTGACGTGGGGCGGGTCGGACGACCGCGCGGTCCAGCCGGATCCGCTGTGCGGAGTGGGCCGAGTTGGGCCGGGCCACAGTTTGGGCCCGGTTTCGGGGCCCGAAACTTTCGGGCGCCCGAAACCGGGGACACAATTAGAATTTTTCCAATTGTTTCCCTGGGCCTATAAAAGCAGCCCACCTCTCCCTCTTCTTTTCCTTTTTTCGAGACTTAGAGTGAGAATGGGAGGGAGAGACCTTAAGAGGAGTTGATCATCTTGGTGTTTTCTACCTCATGGTGCATTCCCAGATTTTTCGGAAGCTCGACAACAGCGATCCGGATTTTACAGTTCGCCTCGGTTTTTCCCCCATTTCGGCCCATTACCATCATATTTCAGTCGAAAATTCGCTGTGAGCAAACTAGGAGGAGTTTTTGGCCGATTTCTTCGACAACATGTTTCTAAGAGGTAAGGCTTCGATTTTCGTGTTGATCGCTTCACTCCGTTTCGCACTTTTGGCATGGTTCCCGAGGCATTTTTGACCCCCATTTTTTTGTAATGGATTTTGGACAGCGGAGGCTTGTCGATTTTATATCTCGGTCTACGAGCATCGAAATGAGGCGTTTAGAGTCGATTGACATCTACGCTTCGAGAGCAACGTACTCGTATTTTTATTAGATTTTTCTGAGGTCATTTCGAAGGTGAGAATTAAGCTTCTCTGTGGCTGATTTTTACATATGTGTGAGTTGTTGATGGTTTGGCTTACCGCGATGTCCGAATTGTTTCTTGGCCTACAGGTATCGAATTTAAGTGTTTAAAGACTCGATTTGGGGCTACTCGTCGCGAGGATCGCAACCGTGATTTTTATGGATTTTTCAGAGTACTGCAGAGAGGTGAAATTTAGCCATTTTTGGGGCTAATTTTTGGACAGTAGGTATTTGTGCAGTTTGGGGTTAATTGTGCGCATTGTTCTGTGCAGTGGGACACAGTTTCTGGTGGATACTGATGCTAGAGGATAGCGGGCAGCGAGAGGTTTTTTTTGGTGCTGTGCGCGCTTTTCGAGGTGGGTGGTTGTTGCATGCCTCAACTTCTGACTTGCTCACTAAGTTTATTAGAGAAGCCCACTATTGAACATATTGATTGATTATCATGCATGATTGACTGATATAAATGTGAGCCTATCATCTGAGATCAATTTTGTGGATATAGCATGTTGGGAATATTATTGGGATAATATTACTGTTGGAACATGATCATTGAAATATTTTAATAGTGATAGTTAACATGCCATATTAGTACATAAATCTTATGGAAATTGGTTAAATAGACTAATTATTGGGACATGATGACTTATCCATGTGCGGGTACTACTTTGGGATTTATTATGGATCAGAGATTGCATACATGTGTAGTTGGCTGATGATCCTAGCATGATGGTTATATATTTAGGAATTTACTATTTGATACACATGTAGAACTGTTATTTGACATTCCTTCTTTCATTTTGCTTGAGGACTTTTGCATGATTGTATGGACATCTAGATAGGCCACTATTTATTGCTATACTATCATATTGAGATTTGACTTAGGAGAAACCATGATTGTTTCTTTTCTCCTCCTTATTTAGACTTTTGAGTCATGTTGCTCGGGTTCGAGCAGAGGTTTGGGATAGTGTAGCCGGGACCTTGGGGTAGGAGACAGATGTACTTGATGTTGGATTTGTGGGTTATTGCGGCCACCGCGGACAGTAGGCGGTTGACCTGATATTGATTATTTTACCCGATTGTGGATTGTGGGTCATTGTGGTGACCGCGAACATTAGGCGGTTAGCCAGATGTTGATTACTTTATCAGATGTTGGGTCTTGTGGAGTGTCGTGGCGACCGCGGACATTAGGCGGTTGACTGGATGTTTACTTATGCATCAGATTGAGTATCAGATTTCTCTAGTGGATGGAGTTTCCCACTTGTTGAGTACTATTGCATCTGATTGGGGTTGGGGTTTCTTTAGTGGACGGAGTTTTCCACTTTGATCATAGTCTTGATCCAGTCCTGCTATATTGAGATACTTGACAGAGATACTTGTGATACTGAGGACAGAGATACTTTACTCGTGTGGGTCGCTCCCCTCGAGTGCCACTCCGGAGGTAGGCTTTTTGGACCTAGCCTTGTGTGCCGGTCTGATACTTATTCTGGGATGCGAGCCGTGCGGGCCGATCCCGCGGTTTCGCGCCTTGTGTGCAGATTCCGCTGAGCAGGCAGTACCAGTTTTACTGGTGGTATTAGATTGGGTTTATTTGGTCATATACTGTTCCCTGATGCATTCATACAGTCATTTTTTTCAGTATTGCATTTAGAGGCATACTAGTAGTGGTTTCCCCTTTATTCAGCAGTCCTGTTTACAGCTTTACCTCTTATTCCTTTTCTTGTCTCTAGTAGACTTAGTGGGTACGCCGGAGTTTGAGGCTTTACCCACAGGGGTAGGCTACTGGTTTACTAGTGGTTCTCACCCCTATTGTTGTTTCCCTCTTTTCTTCCTCCTGTTTTGCAGAGTCCTCTGCGGGAGTTGCTGATCTTTTGGTCGTTGTTCGAGGCGAGGGAGCCACGAGCTAGATCCTTACCGCCCGATTTGATTTCTTTTACCCTAATCTTTTGTTCTAAAATCTCTAGAGCTTCTCTCTCTAGATTTCTTGCATTTTGGAGCTTCCAAACTCAAAGTTCTTCGGATTCAAGTAAGTTTTATTGATCAAAACTCGGTTTTTCACAGTTTTTATGGTTTTTCTTCAAACGTGAGTTGAAATCTTGAAACTTTTTCGTTTGTGAATGGTTTTTGATCAAATTTCTTTTGAAAAAAGGACTCTGGGTCAATTAGTTTTGCTTTTATGCTGGGTTTTCTCAAGATAAACGAGTTTTTAGGCTTCGATTTCTAAAAATTCTGGTTTAGGGCATAAAAGAGGAATTTTTGAAAATCATGGAATTGATCTATTTTTAAAATTCTTTTTGGAAAACTAATTTGATTCTTGGCTTCTCTACATGATTATGATTGTCTAGGTACAATTTTTCAAATTTTTCAAAATTGACGATTTTTCATGTGTTCTTGAGTTGGTTTTGCACAGGACACTTTCTCAAAACTCAAAGCACTTTCAGCAATGGTGATCACCTGGATCATTTTCCTACTTGCTGCAATGGTCCATGTTAAGGACACTGCCAAACCTAAGAAAGCAAAGAGAACCAAGCGAGCTGAGAATGATTCCGACACGGATTCGGAAACGGACTCGATTGACTGGGATAACCTAGAGATTGAGGAAGATGTCCCAATTGTATCCAAAGGGAAAGCACCTGCAGAAGCCTCAAAGAAGATAAAGGTTCCGCCTACTGCTGCAGAAAAGGGAAAAGCTCCCATGGAACCAAGTCAAATTAGAACACGAACAAAGACTGGCGTAAGAAAACGAGGCAGTACAACGGGAATTTCAATTGAGGAACCAATTGCTAGCCAGCCCCCTCCTCCGGAATTCATTAGCTCCACAAGAATCAAAGATTTTGAAAAGAGGGAATGCATTGGGGAAAGACATGTTAATGTCCAACAGATGAAGAATCGATCTGCAGAGTTTGGAGTTCTGTTTGACCAAGTCGGGCTTGCTCCAATTTGCAACTTTCCTGAATCAACTGGGTACTGTCCACACTCAGTTCGAATGTTTTATCAAAATGCTGCAAGTCTGATAGATCATGAGGACGGACGACGAGAATTTCATACCGTGGTTAAAGGTATCAAGATCAAAGTCACTCCCCAACTGATTGGAGAGGTGCTTAATATGAAAGCAAGATCTGATGGACTCCACTACCTCAAGACTCAAAGCTTCAACGCCAACTCGTGGAGAGTTGTAGTTAACGGAATCTGCGTTCCGGAAACTTTGTCTACCGGAAATTCTGTTTTCTCCAAAGAACTTAAGAAAGAGTACAAGTACATAAACTTCATTGTCTGTTACAACATTCTTCCCAATATGAACACGAAAGTCCTTCGGTGGGATAGAATGCTCTTTCTCTATCTTCTTGGCAACCCGACCATTTTGATGGGAGCAAATATGAATATTCCGTATCTCATTTGGCATAGGATGACGCGGTATGTCGAACACTCTCACCCCACAGAGCGACTACCATACCCAATGATTATCATGCGCATCCTTAAAAAGTTTAAAGTGGATACAAGCGCGAGCTCTTATATGTATAGTTTGGGGACAATAAATGAGACAACTATTGTAAAGTCTTTGTCAACAAAGCAAGATGATCCCCCATCTCCTCCAATCCGGCAACGAGCTCGACAACCAGCAACTACTTCCACAGCTCCAGTTCCTCCTCCACAGCAGGCACCACCATCCACCTCTGACGATGATGCCTCTGTCACCTCTATCCTTAAAGAACAACAGCGGCTGTCGAATGAACAGGAACGTATGTCGGCTGAGTTCACTGCAATGCGAGGAGACCTTCATACTATGAAAAATGAGATGGAAGTCCTCACAGCTTCACAAATCACTCTGAATAAGTCCGTCTCATCAGTGAAGAAACTAGTGAAGAAGTTGTTTGCTAAAATGGGATGCACAACATCCGATGACTCCGACTCTCAGGAGTAACTTTATGTTTTAATCGTTTTGCTCTAACTTTGCAGGTTTTTCAATTTGATCTTTGCTTTTTGCAGGTATTTAATTTTTGTTTATCTTTTTAACTCCCTTTGTTTTGTAATCTTTGGCTTTGTTTTGTGACAAAAAGGGGGAGAGAGTTAGA
This sequence comes from Tillandsia fasciculata, assembly GCA_029168755.2. NCBI lineage: Eukaryota > Viridiplantae > Streptophyta > Magnoliopsida > Poales > Bromeliaceae > Tillandsia > Tillandsia fasciculata. The sequence continues at coordinate 12,208,300 of CM054936.1, forward strand.
GAGAACTTTGAACAATGAACAATGATTGTGAATATCAACAATGATTGTGAATATCAACTTTGTGAATATCAAGGTAAGTATCTTCAACTCAACTTTGGTTTTTCTTATGTGATTTGTGACATGCCTCTATACTAACTATTCGACTAACTATTTGGGCATGTAATATGACTAACAAGTTGATGTTGGACTAACATACTTTGACATTTGGTTTTCGATTGCTTAGAAGATATGTTGGTTTTAACTATGATTCTCTTACATATCTGAATTTTTCAAATGTCATGATGAGAATAAACTCTATCTCTGTAGTTGGTTTTGAATGTTTCAATTCTTGAGGTATCTAACGATTTTGTTTGTCAAGAATGCCTTCTGTGTGCAGAGATTACAGATGTCTAAGTCTAGAGTCTGTTCTAGGAGTTTATCTCATGTTTTTAATTTCTGGATCTCTTTTGTAAATTTTTGTTGTATGGTGATAGCAACAAAAATATCTTTTTGAATTTTTTTTTGTGGATTTGTGTTTTGTCACGAAACCGCCAAAGGGGGAGATTGTTACGGAATTTGAGTTGGCGTATTTCGTGAATGTATTAAGTCTTGAAGATTGAAGATGAAGAAACTTTGGATCGTATACCTCAACCGAACATTTGTTTTACCTGCTTGCTTCCTCGATCCGGATCAGGAACTGCAATCCGGATCCCGAACATGATGTTTTGGTAAAACTGTATGAACGATCCGAATCGGGGACTACGATCCGGATCCCGAACAAGCAATTTTCTGGAAACCGTCTTTTGTGCTTCTGCAATCCGGATCGCCAAATCCAATCCGGATCGCCGTCGGTAAAACTTTCCAGAAAAGGCTGTTTTTGATCCGTATATTCTTCCTAGGGTTTCTAACCTATAAATAGGCCCTGTATTCATTTCTAGGGCATCCGCTATTACAGAAGAAAATAGCCGAAAAGAAAAAAATCCACATATATAGAGAAGAAAGGAAATCAATAGATTTATTCTATGTTTCTTCATCTATATTGATTGATTTGATTCTAGGTTTTCCATACTCACATTTTGAGTAGAATCAAATCAATGAATACTTAGATGGTATTTCCGATCTATCTTTAATCTAAGTATTCGGCGGATCATCACCACCCAAACAAACAACGATTTACCCCAAAATCGGCGCGTGGACTCGCGTGGCCTTGTGGATTCAAGGTGCAACCGCTCTCGTGGATTCGGAGCGAGGTACGTTCGTGGATTCGAAGCGTGCCACTGGGTGAAGACCGTGGATTCGGTTGGACGTCGTGGACTCGACGTTGGACGCTGTGGATTCAGCGTTGGGCGCGGATCGTGGATTCGAGAAGCGTCGTGGAGCGAGCGGGAAGATCTACTAGGAGCGTATGTAAAAGGTTGAGTCGTCTGTGAGTACGTTATATCACCTTGTACGTGTGTTAATTCTAGTGGATTTCGCCGTGTTATCGGTCCCGTGGTTTTTTACTCCGGTTTGGAGTTTTTCCACGTAAAAATCTTGCGTGTTCTTTTATTTTTCCGCATTGGGTTTTATTGCGCAATGATTTTTTGAGTGTTTATTGTTTACACCTATTCACCCCCCTCTAGGTGTTTTTTCCCCTATTTAGATCCAATTACTTATAACCCAACAAGTGGTATCAGAGCGGGAATAGGGTTGTAAACAATGGTTGAAGGTGGAAACATCAATCGACCCCCTTTCTTTGATGGAACAAATTATGCGTACTGGAAAGTGCGGATGAAAGCCTTTTTAATTTCCATCGACGAAAGGGTGTGGCAATCAATTGAATTAGGATGGTCTAATCCAACTGAAATTTTAGATGATGTTCGCACCTTAAAACCTAGGTCGAAATGGACCAAGGAAGAGATAGACTTATCTTCTTACAATGGCAAAGGAATTAATGCTCTATTTAATGCTTTGTCACAAACTGAGTTCTCTCGCGTCTCGGCATGTGAGACTGCGAAAGAAATCTGGGATGTTCTTCAAGTTACGCATGAGGGAACTAACCTAGTGAAGATTCAGAAACTGCAAATGCTCACGAGCAAGTTTGACTCTATCTCTATGGCAGAGAATGAATCCTTCACTGACTATTACACACGATTGCAAGACATCGTAAACTCATGTGCTAACTTGGGAGAGAAGATTCCAGAATTTAAAGTTGTAAGAAAAATTCTAAGAACTCTTCCTGAACGATTTCGCCCGAAGGTCGCAGCCATTGAAACAATTAAACACCCGGACGAAATGCGTGTAGAAGAATTAGTAGGTGCTTTACAAACTTATGAAATGACATTTCCTACTAACTATTCTTCTGGAAAGGCATCCTCTTCTAAGTCTTCAGGTTACGCATTGAAATCAACTAAAGAAGAAGACGCGGATTCATCCTCCTCGGACGACGACGAGAACCTTTCTATGGAGGACTTTGAGAAGCAGCTCGCTCTCTTGACAAGGAAGTTTCGCCGCAACTTTCGAAGGGGAAATCCAAGCAAAACTCCATCCTTCGGAAAGTCGAAGAAAGGCAAGGGTTCTTCAACTTACAAGTCAAGAAAGCAAGAGAACTTCTCAAAGGATAAGAAAAGTTCAGAGGGACAAGTTCAGTGCTTCAAATGTCGAGGCTACGGCCACATTGCAACGGAATGTCCCAACAAGAATCCGGCTAAGAAGAAAGCGATGCAAGTCGTTACTTGGGATGACAACTCCACGTCAAATGAGTCATCCTCAAGTGATGAAGAAGACAACGCGACAGCTTTCCACGCGTCCACTACATCTTCACCCTTCATGTGCTTAATGGCAAGTACATCCGACTCACTGTCCAACTCCACTGTTGAAAAGATTGCAACGGACGATGAATCAGATGATTCGGAAGGTGAAGATTTTGCTCTAGCCTACCACAGACTTTTGAGGGATTCAAAGAAACTGGCTAAGCAAAACAAGGGGTTGAAAGGGAGATTGCAGGATCTCGAAGAAGAAGTAAAAAGGGTAACCTCTCTCTCAACCGATCTTGAAGTGGAAAGGGATAATCTGATTAAAACAAATGTTTCCCTTCAAGAGTCCAATGAGCAACTCGAGAAGAATTATATGGATATGGTGAACAAAGCGAATTACTTCTTGAAGCTCAACGGCGAGGCTCGACAGGAAAAATTGGAAATGACGGAGACCATACGCCAACTGAAGGATGACTTAAAGAGATTTTCTTCTGGAAGGAGTAAGTTGGACAGACTTCTTGGTCTTGGTCAAAGAAATAAGTTCGGCCTCGGATACACTCAAACTGGAGACATTCCAAGTTCGAGTGGTACAGTATTTGTGCCTCAGTCGGTATCTCCTCCTCCGACACCGGTGTTCACGACAAGCAACGACAACAAGCCTACCACATCCTCCTCGGGATCGTCAAGACCTAAGGTATGTTTTCGTTGTGGCATTTCAGGGCACATAAGGAGAAATTGCAAGACGGAAGCCAAACGCACACCTCAAGCACCTCTTGCAATGACTACCAAAAAGGCTATTCTTCGAAAATCAACTGCAACTCAATTGAAGGAAAAGAGCCTTGGTAGTACACCGCTCAAGACGACATCATCAAAGAGCAGCAATTCTTCAAGCAAGACGCTCTCACCTAGGAGATCAACTTCTCAACCATTGCCAACATACTCCAAAATTCGAAAGGTTTGGGTATGCAAAGGTGAAATCTTTCCTTGTCTTTAATCTTACTACGATTAAATATGGTGTAGTCGAGCGCAAAAACAGGGTCGTACAGGAAATGGCTCGTGTTATGCTTCACAGCCGGAACTTACCTTTCTATTTTTGGGCTGAAGCGGTAAACACTGCTGTTTATGTTATTAATCGCGTGTATTTGCGCCCGGGGACATTGAATACACCATATGAACTTTGGTTTTGTAGAAAACCTAACATCAAATATTTTCGCATCTTTGGGAGTCGGTGTTTTATTTTACGTGATCGTGAGAATCTTGGAAAATTTGACTCTCGAAGTGACGAAGGGATTTTCTTAGGTTATTCTACAAACAGCAGAGCATATCGAGTTTTTAACTTAGAATCTAAGACGATCGTAGAATCGATAAATGTTAAGGTAGATGAAGCTTTTCACTTTGAATCTGAAAAATCTACCCTCGATATCTCTCTTGATGATGATACACCTGCTAATGCATCTTCTTCTAACAATTCTTTCGATAATAATGTTGATGCATCTAACGGTTCTTCAAGTTTATCTGATGTGCAGGAATCATCTCGTGTACCTCCGTCTACTCCTCTACCTCAAACGTTACGCATCTCCAAGGATCACCCTGAATCGAACATCATTGGAGATCCACAAGAAGGAGTTAGAACACGGAGACAATTGGTTTGCGGATTTGCATGCTATGTATCTCAAATCGAACCAAGGAATGTTGATGAAGCTCTCCAAGATGACTACTGGATTAAAGCAATGCAGGAAGAGCTCCATCAATTCGAGCGAAACAAAGTCTGGGAATTGACGAAGCCTCCGAAGCAACACAATGTGATAGGTACCAAATGGATCTTCAAGAACAAGAAAAATGAAGAAGGTACTATCATCAGGAACAAAGCAAGGTTAGTTGCTCAAGGCTACTCTCAAGTAGAAGGTATAGACTTTGATGAAACTTTCGCCCCTGTAGCTAGACTCGAGTCCATTCGTATATTGTTTGCGATTGCTTGTCATTTTAAAATCAAATTATTTCAAATGGACGTTAAGAGCGCCTTTTTAAATGGGTTTTTAAATGAGGAAGTTTATGTGGCTCAACCGAAAGGTTTTGTGGATCATAAACTACCTAACCATGTTTTTCGTCTGAAAAAGGCTCTTTACGGTCTGAAACAAGCACCGCGAGCATGGTACGAAAGGTTGACAAAGCACCTTTTGGAAAAGGGCTACACTCGAGGGGGAGCTGACAGGACTCTCTTTGTGAAGCATTATCAAAACAATTTCATAGTTGCTCAAATCTATGTCGATGACATTGTTTTTGGCGCAACAAGAGATAATGATGCTTCTAAATTCGCGGAGACCATGGAAAGCGAATTTGAGATGTCCATGATGGGCGAATTGACTTATTTTCTTGGATTACAAGTTAAACAAAACGATGAAGGAATTCACTTGTGTCAATCCAAGTATGCACTGGAGTTGGTCAAAAAGTTTGATCTTGAAAATTCTAAGGATTTTCCGACTCCAATGGGAACTAGCCATAAGGGACTTGGAAGTGAATCACAAAGTGAGAATGTAGACGAGAAACTGTATCGCAGTATGATTGGAAGTCTACTATATCTCACGGCTAGTCGCCCGGATATATCCTTCAGTGTTGGGATTTGTGCGAGATATCAATCAGCACCGAAGGAGGTTCACCTGAAAGCGGTGAAACGGATCATCCGATATATCAAAGGTACAATCAATTTCGGAATTTGGTATCCTATGGGAACGACTTTGGATATTGTTGGATACTCAGATGCCGATTGGGCTGGATCAGTGGATGACCGGAAAAGCACGAGTGGTGCATGCTTCTATCTTGGCCACTGCCTTGTTGCATGGCACAGTAAAAAGCAGAACTGCATAGCACTCTCGACTGCCGAAGCGGAGTACATTTCTGCAGGAAGTTGTTCAACCCAATTGATTTGGATGAAAAGCGTGTTGAGCGATTTCCGGATTTCAACATCTTCGGTAACCATTTTATGTGACAACACTAGTGCTATTAACATTTCTAAAAACCCTGTGTTGCACTCTAGAACAAAACATATTGAACTTAGATATCATTTTCTTAGAGAGCTAGTTGAATCAAACATTCTTCAACTGTCATATATTTCAACTGAGGATCAATTAGCTGATATCTTAACAAAACCTTTGGATCAAAAACGTTTTATTCACTTGCGTAAAGCAATTGGCATGCTTTCCTTGAAATAAACTCTTTTGAAACCTTTGCTTAGGTTAGGTTTTGTTTTTGTTTTTGTTTTGTTCTTTATCTATGTTTTGTACATAGGACATTAATTGAGCATAAATCATAATTGACTTTAATTGCATCCTTTTATGCATTTAGAAATTTATTATGCTTTTGATGTCATAATATTTCAATGTTGCAATGATCATTTACGTTAATTAAACCATCTTTTAAGTGATCAAAGTCAATTTCTCTCTCAATGATCTCTTGGTATAGTCATTATCATATTTGATTGCTTAGTCGAGTATGAATTCGAGATCAATGGTTTGGTTGAATACCTTATATATTAAATAATTGATAGCCAATTGAGGGGGAGTCAATGAAATGTAAAATGCTCAAAAGATGTGGAAAGAGTTACATCCCAATGAGGAGTGTGAAAACTACCACCACATGGAGAAAATGAAAAAAAAGATACTCCATGAATGAAAAGCAAATTTTTGTTTTGAAAATTGTTGATGAAATTCATATTGAAATACTTGACTCAGTCGTATTTCATGGTTGGTATAAGGTGGGATTTTTAGTAAAAGATGCTCAAAGAGCCACTCCTTCAACAGATTGTCTAGATATATTATCTAACTTATCTGGGATTTCAAACATCTATTGATCTTGGTACTTCATTTTCTTTACTAAAATTGATGATTTGATAAAGGCATTACACATAAGATCAGGATAGATGTAATTGAAGTTGTTCAACTTTAAGTGTTTTAACTTTCGTAAATTTTCGTTTCATTTTTGGATATTTTTGATAGATTTTGCATAATCTATTTCTTGTTGTATGAAACGATGTCTTTTGTTTAAAGTTGACATGGTAAAGTGCTTACATACTTTTTCTGGATTTTATGGAATTTTTCTGAATTTTTCTGGAGAAAAAGTTGAAGCCGATCCGGATCGGGGTAAGTGATCCGGATCCCGAACGCAGGATTCTTCCTGCGGGTAGCCGATCCGGATCACATTCTCGATCCGATCCGGATCACGGCTAGGGTTTTTATAAGAACAAAGAGGATTTGATTTCTTTTACCCTAATCTTTTGTTCTAAAATCTCTAGAGCTTCTCTCTCTAGATTTCTTGCATTTTGGAGCTTCCAAACTCAAAGTTCTTCGGATTCAAGTAAGTTTTATTGATCAAAACTCGGTTTTTCACAGTTTTTATGTTTTTCATCAAACGTGAGTTGAAATCTTGGAACTTTTTCGTTTGTGAATGGTTTTTGATCAAATTTCTTTTGAAATAAGAACTCTGGGTCAATTAGTTTTGCTTTTATGCTGGGTTTTCTCAAGATTAACGAGTTTTTAGGCTTCGATTTCTAAAAATTCGGTTTAGGGCATAAAAGAGGAATTTTTGAAAATCATGGAATTGATCTATTTTTAAAATTCTTTTTGGAAAACTAATTTGATTCTTGGCTTCTCTACATGATTATGATTGTCTAGGTACAATTTTTCAAATTTTTCAAAATTGACGATTTTTCATATGTTCTTGAGTTGGTTTTCACAGGACACTTTCTCAAAACTCAAAGCACTCAGCAATGGTGATCACCTGGATCATTTTCCTACTTGCTGCCATGGTCCATGTGAAGGACACTGCCAAACCTAAGAAAGCAAAGAGAACCAAGCGAGCTGAGAATGATTCCGACACGGATTCGGAAACGGACTCGATTGACTGGGATAACCTAGAGATTGAGGAAGATGTCCCTATTGTATCCAAAGGGAAAGCACCTGCAGAAGCCTCAAAAAGACAAAGGTTCCTCCTACTGCTGCAGAAAAGGGAAAAGCTCCCATGGAACCAAGTCAAATTAGAACACGAACAAAGACTGGCAAGAAAAGAGGCAGTACAAGGAATTTCAATTGAGGAACCAATTGCTAGCCAGCCCCCTCCTCAGGAATTCATTAGCTCCACAAGAATCAAAGATTTTGAAAAGAGGGAATGCATTGGGAAAGACATGTCAATGTCCAACAGATGAAGAATCGATCTGCAGAGTTTGGAGTTCTGTTTGACCAAGTCGGTCTTGCTCCAATTTGCAACTTTCCTGAATCAACTGGGTACTGTCCACACTCAGTTCGAATGTTTTATCAAAATGCTGCAAGTCTGATAGATCATGAGGACGGACGACGAGAATTTCATACCGTGGTTAAAGGTATCAAGATCAAAGTCACTCCCCAACTGATTGGAGAGGTGCTTAATATGAAAGCAAGATCTGATGGACTCCACTACCTCAAGACTCAAAGCTTCAACGCCAACTCGTGGAGAGTTGTAGTTAACGGAATCTGCGTTCCGGAAACTTTGTCTACCGGAAATTCTGTTTTCTCCAAAGAACTTAAGAAAGAGTACAAGTACATAAACTTCATTGTCTGTTACAACATTCTTCCCAATATGAACACGAAAGTCCTTCGATGGGATAGAATGCTATTTCTTTATCTTCTTGGCAACCCGACCATTTTGATGGGAGCAAATATGAATATTCCGTATCTCATTTGGAATAGGATGACGCGGTATGTCGAACACTCTCACCCCACAGAGCGACTACCATACCCAATGATTATCATGCGCATCCTTAAAAAGTTTAAAGTGGATACAAGCGCGAGCTCTTATATGTATAGTTTGGGGACAATAAATGAGACAACTATTGTAAAGTCTTTGTCAACAAAGCAAGATGATCCCCCATCTCCTCCAATCCGGCAACGAGCTCGACAACCAGCAACTACTTCCACAGCTCCAGTTCCTCCTCCACAGCAGGCACCTCCATCCACCTCTGACGATGATGCCTCTGTCACCTCTATCTTAAAGAACAACAGCGGCTGTCGAATGAACAGGAACGTATGTCGGCTGAGTTCACTGAAATGAGGAGACCTTCATACTATGAAAAATGAGATGGAAGTCCTCACAGCTTCACAAATCACTCTGAATAAGTCCGTCTCATCAGTGAAGAAACTAGTGAAGAAGTTGTTTGCTAAAATGGGATGCACAACATCTGATGACTCCGACTCTCAGGAGTAACTTTATGTTTTAATCGTTTTGCTCTAACTTTGCAGGTTTTTCAATTTGATCTTTGCTTTTTGCAGGTATTTAATTTTTGTTTATCTTTTTAACTCCTTTGTTTTGTAATTTTGGCTTTGTTTTGTGACAAAAAGGGGGAGAGAGTTAGAGAGACTTTGAACAATGAACAATGATTGTGAATATGAACAATGATTGTGAATATCAATTGTGAATATCAAGGTAAGTATCTTCAACTCAACTTTGGTTTTTCTTTGTGATTTGTGACATGCTCTATACTAACTATTCGACTAACTATTTGGGCATGTAATATGACTAACAAGTTGATGTTGGACTAACATACTTTGACATTTGGTTTTCGACTGCTTAGAAGATATGTTGGTTTTAACTATGATTCTCTTACATATCTGAATTTTTCAAATGTCATGATGAGAATAAACTCTATCTCTGTAGTTGGTTTTGTATGTTTCAATTCTTGAGGTATCTAACGATTTTGTTTGTCAAGAATGTTTTCTGTGTGCAGAGATTACAGATGTCTAAGTCTAGAGTCTGTTCTAGGAGTTTATCTCATGTTTTTAATTTCTGGATCTCTTTTGTAAATTTTTGTTGTATGGTGATAGCAACAAAAATATCTTTTTGAATTTTCTTTTGTGGATTTGTGTTTTGTCACGAAACCGCCAAAGGGGGAGATTGTTACGGAATTTGAGTTGGCGTATTTCGTGAATGTATTAAGTCTTGAAGATTGAAGATGAAGAAACTTTGGATCGTATACCTCAATCTCAAGAAAGAAGAATTCAAAAGGATCAGGTACGTTTAACTAAAGAATTTTGATGATCCGAATACTTCTTATAGTGTAGAAACACCTGGAAGAGGTTTTAATTGCTTAAACATCAAAAACTGGACATGGGACATGTTCAGGATCCGGATCGTGCTTGCAATCCGGATCCCGAAGGGTGTTTGTTCATACACTGGTTCAATCCGGATCGCAGCATCCTCTGATCCGGATCCCGAACACTAGTTTTACCTGTTGCTTCCTCGATCCGGATCAGGAATTGCAATCCGGATCCCGAACATGATGTTTTGGTAAAACTGTATGAACGATCCGGATCGGGGACTACGATCCGGATCCCGAACAAGCAATTTTCTGGAAACCGTCTTTTGTGCTTCTGCAATCCGGATCGCCAAATCCAATCCGGATCGCCGTCGGTAAAACTTTCCAGAAAAGGCTGTTTTTGATCCGTATATTCTTCCTAGGGTTTCTAACCTATAAATAGGCCCTGTATTCATTTCTAGGGCATCCGCTATTACAGAAGAAAATAGCCGAAAAGAAAAAATCCACATATATAGAGAAGAAAGGAAATCAATAGATTTATTCTATGTTTCTTCATCTATATTGATTGATTTGATTCTAGGTTTTCCATACTCACATTTTGAGTAGAATCAAATCAATGAATACTTAGATGGTATTTCCGATCTATCTTTAATCTAAGTATTCGGCGGATCATCACCACCCAAACAAACAACGATTTACCCCAAAATCGGCGCGTGGACTCGCGTGGCCTTGTGGATTCAAGGTGCAACCGCTCTCGTGGATTCGGAGCGAGGTACGTTCGTGGATTCGAAGCATGCCACTGGGTGAAGACCGTGGATTCGGTTGGACGTCGTGGACTCGACGTTGGACGCTGTGGATTCAGCGTTGGGCGCGGATCGTGGATTCGAGAAGCGTCGTGGAGCGAGCGGGAAGATCTACTAGGAGCGTATGGTAAAAGGTTGAGTCGTCTGTGAGTACGTTATATCACCTTGTACGTGTGTTAATTCTAGTGGATTTCGCCGTGTTATCGGTCCCGTGGTTTTTTACTCCGGTTTGGAGTTTTTCCACGTAAAAATCTTGCGTGTTCTTTTATTTTTCCGCATTGGGTTTATTTGCGCAATGATTTTTTGAGTGTTTATTGTTTACACCTATTCACCCCCCTCTAAGTATTTTTTCCCCTATTTAGATCCAATTACTTATAACCCAACAGATCGCAGTTTCGACCCCGGGGCGTGACAGGGCAGCCCGACAGTGCTTTTCTCATGAGACCACCTGGTTGCAGTATCCTCAGCGGCAGTGATTTCTATAGCGTCGATGGAGCGAGTAGCCCCCTCCGTGCCAATGTTTAGTGCCGAGGCACCGAGGCGGGGTGGATAGCTGACAGTTGATGAGCTGTGGGACATCATCGATCGATGGAGCTAGTTTTGGCAGATGAACCACCCCGATTTATGGAATTAAGTTGGAGTCTTTGGAGGCAGAATCGTGGTTGGTGGTGATGGAGTGATCAATTGAGAGCCTCCCTATGCTAGAGAGTTTATGCAGTTGTTGAACTGCGCGCTCCAGGTTTCAAGTGACGAGGCGCATAGGATATGTGTGACTGGGAGTGGATTACGCCAGGATACCTTTCAGTTTAATTGGTCCCTCCGTTACGGATTATTGACGCCTCGATGGTGTAGGCGTTGTGTTTGGAGCGTGGCACTGCAGTTCCTTTGGATAGGGATCTGCCGCCAGCGGCGATTTCTGGATATTGGTGCTTGGCGCCGGATGATGGAGGACAGATCGGCTGGCAGAGGCATTCTCGATTTCCTTCTCCAGGATTGTGGATTTCTGACACATCAGAGGTTGGGTGGACCTCGATGGCAGCCTCAGCATCTATATTAGAGTAGCATAGCGGTAGCGTGGATTTGATGTCTGCGGAGGACCATATTCGTCGCCTCAGTGTGAGCAGAGGCAGAGATCGTGCTCTCTATGTGGGTAGTTTGGATATTTTCAGGCAGACTAAGCGACGACCACCTACATCGAGCGGATGAGACTGTGCTGCCTGGGTGGAAGGCACCAAGGCAGTGGATCCGGTCGTCGCAGGTGTGATTCCATCACAGCAGTCGGAGTTAGAACACTCTACATTCCTGCATGGACTAGAGGCAGAGTGGTTACCACGTGCACTAGAGGTACAGGTTTCGGTTGGTGTGGTGCATGTGGAGGAGGCTTGTGGATCATGTCCAGTGCAGTTGAGACCTCGAGTGGTATCGGCAGACTTATTGGTATTTGTGTTAGTTCGGTGTTTTGACCCATTGCGTGGGATTGGTTGGCACAGTGCCATATGATGTTTGACTGCAGAGAGAGAAGGCTATGATCTTTTGCGAGGCAGACAATAAAGGCTTGTTTGTTAAGACAGTTAAAGCACACAGGTTGCAGCGACAATGCGAGAGGTGCCTACGGCGACACCGGGACTCAAGGATATTCCTGTTGCCATGAGACCCGGGTGTGATCCCACCTGAGCTAATGATGATGCCGCCGATTAGTGAGATTGAGTTTGCGATTAACGTGGTTCTGGAAACCGCGCCAATCCCGATAGCACCTCATTGGATATCACCTGTAGAGCTGAGAGAGCTGATGGCGCAGTCGCAGGATCTGATGGATCGAGGGTCTGTTCGACCTAGTGCCACCCCGTTGATACACGGTAGTGGTGCCACACCGTTGATACACGGTGGTGATGCCACGTCGTTGACACACGACAGTGAAGGTTCTTGTGTGGGGTGACCGCAGGCAGGTCTGGGTATTATTTAGGACCTTTTGATGGAGTTATACTTCGGCAGTTGTTTGCTTATGATGCATGTATCTTTTTGGAATCATACAGCTGAGTATTTTGCCAAGATGGTGTTCAGGACATGGTAGGGGCATTATGAGTACAGTGAGGCCAGATGGAATGACTAATGCCCTGTCGCATTTAAGATTTGAAGAATTGTGTGTTCTAGCTGCACTTGGAAGGATTATTGGCGTTATTCTCCAGGATATTTTGATTTTACCCTCCTCCCTGTGTGATTTAGAGCTTGGGGAGCACTGGTAGATGGTGTGACAAGGTCTGTGAGGAAGAAACTATATGCCAAGTTGTTGTGGTACAAGTTTTAGCTTTGAGAGCATATCTTCTTGGATTACTTATTCTAGCCATAAGGGGCGGCGGTGGAAATCTGGCCAAAATGGATGCTATTCGAAACTGGTCAGACCGGCAGTTATTGTTGAGGTGAGGAGCTTTTGGACCGGATAGTACCAGCAGAGCTTGACGAATGGGTGATGAGACTACTACCAGAATCGATTTTAGCATCGCCAGTGATGGTAGATAGATTTGTGAGATACAGTGATGCCTCCCATAGTAGCTATGAAGTTACAGTTGGATTATTGACGAGCATCCAGTATCACCCCGACAGGGCCACAGTGGTGGCGGATACCCGGCGCAGGAGAGCTATTTGGGGTTGAGTTTGATGATTTTGTAGCTGGCGCTGTGTGGGACCGTTGAGGTGACCAGGGCTCGAGGTTGTGTCCCTGGGGGTTCCTTTTGATGGTAGACTGCGGTGGAGCAGTTCACTCAGATGGTCAGGATTGAGAGTGACCGAGTGAGGACCCCGGCTTGTTAAGACTTCTTTCCTTCTTGGATGATCGTGTGGGGGTGTTTTGGGTTGCACTGGTCGAGTTGGCACCAGGGTGTGGTGTTGATGTGTGTGTTGTACTGTTCTTCTCCCCTTTTCCCCAAGCCTTTTGTTGGAGTCCCTGAGGTTTTTCCACGTCTCAACATGGGGGTGATGTGCTTTTGGATCCCTCGCCCGTGATTGACTCGGTCCATTTGAGATTTGTGAATGTTTGGAGTACGAGGGACGCCCGTTGCAAATTCTGGCTCATGTGATGAGAGGATTGTGCAATCGGGCCATGCCGTACTAGTTATTGCTATTGTTGTTGAGGAGTAATCACGGGGAGTGAGTAGCGACTTGGGAGCTGGAGACGATGTTGATGGACACCTACCCTAGTTTTGAGACTCCCTTTTTAGCTGTTTTAGTTTCGAGGATGAAACTTTCTTTTAGTGGGGGAGGATGTGATGACCCGAATCTTCATTGGGGGTTTATGGCTTGATCAGTGGCTTCTGGAGGACTATCTTGGGAGATGAGAGTGTTTGGGTGTGTATCGAACTCAAGAAATGGACTCGGTGCATTGAATGGATTTCGAGTGTATTTGGGTACCCCCGTCAAATTTTGGGAGGAGCTTTGGACAAAACGGAGGCCATATTTGGATTCAGAGCGGAAAAACGATGAAAAATGGCTATTTACTTGTATTTTTCTGAGTCCGGACGCCCAAAAACGAAGACCTGAAAGTTTCTGGTGCAAATGGTGCATGTGGGGGAGTCGTGGACCGGCCTAGGACACGTGGCAGCCCGTGATTGGGCCGACGCACGCATCCCGGTCCATAGAGGTGGGCCGTCGGTGCATGGTGGACCGGCGAGCCACGTGGCAGCATGCTATTGGCCCGATGCTGTGCGCGCGGCGCGCGGGGGCGTGAGCGGGCAGGCCGGCAGGCGCAGGGGGAGGCGCGGTGCACGGTGGACAGGGGCGCGCCACGTGGCGGCCCCGGGTTAGAGGGTGCAGGTGTGCGCGGTGGACCATCGGGCGCGCGGCTGCGGCCGTACGCACATGCGGGGGCAAACGCACGGGCGGCGCGCTGACCGTGCCGGCTGGTGTGTCGTGCGGGGCGGGGCCGCACCATGTGGCGCCACGCCAGCAGGCTGGCGCGAGCCGGGTGCGTGACGTGGCGACGCCCGATAGGCGGGCGCCGCTGTCCGCTGTTATGCGGACACCTGTCACGCCCTGGCGGTTTCAGGTGCTGGTCTGGGCTGGTTTTCGGGCCGCACTGTGCGGACCCGATTCATTTGGGCGCTCGGAACTTGGGACACAGGGGTCATTTCTTCAATTGTTGGAATGGGCCTTTAAATATCTCCTCCTTTCCCTTTTTCTCTCCCTTTTTCGAGCTTTAGAGAGGGAATGTGAGGGAGAGCTCTATATGAGATTTGTTTCCCTTGATGTTCTTGATCTCGTGGTGGATCCTCGGTGTAGTGGCCCTAGTTCCTATGCAGTGTTTCTTTCGATGAATCCACTGTTAGAACACCTAGTATTGGTGTACCTGGCCCATGGTGCATCAATTGGATGCCACAGATGGATCCTGTGTGTTGCCACTTGCTGTATTGGCCTTCAGCTAGGTTTGCCGAAGTTTTTGAAAAGATTTAGGCCAAACAAAGGTCGTAAATGGATTCAGCACGGAAAAATACTTGAAAACGACTATTTGTTTGTTCAATTTGGAGTCCGGATGCTCAAAAAGGGACCCCCGAAAGTTTTCTGTGATTTTTGGTGCATGGGAGGGGCCGTAGACCGCCGGGATATCACGTGGCGGCCTGTCATTGGCCGGTTTACGGCGCGCGGTCCACAGAGCAGCGCGGCGGGGTGCACAGACCCGGCGCAGGGACACGTGGCACCGCCTGATTGGCGGGCCCAGGGCGCGCGGTCTACTGGAAGTGCGCGGTGGTGCATGGACCAGGTGGGGGACAGGTGGCAGCCTCGGGTTGGTTGGTGCATGCTGGCGCGGTCCACGGAATTCTTGCGGAAGGCGTGGACCGGGTGCAGGGGACACGTGTCACTCCCTGATTGGCTGGTGCAACATGCGCGGTGCACCGGGCACGCGCGGTAGGCGCCTCGGGATGCGTGCGCATTTCGCGCGACCGGCGCGCACGTCGGTCGGTCGGCGGGTCAGCCGGAAGACACGTGGCACCCGCTCATTGGCGGGCGCCACCGCCTTACTGTGCGAGCGGGTGGACATGTGGCGGTCGGTGAGTGGTCCCGCGTCGGTGTTTCCTGTTCGGCGGGACACGTGGCAGTCGCTGAGTGGCCCTACACCGGCGTTTCCTTGTAGTAGCCGCTGGTTTAAAATATTTTCTTGTGTCCACTTTTGGTTTTATTTATTTCGAAATTTGTTCGGGGGGCTGGAGGGTGATCTATAATTTCTTGTTTTCGGTCAGACCGTCGGGCTCGCGGGTATTTTTAGTCAATAAAGCTCGCGAAACGGAGAACGGCGGTGCAGTCGGTTTTGAATTCCGACGCCGGGATCTTCCAGAATAAATTCCGGAAGTTGGATAGCGATTCAGGCAATCAGCACGGTTTTTGAGGCAGACCGGACCCCGGTTCGCACCGTTTTATTACCCGCGTTTGACTTAATTGGGTTTAATTCCCATTCCTCAACCGCTCCCGCCATCCTAACTACTCCCGCCCTTTCCAGGTCGTGGGGAAACGGGGGGTTACGACAGTTACTTTTCTCCCCCCCCCTCACCTTTTAGTCGTACGCAATCCCCAAGACCCATTTCCCAATCTTTCCTTTCCCCAAACTTTCCATTCCCCAATCCTCCTACCCCAATCAATCGGCGTAGAGCACCCGGTGGAGCGATCAAGGAGGGGGAGGAACACCGCACATCCTTTGCCTTGGGACCGGGCACACAAGACGGGACGAGTCTTCCCTCTTTAAACCCTAGCCGACGAAACCAAGGTGAGCTTAATTTAAGGATTTAATTGTCATTCTTGGTCCTTTCTTGGAAACGGGAGGAAGAGGGGTCGGCAACGCCACCGGAGCCGGCGCACGCGGAGCCGCGCATGCGGGTAGCGCGCATGCGGGCGGCGTAGCGTGCGGGCGCGTCGCTCGCATGCGGCAACGCCGCATGCGGCGGCGCCGCATGCGCCCGCATGCGGGCAGCGCCGCATGCGGGCGGCGGCGCCCGCACCCGCACACGGACAGCGCCGCGTGCGGGCGCACGCACCCGCCCGCGTGCGGGCAGTCCGCCGCGCGCGCGCGCGGGCGGCGCGCGCCCCCATGCGGGCAGCGCCGCATGCGGGCGGCGGCGCCCGCAACCCGCACGCGGACAATGCCGCGTGCGGGCGGCGCCGCACCCGCCCGCGTGCGGGCAATTTCCGCGCGCGGTGCGGCGCCGCGCCCCCATGTGGGCAGCGCCGGCATGCGGGCGGCGGCGCCCGCACCCGCACGCGGACAATGCCGCGTGTGGGCGGCGCCGCACCCGCCGCGTGCGGGCAACTCCGCGCGGGCGGCACCGCGCGCCCCATGCGGGCAGCGCCGCATGCGGGCGGCGGCGCCCGCACCCGCACGCGGACAATGCCGCGTGCGGGCGGCGCCGCGCACCCCGCCCCCGTGCGGGCAATTTTGCGTGCGGGCGGCGGCGCCGCGCCCCCGTGCGGGCAGCACGCGCCGCATGCGGGCGGCAGCACCGCACCCGCACGCGGACAGCGCCGCGTGCGGGCGGCGCTGCCTGCCTGCATGCGGCAGCGCCGCATGCGGGCGTCGGAGCGCGCCACACCTCACGCGGACAGCGCCGAGTGCGGCAACGCCGCACACGCCGCATGCTGCAACTCCGTACGGGCGGCCAACGCCCGCGCCCCATGCGGCGCAGCGACCGCACATGTGCGGGCGTACCAGTTTTTTTTAGCCTGGCGGAGTCCTGAGTTACTAACTCCTGTATCACAGGTTCGTGTAGGTCCGGGCGGACCCACCGAGACGCAGAAGAGCCTAGTATCGGTCAGGAGCGCAACAACGATAAAGGTGGGTTTTTCTTCCAAGGCTTAGTAATATTAGTATTCCGGGAAGGATATTAATTATATGTTAACCTGTACTAACACTGATGGCTTCTATGATTTACTATATTACCCCGTGTTTTGTTACTATGCTCGAGTGCGACACGCGCATCCGCGGTTTGGCCACCGCAAAGGGTGCTCTTTTCCGGAAAGGCGGTCTCTGACCCGTGTTTACCCACGAGGTGACGTAGTGGGGGCCCCCGTAGGTGTGGGGTTTGAGGCACAAAGGTGTGAGCGGTGCGACCTGTCGGGATTGGTGCCCGTCGAGGTCAGGTGTTAAAGGTGTTACAGGGGTAAAGGTGTTACAGGTGTTACAGGTGTTACAGGTGCTACAGGTGATTTAGGTGCCTGCGGGTGACCCTTATGAGAGGAGTGGTTGCTCCGGCTAGTCTTACTTTGAGGCTTGGTATCATTTTACTGCTTTAGTGCTTTATCATGATAGTGTCGCTGACTATCCCCTCTGTGACAGGTACTTCCGGGGTGTGAGAGGTAGACGACGGAGAGGCCGAGGTGGGAGCAGTCGGGGCGTGGGAGCCCTAGTCTGTTGTTGTCTTTACTATCCTTGCTTTCATTTACTGTTGTAGGTTACTGTGTGGTTCTCGATACCCTTGTGGGGTCGCGTGGATGTTGATTTCCTTTTGTTCTGGATATGCACTACTGCTTTCTTTATTGTTTCCCGTTTGGCCATTTTCTAACCAAACCAACTAGAAGACAAGAGAAAAAGGATTTCGAAAACCGTTTTCACAAATCTAGGGTCGTGTGGGCCCGTTTTCCAAACCCTGTGGATTTATGCCGTTTTCCAATCTGTTTTCGAAACCTGAGGCCGTATGGGCCTGATTTCAAAACTATGTGTTTATCCTTTCAACTTGATTGGCCACGGGCATTGCTTTAGCTTTCATGCGTAGATAGACTCAGAGCTGTTGTGATTAAATGGAAAGTGATTACTTGTATTTGTCTGAGGTTATAGCCGCGACGCCGTGCATATACAGAGGAGACTCTGCCGGTTTTCGAGTGAATCTGTATATGCGGCGGGTCTGGGCACGCGCCGGGGAAGGAGGTTTTTAACAAAAAAAAAAATTTGTACGCTGCAAAAGCTTCCATTTGTGCATCGTTTCCGCTAAAACAAACCCCCGGGGCGTGACAGATTAAGATGGTATCAGAGACTTTGCTTTAATCACAACAATGACGGCCTAACATCCACCGAGATATCACACTAAACTACGAATAAATGAAATGGGCAGGACGTAAGGGTGTAGGACGCGAGTGAACGTGGGGAGGGGAAATTAGTGTGATTTTATTTACGCTCGGTTTTCCTAGGTATGCTGGGACTGATGTGTTTCCTTGGTGTGGACAGATTGAAGCCCGGTTTTGGGTGGGTAATTGCTGCCGGACATGGACCTTGCGGCAGAGGCGAACCGCTTACTACGCAACCAGCTGCGCGACGTGGCTGGGCAGCTGCTAACCTTGCGGAGCGTGTGGGTATACTGACCCAGGAGCTTGAGAGTGTCGACCACGCCCAGCACGGCACCGGTGGTTTTAACCCTCGTGGGATACCACCAACTGGCGTTGCCACCTTTCAGGGAGCGGTCAACTTGGCCGTGCGCGCGGAACTAGAGCGTACACGACGGGCACACCCCTACCCTGGCCCGACAGTGGGCCCATACCCGAGCGGCAGAGCAACCAAACGCCAGAAGAAAGGGCCGAAACTCGGGCAGGCGACGAGGGAGGGACCTGAACCACCAAAGCCATGTGTCATTTGTGATGGTGCGCATCCAATGATGAATTGCCCTTGGCGGGACGAACATTGCTTCCGGTGTGGCAGGCCGGGCCACACACGTTACGATTGCCCCGGAAGCCGGCCGTCACCAGACCCCCGGCGCGAGACCTGACGACCTACGCCTGACGGACTCTTCTGATACCGAGTCCCACCCCGCCACGCCGAACGTGGCTGGCCCAGAGGTTGTGGACGGACCTCCCCAGCCGCCCCGGGGAGCAGTGATGCGGAATCCCAGAACCGGGAATAGCAGGTAATATTTTTTTTTTGAGAGAAAGGTAGCATGCTACCCGCTTCGTTTATTTTTTAAATAAACTTAGCTGAAAATGTGAAACAACTAGGCTTCGAACTCGGATTGCGGATATCAACCACCAAACCCTTTACCACTTGCAAACTTGGCGGGACGAACATTGCTTCCGGTGTGGCAGGCCGGGCCACACACGTTACGATTGCCCCCGGAAGCCGGCCGTCACCAGACCCCCGGCGCCGAGACCTGACGACCTACGCCTAACGGACTCTTCTGATACCGAGTCCCCACCCCGCCACGCCGAACGTGGCTGGCCCAGAGGTTGTGGACGGACCTCCCCAGCCGCCCCGGGGAGCAGTGATGCGGAATCCCAGAACCGGGAATAGCAGGTAATATATATATATATTTTTTTCCTTTACCTCTTTTTGGTAATATCCTTTTCTTTCTCCGTGTACCGTGCGGTCGTGCCCAGGAGGGGGAGGGGTTATATAGGTTAGGTGTGGGGTTACTCCCCTGGTCCGCCTTAGGAGTAGTGGACGCCGTGTCACGGGGAAGGTAATAGCTTATGCGTGTAGGCGACTAAAAGACTACGAGAGGAACTACCCTGTTGGGTTTAGGTTAATAAGGATCTAAATAGGGGAAAAAACACCTAGAGGGGGGTGAATAGGTGTAAACAATAAACACTCAAAAATCACTGCGCAATTAAACCCAATGCGGAAAAATAAGAGAACACGCAAGATTTTTACGTGGAAAAACTCCAAACCGGAGTAAAAAACCACGGGACCGATAACACGGCGAAATCCACTAGAATTAACACACGTACAAGGTGATATACCGTACTCACAGACGACTCAACCTTTTTCATATGCTCCTAGTAGATCTTCCCGCTCGCTCCACGACGCTTCTCGAATCCACGATCCGCGCCCAACGCTGAATCCACAGCGTCCAACGTCGAGTCCACGACGTCCAACCGAATCCACGGTCTTCACCCAATGGCACGCTTCGAATCCACGAACGCACCTCGCTCCGAATCCACGAGAGCGATAACACCTTGAATCCACAAGGCCACGCGAGTCCACGCGCCGATTTTGGGGTAAATCGTTGTTTGTTTGGGTGGTGATGATCCGCCGAATACTTAGATTAAAGATAGATCGGAAATACCATCTAAGTATTCATTGATTTGATTCTACTCAAAATGTGAGTATGGAAAACCTAGAATCAAATCAATCAATATAGATGAAGAACCATAGAATAGATCTATTGATTTCCTTTCTTCTCTATATATGTGGATTTTTCTTTTCGGCTATTTTCTTTTCTAATCTGTATTATCTGCCGATATATTGCGGATGCCCTAGAAATGAATAAGAGGGCTATTTATAGGTTAGAAACCCTAGGAAGAATATTCGGATCAAAAACAGCCTTTTCTGGAAAGTTTTACCGACGGCGATCCGGATTGGATTTGGCGATCCGGATTGCAGAAGCACAAAAGACGGTTTCCAGAAAATTGCCTGTTCGGGATCCGGATCGTAGTCCCCGATCCGGATCGTTCATACAGTTTTACCAAAACATCATGTTCGGGATCCGGATTGCAGTTCCTGATCCGGATCGAGGAAGCAACAGGTAAAACTAGTGTTCGGGATCCGGATCAGAGGATGCTGCGATCCGGATTGAACCAGTGTATGAACAACACCCTTCGGGATCCGGATTGCAAGCCACGATCCGGATCCTGAACATGTCCCATGTCCAGTTTTTGATGAATAAGCAATTAAAACCTCTTCCAGGTGTTTCTACACTATAAGAAGTATTCGGATCATCAAAATTCTTTAGTTAAACGTACCTGATCCTTTTGAATTCTTCTTTCTTGAGATTGAGGTATACGATCCAAAGTTTCTTCATCTTCAATCTTCAAGACTTAATACATTCACGAAATACGCCAACTCAAATTCCGTAACAATCTCCCCCTTTGGCGGTTTCGTGACAAAACACAAATCCACAAAAGAAAATTCAAAAAGATATTTTTGTTGCTATCACCATACAACAAAAATTTACAAAAGAGATCCAGAAATTGAAAACATGAGATAAACTCCTAGAACAGACTCTAGACTTAGACATCTGCAATCTCTGCACACAGAAGGCATTCTTGACAAACAAAATCGTTAGATACCTCAAGAATTGAAACATTCAAAAACAACTACAGAGATAGAGTTTTTCTCATCATGACATTTGAAAAATTCAGATATGTAAGAGAATCATAGTTAAAACCAACATATCTTCTAAGCAGTCAAAAACCAAATGTCAAAGTATGTTAGTTCAACATCAACTTGTTAGTCATATTACATGCCCAAATAGTTAGTCAAATAGTTAGTATAGAGGCATGTCAAACAAATCACAAAAGAAAAACCAAAGTTGAGTTGAGGTCATACTTACCTTGATATCCTTGATATTCACAATCATTGTTCATTGTTCAAAGTTCTCTCTAACTCTCTCCCCCTTTTTGTCACAAAACAAAGCCAAAACGTAGCAAGAGCTACAATATGTAAGGAGAGTTAAAAAAAAATTCTATTAATATGCACAAATTGAGAACTAAACTAAAAGAATCAATAAGACTAAAACCTAAAAATCCTGCACAAAAAGAAAAGAAAAGAAAATGAGTCAAAAATGGTCAGTCGTCAGAATCTGAGCCGTCAGAAATTGTGCAACCCATGTTAGACAGTATCTTTGCATCCGCTTGTCCATTGAATTTATCTTCTTCGTGATGGTAATGTGAGCTGCTGTCGTTATCTCAAGCTCATTGGCAATCCTTTGTTGTTCTTTCAAGATCTGCTCTTGCTTGACAGATAGTTGTTGTTGCAACTTGAAGATCGAAGTCAATGATGTTTCATCATCCGTGCCAGGTTCTTGTCGAGACGCTGAGGCCGAGGTGCCGTCACAAGGTTTCTTTCCAATAACATGAGGTAATTTGTGAAGTGACTTCACAATTGTTGATTCATCTATCATCCCGCAACTGTGCTGATATGATGTTGAGCTTACATCAATTCAAATTTTGTAAGATCCTCATGATGATTAGAGGAACGGAAGTCGCTCAGAGGGATGAGGATGCACAATGTACCTTGACATTCTATTCCAAATTATATAGGGAATATTCATGTTTAATCCAATAGCCTCAGAGGGATGTCCTATGAGATATAGGAATAGCAGTCGCTCCCATCTCACAACCTTGGTCTGCATGTTGGGCAGGATGTTATAGCACGTATGAAGTTTAAAAAACGGTACTCCAGTCGTAGATGTTTGGATCTGACACTTTTGCCATCAACTGATTGAGTCCCCTCCATACAGATCCTGTCGACCACAGTTTGCCACAATGCACTTGTCAAACTTTTTCCTTTCAAAAAGTTAACCCCCGATGTGCTAGATTCCATTCCAAGCACTTCACCAATTAACTGCGGTGTAATCTTAATCTTCATTCCTTGGACGTTTGTATAGAAATGCATAGACCCATTTTCATCCTCTTGAAGATGTCTGCATTCGTGTAGAAGGTTCTCACACGATACAAACAATATCCTAGAAGTTCAGGGAATCGGCAGACTTGAAGAAGAGAGGCTTGTTCAATTAAAGTTCCAAATTCTGGTGAATGATTGCGAAGGGCTTCAATGTGACATGACGTTCTCCGATGCATTCACGTCGTTCAAAGGCTCGAAGACGGTCAGTGTTAACGACTACCTCTTCAACATGTGGCGGAGAGTCAGGAGCTATTGGTGTATCAATATTAGTGTCTCGTCTTAATCCATAACGTCGAACAAGTCGTTTCCGTTTCACAGAGATAGATGGAGCAGACAAAGGAGCTTTCCCAGTGTCCATGGGTGCTTTTCCTTTTTGTTTAGATTTAGCAGGCAATACCTCATCATCATCATCATCAGTCAACATATCCCAGTGAATTTCATTCTCGTTTTCTTCAAGTTCAGTGTCACTTATGACATCGACTTCTCCCTTTCTTTGGAGTTTCTTGGCCCTTTTCAATTTATTAGTTGCTCTAGTATGCACCATCGTAACCAGTAGAAGGATCAACCAGGAGAATGCCATTGATTCTAGTGCTTTGAGTTTGAGAAAATGTCCTGTGAAATACCAACTCAAGAACATATGAGAAATCGTCAATTTTGAAAAATTCGAAAACATTGTACCTAGACAATCATTATCATGTAGAGAAGCCAAGAATCAAATTAGTTTTCCAAAAAGAATTTTAAAAATAGATCAATTCCATGATTTCCCAAAATTCCTCTTTTATGCCCTAAACCAGAATTTTTAGAAATCGAAGCCTAAAAACTCGTTTATCTTGAGAAAACCTAGCATAAAAGCAAAACTAATTGACCCAGAGTTCTTATTTCAAAAGAAATTTGATCAAAAACCATTCACAAACGAAAAAGTTCCAAGATTTCAACTCACGTTTGATGAAAAACCATAAAAACTGTGAAAAACCGAGTTTTGATCAATAAAACTTACTTGAATCCGAAGAACTTTGAGTTTGGAAGCTCCAAAATGCAAGAAATCTAGAGAGAGAAGCTCTAGAGATTTTAGAACAAAAGATTAGGGTAAAAGAAATCAAATCCTCTTTGTTCTTATAAAAACCCTAGCCGTGATCCGGATCGGATCGAGAATGTGATCCGGATCGGCTACCCGCAGGAAGAATCCTGCGTTCGGGATCCGGATCACTTACCCCGATCCGGATCGGCTTCAACTTTTTCTCCAGAAAAATTCAGAAAAATTCCATAAAATCCAGAAAAAGTATGTAAGCACTTTACCATGTCAACTTTAAACAAAAGACATCGTTTCATACAACAAGAAATAGATTATGCAAAATCTATCAAAAATATCCAAAAATGAAACGAAAATTTACGAAAGTTAAAACACTTAAAGTTGAACAACTTCAATTACATCTATCCTGATCTTATGCGTAATGCCTTTATCAAATCATCAATTTTGGCAAAGAAAATGAAATACCAAGATCAATAGATGTTTGAAATCCCAGATAAGTTAGATAATATATCTAGACAATCTGTTGAAGGAGTGGCTCTTTGAGCATCTTTTACTAAAAATCCCACCTTATACCAACCATGAAATACGACTGAGTCAAGTATTTCAATATGAATTTCATCAACAATTTTCAAAACAAAAATTTGCTTTTCATTCATGGAGTATATTTTTTTTTCATTTTCTCCATGTGGTGGTAGTTTTCACACTCCTCATGGGATGTAACTCTTTCCACATCTTTTGAGCATTTTACATTTCATTGACTCCCCCTCAATTGGCTATCAATTATTTAATATATAAGGTATTCAACCAAACCATTGATCTCGAATTCATACTCGACTAAGCAATCAAATATGATAATGACTATACCAAGAGATCATTGAGAGAGAAATTGACTTTGATCACTTAAAAGATGGTTTAATTAACGTAAATGATCATTGCAACATTGAAATATTATGACATCAAAAGCATAATAAATTTCTAAATACATAAAAGGATGCAATTAAAGTCAATTATGATTTATGCTCAATTAATGTCCTATGTACAAAACATAGATAAAGAACAAAACAAAAACAAAAACAAAACAAAACCTAACCTAAGCAAAGGTTTCAAAAGAGTTTATTTCAAGGAAAGCATGCCAATTGCTTTACGCAAGTGAATAAAACGTTTTTGATCCAAAGGTTTTGTTAAGATGTCAGCTAATTGATCCTCAGTTGAAATATATGACAGTTGAAGAATGTTTGATTCAACTAGCTCTCTAAGAAAATGATATCTAAGTTCAATATGTTTTGTTCTAGAGTGCAACACAGGGTTTTTAGAAATGTTAATAGCACTAGTGTTGTCACATAAAATGGTTACCGAAGATGTTGAAATCCGGAAATCGCTCAACACGCTTTTCATCCAAATCAATTGGGTTGAACAACTTCCTGCAGAAATGTACTCCGCTTCGGCAGTCGAGAGTGCTATGCAGTTCTGCTTTTTACTGTGCCATGCAACAAGGCAGTGGCCAAGATAGAAGCATGCACCACTCGTGCTTTTCCGGTCATCCACTGATCCAGCCCAATCGGCATCTGAGTATCCAACAATATCCAAAGTCGTTCCCATAGGATACCAAATTCCGAAATTGATTGTACCTTTGATATACCGGATGATCCGTTTCACCGCTTTCAGGTGAACCTCCTTCGGTGCTGATTGATATCTCGCACAAATCCCAACACTGAAGGATATATCCGGGCGACTAGCCGTGAGATATAGTAGACTTCCAATCATACTGCGGTACAGTTTCTCGTCTACATTCTCACTTTGTGATTCACTTCCAAGTCCCTTATGGCTAGTTCCCATTGGAGTCGGAAAATCCTTAGAATTTTCAAGATCAAACTTTTTGACCAACTCCAGTGCATACTTGGATTGACACAAGTGAATTCCTTCATCGTTTTGTTTAACTTGTAATCCAAGAAAATAAGTCAATTCGCCCATCATGGACATCTCAAATTCGCTTTCCATGGTCTCCGCGAATTTAGAAGCATCATTATCTCTTGTTGCTCCAAAAACAATGTCATCGACATAGATTTGAGCAACTATGAAATTGTTTTGATAATGCTTCACAAAGAGAGTCCTGTCAGCTCCCCCTCGAGTGTAGCCCTTTTCCAAAAGGTGCTTTGTCAACCTTTCGTACCATGCTCGCGGTGCTTGTTTCAGACCGTAAAGAGCCTTTTTCAGACGAAAAACATGGTTAGGTAGTTTATGATCCACAAAACCTTTCGGTTGAGCCACATAAACTTCCTCATTTAAAAACCCATTTAAAAAGGCGCTCTTAACGTCCATTTGAAATAATTTGATTTTAAAATGACAAGCAATCGCAAACAATATACGAATGGACTCGAGTCTAGCTACAGGGGCGAAAGTTTCATCAAAGTCTATACCTTCTACTTGAGAGTAGCCTTGAGCAACTAACCTTGCTTTGTTCCTGATGATAGTACCTTCTTCGTTTTTCTTGTTCTTGAAGATCCATTTGGTACCTATCACATTGTGTTGCTTCGGAGGCTTCGTCAATTCCCAGACTTTGTTTCGCTCAAATTGATGGAGCTCTTCCTGCATTGCTTTAATCCAGTAATCATCTTGGAGAGCTTCATCAACATTCCTTGGTTCGATTTGAGATACATAGCATGCAAATCCGCAAACCAATTGTCTCCGTGTTCTAACTCCTTCTTGTGGATCTCCAATGATGTTCGATTCAGGGTGATCCTTGGAGATGCGTAACGTTTGAGGTAGAGGAGTAGGCGGAGGTACACGAGATGATTCCTGCACATCAGATAAGCTTGAAGAACCGTTAGATGCATCAACATTATTATCGAAAGAATTGTTAGAAGAAGATGCATTAGCAGGTGTATCATCATCAAGAGAGATATCGAGGGTAGATTTTTCAGATTCAAAGTGAAAAGCTTCATCTACCTTAACATTTATCGATTCTACGATCGTCTTAGATTCTAAGTTAAAAACTCGATATGCTCTGCTGTTTGTAGAATAACCTAAGAAAATCCCTTCGTCACTTCGAGAGTCAAATTTTCCAAGATTCTCACGATCACGTAAAATAAAACACCGACTCCCAAAGATGCGAAAATATTTGATGTTAGGTTTTCTACAAAACCAAAGTTCATATGGTGTATTCAATGTCCCCGGGCGCAAATACACGCGATTAATAACATAAACAGCAGTGTTCACCGCTTCAGCCCAAAAATAAAAAGGTAAGTTCCGGCTGTGAAGCATAACACGTGCCATTTCCTGTACGACCCTGTTTTTGCGCTCGACTACACCATTTTGTTGAGGTGTGTAAGGTGCGGAGAATTCATGTTTAATGCCATTAGAAGTGCAAAAATCAATGAATTTGGAATTTATGAATTCCCCACCTCTATCACTCCTAACTCGAGTAATCCTATCATTCTTTTCAATCATAATACGATTGCAGATTTCGAGAAAAGAATCAAAGGTATCAGCTTTTTCTTTTAAGAAAGCTACCCAAGTATATCTAGAAAATCATCAACCAATAAGAAAATATACCATTTACCTCCCAGAGATGGTTGACGAGTTGGCCCCATTAAGTCCATATGCAAAAGTTCCAAAGGCCGTTTTGTACCTATGTGGTTCAAATTCTTGTGTGCAGTCCTAGACTGTTTTCCCTTTTGGCAACCGCCACACACAAGGTTTTGTTCAAAAGAAAGTTTCGGAACCCCCTTGACCACATCTTTATTCGAAATTCTAGCAAGTTCCTTAAAGTTTATGCGACCTAGCCTTTCATGCCAAAGTGTTTCATTTTTCAAAAATGCTAGGTTACATTTTTCAGAAATCTTAGTAGGAACTACATAACAATTGTTTTCTGATCTAACCCCCTTTAAAAAGAAAGCATGGTTCATGTCAGTTACAGTGCATTTATCAGATGAAAAATTAACTGAATAACCACTATCACACAGTTGACTTATGCTTATGAGGTTAGTCTTAAGGCCATGAACAAATAACACATTATCTAGAACCGGGCCATCTGGAATAGCTACCGTTCCCTTTCCAACAATTTTGGAAGACCGACCGTCTCCGAAAACAACAAGTCCTCTGGAGTTTTTCTCAAATGTTTGAAAACAGTTTTTATCGCCGGTCATATGACGGGAACACCCGCTATCCAGGTACCAAGACGAACTATCATATGCATGCAAGGAAACATTGGTAGCAAGACAGGGGAAAATTTCACCTTTGCGCACCCAAACCTTTTTGGAATGCGTCGGTAATGGTCGTGAAGTTGATCTCCTAGGTGAGAGCGTCTTGCTTGAAGAATTGCTTGTGATGACCTGGATCTCCGCAGAGCTGTTGCGGTGCTTCGAGGTGGCTACTGGAGGCCTACGCGGTGTGCGGGAGGTATTTTGGGGCTTTTATAAGGTGGCCGGCAGCTTCTGGAGGCCTACGGGGCGTGTCGGCGGTGTTCGGGGGCCAATTTGGACACAAGTGTTGGACTCCGGGCTTCAAATGGATCACGTGGGTGATCGGGGGACCCCATCGGTTGTTTAGAGGTGTTTGCGCGCAAAACGGATATTGAGATTGGGCTCGGCGCGAGATTTGGACTAAGAATACTTTTCCGGGGGCTTTCGGCAATTTTTAGAGTGAGAATTTGGCGAAACGGACGTCAAAATCGGATTCAGCGCGCGAAAACGCTTCAGACGGAGTATTTACTTGCATTTTTGGGCTCGGGTTACTGTTCACCGCCGGAACAGTAACTCCGGCGATCGCCGGCGGCGGCGGGCGGCGGCGGAAGGCGGCGGAGGGCGCTCGGGCAGGCGGCGCGCGGCAGCGGGCAGCCGCTGAGGGCGCGGGCAGGCGCGGCGGGGGCGCGGGCAGGCGGCCGGTCCTCGCGGCGGGCGTGCACCGAGGCGGTGCCACGTGGCATGATACGGTTGGATGGCTCACAGCACTTGGCTCACGGAATACTCTGGATGGCTCATGGTCTACGGTGCACCGGGAGCGGACACGTGGCAGTCTCCCATTCGTTCGGTCCACAGAGTCTCGTGCACCGGGTGCACAGAACAGTGGAGGTGGACACGTGGCGCTTCCCCATTGGCGGGTCAACTGTGCGGGCAGGCGGTCAGGGCGCGTCTGGGCGCGCGGGCAGAAGCGGTTTTGGGGGGGGCCACGTGTCGCGTTTCCACTGGTGGGTCTTGCTGTTTCGTGTTCGGCGGGACACAGATGGAATTTTGGGAAAAGATTTTCTGGTTTTTCCTATTTATTCTATCCGAGGCTCATTCAAGAAGGGTTTTCTCCTGTTTCGAGGCTCCATCTCCATTAGAGGTGAGAAGATGAAATCTTCATCATGAAGAGAGGAACACTCCTGTCAAGTTTGAGGAATTTAGGAGGCACGGATCCCGAGATTTGGATTTTTCGGCGCGGCGCGACGTTGCATTCCTGGATTCTTCTTCGGCGCAGCGACAGTGTTTTAGCTCCCCCGAGCTAACCAAGCAGTATTTTTCAGCGATTCTTGCGCCATATTCTTCGTAACAGGTAGGGCTACATTTCTTATTTCTACTGATTTTCCCCCATTCCGAGGTTTTCATGGGTTTTTCGGATCATCTTGTGACCCCATGTTGCTGTGATGGAGTTTTGGACAGCGGTTCGGTATTTCAGCGATATCTCCGCAACCGGACATCGGATTGAGGCAATTCAAGAGGGGATTTGCATCTACGCATCACAAGGAATCTCTCTGAATTTTTGTGGAATTTCATGGAATTTCCCTGAAGGTGAGAACCCCTCTTTACAGAACCTTGTAGCACAGTTTTTGGGTGAAAGTATTGTTCGAGGTGGTCCTCTTGTCGATTTTGGTTCTCAGCATAGAAAAATCGTGGGAAAACGTGCAGGTACTCGTTTCGACCGGTTCGTCGCGTAGATCGCAGTGGTATTTTTCTGGGAATTTTGTGGGCACGTTTCGCAGGTGAAAATGGCTGAACTGTAAATCTGGTTTTGGGGACAGATTTTGGGATTAACTTGGATAGTAATTATGTGTGTATCCTTTGGGTTTTTTGGCACAGTGTTGCGGGGGACTGTTGAGGATCGAGCGCGGACTTCGCTGTCAGGACTTGGATTTAGCGCTCGAGGTGGGTACCGTTGTTTAACCTCCTACTTGTGATGTCCCCACTAGGCCTATTTGAGTGCTAATATGTTATATGGCTAAATGAACCGGTAAAATGAACTTGGCATGCTAATTTGGGAATTGGGCTTATAACTAGGGTTTGTGACTTCAAAAGGACTAAGTGCTGATTAATGGTTAATTCTTGTAATTAATATGTCGCTTAAAACCATGGGAAGGGCTTTGTTAAATTGGATATGTGGCATATGCATGATGGGACCTCTTTTACATATACCTAAGCTATTTTGGGGCAACTTGTAAAATGGAAGGCTATTTAAACGGCATATCTCTACTTTGTGAGAACTAGAACACTTGAATCATGTTTAATAATGATAAAGGACTTTGCATGCGTGTATGGACACTTAGTTAGGCCACCTCTTTCTGCTACACTATCATGATGGCATTGACTTAGGAGAAACCATGCTTTTCTCTTCTTTTGTCTATATTTGGGGGATAGTGCGCTCGGGTTCGAGCAGGGGCTGGGATAGTGTAGTCAGACGGTTGTGGGTTTTGGGACAGGCAGGCTGTGAGGACAGGGCATTGCGGCAACCGCGGATCTTTGGCGGTTGACCGGACAGTGGTCATTGCATCAGATTGGGATAGAGGCTTTGGGCTTTCTTTTAGTGGATGGGTTTTCCACCTTGATCAGAGTCATGATCCAGTCCTGCTGATTTGGTACTTGTTACCCAGGCATTATACTCGTGTGGGTCGCTCCCCTCGAGTGCCACTCCGGAGTGTGCGTTTTACAGGCTTCGAGTCCTTGAGACTCCCTTTTCCCCCTATCGGTGTTATGCATTGGCCAGCATACCCGATTTGGCAGGCAGGCAGGCAGGCACAGCAGGCAGTACCAGTGCTTACTGGTGTATCGATTGGGTCTAGGCAGGCAGGCATTTACATTCTGATGCACACATATAGCTATACTATCAGTTAGCTCATTAGAGGCATGTAGTGGTAGCTCTATTCATCATCGGCAGTTTTATTTACAGCTTACCACCTTTGTTCATCTTTTTCGCCTCTTGTAGTCCTAGTGGGCACATTTGAGTTGAGGTCTACCCACTAGGGGGAGGCTGCTGTTTACAGTAGTTCTCACCCCCACTGCTTTCTCTTTTCTCTTCCCCTTTGTTTCTTTTGCAGTGTCTTCTGCGGGTGCTGCTGAGTTTTCAGCGACGGGTCGATGAGAGAGGACGGCTGAGTAGATAGACTTCGAGGCAGGTTGAGCGTGTTAGCTGGACTGTTGGTGTACCCGTGTTTCCTCAGACGGTTGTACTTTTACTTTGGGACTGGCTTTTGCCAGCAGGTTGTATTTATTTTTGGTGAGCTGGGAGAGACAGATGTATCATTTATACAGATGTATTGTATTTTATTTCCAGCTTCAGTCTGAGATGTATTAGTTTTAGTTCAGCTCTGTTTTTATTGCTCTTTTATTATATCTCTTATATATCTGAGCAGGTTTGGCGCTTCGTGTACGCGGGAAATACCGTGTGCACGGCGGATCTGTAGACGGGCCCGGGTTCTGGTTTACACCCGGGGCGTGACAGATTAAGTTGGTATCAGAGCTTAGGGATAGGTCAGTTGGGACTTAGGAAACCCTAGGCTTTCGGGCGGACCCTAGGATGTTAGGGCGTGAGAGGCGTGACTTTTAGCGAAAGTCGGTGATTTGGTTTTGACTCTTCCAGTGAGTGAAGAGGGATCGGCATACCCTATTTTTGTGGGACAGTTATGTTGGCTGCAGACAACATAACGTTACAAAAATAGGGGGATGCCTTTGACTTTCGCTAGATTGGGTCGAGTGTTTGGGGTGTGCTGATTTGCGGTTTTGTCGTGGTGAGCGGTGTCTCCCCGACGTTGGGGCTCTGACCCGAGTGCACCTTGGTGCGGCAGTTGGGCCTGAGCTGGTTGTTTCGGGCCGGATACCCAGATTGGAGTCTGGGGGGGGGGCTCCGGACCCGAAGGGTAGGAGTGTTGGAGGCAGATCAGTGGAGTGCAGTGGCACAGTTGTCGGACTAGTGAGTAGCCCCTCCGTGCCGACGTTTAGTGCTGGGGCACCGAGGAAGGGTGGACAGTTGACTGCAGGGAAAACTGTGGGATTGCATTGAAGAGTGAGCCAGTTTTGGCGGATGAGTTGCCCCGATTTGTGGGATTGTGTATGGAGCCTTTGGTGGCAGGGTCTTGTTCGGTGGGGGATTGAGAGTTCTAGGGACGCCTCATTGGAGTAGGCGCCGGGTTTGGAGCGTGGCATTACAGTTCCTTTGGATTGGGACCTGCCGCCTGAGGCGAGTTCTGATTGAGGCGCTTGGCGCCGGGTGTTGGAGGACAGGTCTGTCGGATGAGGCACTCCTGATTTCTTTTTCTGGATAGTGAATTTTGAGACCGTCAGAGCACGTAGATTCCAGTGGCCAGTGTGGCGGTAGGTTTGAATTGTTCCAGGTTCTTGGGTTCGTATCTTTCGATACGAGAGGTTTTCCCTTCTTGGTGGGTAGTGTTTGGCTTCATTGTTTTGGGTTAGGGGTAGGACGGTTACCTGGTGTTCGGGAGGTCGTGTTCCCTATCTTTTGCACCTGGGGGGAGTGTCGTGGGTCCTGCCCGGTGCGGTTGAGTCCTTGGTTGTACCTGTAGGCCTGATGGTCTTGACCTAGTTGTGGGGCTTGGTTTGGTACTTAGGACGGTTAGGCTGGCTCGGTTTTCTTTTTTCTTTTCGCGGCAGCTGATTATGCTGCGAGGACGGTTTTCGTGGGAGCCAGGCCTGGAGGTGTTGGTGTACTTGGTTTGCTTGAGAGTATCTTCGCCTCTTTGGTTTTGACCTTGTGAGCGAGGCGGACGTCTCGTAGTGGGCGAGTAGCCTTTTGGCTGGTGTGTTTGAGGGATCTGCGGCGGCACCAGGACTTGGAGATACCCTTTGGTTATGAGTTCTAGCTGATCTCCTATCAGAGTTGTTTGGCATGACACCAGTTTGGGAGTTGAGGACCCAACTCCAGGATTTGATGTGTTGGATTTGTGTCAGGCCAAGTGTGGCACCTTCGGGGGCGCCGGTGCTATTCGAGTTGTGGAAGGTTGGTTCACTTCGGCTTTGTGAGGACCCGTAAGAATTTGATGAAGTGATCATCGGGAGCTAGCACCCTTCGGTCAAGCTTGGAGGATTTGAGTTACCAGCTACAAGGGTATTGGATCTTCGCGAAAATAGATGGGCGATCTAGTTCTCTCGACTGCACCTGGTTGAGTGTTGATGTGCTTCTACGTCCTGACGGTTTGGATTTGAGATCGGAGGCTACGGGATCAGTTGGGGGACTTATATCGGATACTTTGGGAGTACAGAGGTACTTGGATCGAGCTTTTGTGTCGACGGACTGGTGGTTGGATTATCTGAGGCCCTAGGAGGGACAGATGCTTGTACCGGTGCAGACTACTTGATGGCCGAGCAGTTAGCCCAGCTGTACCTAGTTGAGGTGGCGTGGTCCTCTGGAGTGTTCTCCATTGTTTCGTTCTGGTTAGAGACCCAAGGATTGCATCGCGTCTCTGGATGTGGTATTTGGTAGTTTTGGGAGCGTGAGTGGTGGATGATTGGATATTTACCCCCCCCCTGTTGGTTGAGATTCCGTGTTGAGGAATGACTCCAGTTTCGAGGACGAAACTTTCTTTTAGTGGGGGAGGATGTGATGACCTGGATCTCCGCAGAGCTGTTGCGGTGCTTTGAGGTGGCTACTGGAGGCCTACGCGGTGTGCGGGAGGTATTTTGGGGCTTTTATAAGGTGACCGGCAGCTTCTGGAGGCCTACGGGGCGTGTCGGCGGTGTTCGGGGGCCAATTTGGACACAAGTGTTGGACTCCGGGCTTCAAATGGATCACGTGGGTGATCGGGGGACCCCATCGGTTGTTTAGAGGTGTTTGCGCGCAAAACGGATATTGAGATTGGGCTCGGCGCGAGATTTGGACTAAGAATACTTTTCCGGGGGCTTTCGGCAATTTTTAGAGTGAGAATTTGGCGAAACGGACGTCAAAATCGGATTCAGCGCGCGAAAACGCTTCAGACGGAGTATTTACTTGCATTTTTGGGCTCGGGTTACTGTTCACCGCCGGAACAGTAACTCCGGCGATCGCCGGCGGCGCCGGCGGCGGCGGGCGGCGGCGGAAGGCGGCGGAGGGCGCTCGGGCAGGCGGCGCGCGGCCGCGGGCAGCCGCTGAGGGCGCGGGCAGGCGCGGCGGGGGCGCGGGCAGGCGGCCGGTCCACGCGGCGGGCGTGCACCGAGGCGGTGCCACGTGGCATGATACGGTTGGATGGCTCACAGCACTTGGTTCACGGAATACTCTGGATGGCTCATGGTCTACGGTGCACCGGGAGCGGACACGTGGCAGTCTCCCATTCGTTCGGTCCACAGAGTCTCGTGCACCGGGTGCACAGAACAGTGGAGGTGGACACGTGGCGCTTCCCCATTGGCGGGTCAACTGTGCGGGCAGGCGGTCAGGGCGCGTCTGGGCGCGCGGGCAGAAGCGGTTTTGGGGGGGCCACGTGTCGCGTTTCCACTGGTGGGTTTTGCTGTTTCGTGTTCGGCGGGACACAGATGGAATTTTGGGAAAAGATTTTCTGGTTTTTCCTATTTATTCTATCCGAGGCTCATTCAAGAAGGGTTTTCTCCTGTTTCGAGGCTCCATCTCCATTAGAGGTGAGAAGATGAAATCTTCATCATGAAGAGAGGAACACTCCTGTCAAGTTTGAGGAATTTAGGAGGCACGGATCCCGAGATTTGGATTTTTCGGCGCGGCGCGACGTTGCATTCCTGGATTCTTCTTCGGCGCAGCGACAGTGTTTTAGCTCCCCCGAGCTAACCAAGCAGTATTTTTCAGCGATTCTTGCGCCATCTTCTTCGTAACAGGTAGGGCTACATTTCTTATTTCTACTGATTTTCCCCCATTCCGAGGTTTTCATGGGTTTTTCGGATCATCTTGTGACCCCATGTTGCTGTGATGGAGTTTTGGACAGCGGTTCGGTATTTCAGCGATATCTCCGCAACCGGACATCGGATTGAGGCAATTCAAGAGGGGATTTGCATCTACGCATCACAAGGAATCTCTCTGAATTTTTGTGGAATTTCGTGGAATTTCCCTGAAGGTGAGAACCCCTTTTTACAGAACCTTGTAGCACAGTTTTTGGGTGAAAGTATTGTTCGAGGTGGTCCTCTTGTCGATTTTGGTTCTCAGCATAGAAAAATCGTGGGAAAACGTGCAGGTACTCGTTTCGACCGGTTCGTCGCGTAGATCGCAGTGGTATTTTTCTGGGAATTTTGTGGGCACGTTTCGCAGGTGAAAATGGCTGAACTGTAAATCTGGTTTTGGGGACAGATTTTGGGATTAACTTGGATAGTAATTATGTGTGTATCCTTTGGGTTTTTTGGCACAGTGTTGCGGGGGACTGTTGAGGATCGAGCGCGGACTTCGCTGTCAGGACTTGGATTTAGCGCTCGAGGTGGGTACCGTTGTTTAACCTCCTACTTGTGATGTCCCCACTAGGCCTATTTGAGTGCTAATATGTTATATGGCTAAATGAACCGGTAAAATGAACTTGGCATGCTAATTTGGGAATTGGGCTTATAACTAGGGTTTGTGACTTCAAAAGGACTAAGTGCTGATTAATGGTTAATTCTTGTAATTAATATGTCGCTTAAAACCATGGGAAGGGCTTTGTTAAATTGGATATGTGGCATATGCATGATGGGACCTCTTTTACATATACCTAAGCTATTTTGGGGCAACTTGTAAAATGGAAGGCTATTTAAACGGCATATCTCTACTTTGTGAGAACTAGAACACTTGAATCATGTTTAATAATGATAAAGGACTTTGCATGCGTGTATGGACACTTAGTTAGGCCACCTCTTTCTGCTACACTATCATGATGGCATTGACTTAGGAGAAACCATGCTTTTCTCTTCTTTTGTCTATATTTGGGGGATAGTGCGCTCGGGTTCGAGCAGGGGCTGGGATAGTGTAGTCAGACGGTTGTGGGTTTTGGGACAGGCAGGCTGTGAGGACAGGGCATTGCGGCAACCGCGGATCTTTGGCGGTTGACCGGACAGTGGTCATTGCATCAGATTGGGATAGAGGCTTTGGGCTTTCTTTTAGTGGATGGGTTTTCCACCTTGATCAGAGTCATGATCCAGTCCTGCTGATTTGGTACTTGTTACCCAGGCATTATACTCGTGTGGGTCGCTCCCCTCGAGTGCCACTCCGGAGTGTGCGTTTTACAGGCTTCGAGTCCTTGAGACTCCCTTTTCCCCTATCGGTGTTATGCATTGGCCAGCATACCCGATTTGGCAGGCAGGCAGGCAGGCACAGCAGGCAGTACCAGTGCTTACTGGTGTATCGATTGGGTCTAGGCAGGCAGGCATTTACATTCTGATGCACACATATAGCTATACTATCAGTTAGCTCATTAGAGGCATGTAGTGGTAGCTCTATTCATCATCGGCAGTTTTATTTACAGCTTACCACCTTTGTTCATCTTTTTCGCCTCTTGTAGTCCTAGTGGGCACATTTGAGTTGAGGTCTACCCACTAGGGGGAGGCTGCTGTTTACAGTAGTTCTCACCCCCACTGCTTTCTCTTTTCTCTTCCCCTTTGTTTCTTTTGCAGTGTCTTCTGCGGGTGCTGCTGAGTTTTCAGCGACGGGTCGATGAGAGAGGACGGCTGAGTAGATAGACTTCGAGGCAGGTTGAGCGTGTTAGCTGGACTGTTGGTGTACCCGTGTTTCCTCAGACGGTTGTACTTTTACTTTGGGACTGGCTTTTGCCAGCAGGTTGTATTTATTTTTGGTGAGCTGGGAGAGACAGATGTATCATTTATACAGATGTATTGTATTTTATTTCCAGCTTCAGTCTGAGATGTATTAGTTTTAGTTCAGCTCTGTTTTTATTGCTCTTTTATTATATCTCTTATATATCTGAGCAGGTTTGGCGCTTCGTGTACGCGGGAAATACCGTGTGCACGGCGGATCTGTAGACGGGCCCGGGTTCTGGTTTACACCCGGGGCGTGACATTGCTGCTCCTTGATGATGTCGTCTTGAGGGGTGTACTACCAAGGCTCTTTTCCTTCAATTGAGTTGCAGTTGATTTTCGAGGAATCGCCTTCTTGGTAGTCATTGCAAGAGGTGCTTGAGGTGTGCGTTTAGCTTCCGTCTTGCAATTTCTTCTTATGTGCCCTGAAATGCCACAACGAAAACATACCTTGATTCTTGTCGATTCCGAGGAAGATGTAGTAGGTTTGTTGTCGTTGCTTGTCGTGAACACCGGTGTCGGAGGAGGAGATACCGACTGAGGCACAAATACTGTACCACTCGAACTTGGAATGTCTCCAGTTTGAGTGTATCCGAGGCCGAACTTATTTCTTTGACCAAGACCAAGAAGTCTGTCCAACTTACTCCTTCCAGAAGAAAATCTCTTTAAGTCATCCTTCAGTTGGCGTATGGTCTCCGTCATCTCCAATTTTTCTTGTCGAGCCTCGCCGTTGAGCTTCAAGAAGTAATTCGCTTTGTTCACCATATCCATATAATTCTTCTCGAGTTGCTCATTGGACTCTTGAAGGGAAACATTAGTTTTAATCAGATTATCCCTTTCCACTTCAAGATCGGTTGAGATGGAGGTTACCCTTTTTACTTCATCTTCAAGATCCTGTAATCTCCCTTTCAACCCCTTGTTTTGCTTAGCCAGTTTCTTTGAATCCCTCAAAAGCTTATGGTAGGCTAGAGCAAAATCTTCACCTTCAGAATCATCTGATTCATCGTCCGTTGCAATCTTTTCAACAGAGGAGTTGGACAGTGACTCGGATGTACTTGCCATTAAGCACATGAAGGGCGAAGATGTAGTGGACGCGTGGAAAGCTGTCGCGTTGTCTTCTTCATCACTTGAGGATGACTCATTTGACGTGGAGTTGTCATCCCAAGTAACAACTTGCATCGCTTTCTTCTTAGCCGGATTCTTGTTGGGACACTCCGTTGAAATGTGGCCGTAGCCTCGACATTTGAAGCACTGAACTTGTCCCTCAGAACTTGTCTTATCCTTTGAGAAGTTCTCTTGCTTCCTTGACTTGTAAGTTGAAGAACCCTTGCCTTTCTTTGACTTTCCGAAGGATGGAGTTTTGCTTGGATTACCCCTTCGAAAGTTGCGGCGAAACTTCTTTGTCAA
Source organism: Tillandsia fasciculata (assembly GCA_029168755.2). Lineage (NCBI taxonomy): Eukaryota > Viridiplantae > Streptophyta > Magnoliopsida > Poales > Bromeliaceae > Tillandsia > Tillandsia fasciculata. The sequence continues at coordinate 12,246,595 of CM054936.1, forward strand.
GAGAGCGAGCTGCTTCTCAAAGTCCTCCATAGAAAGGTTCTCGTCGTCGTCCGAGGAGGATGAATCCGCGTCTTCTTCTTTAGTTGATTTCAATGCGTAACCTGAAGACTTAGAAGAGGATGCCTTTCCAGAAGAATAGTTAGTAGGAAAAGTCATTTCATAAGTTTGTAAAGCACCTACTAATTCTTCTACACGCATTTCGTCCGGGTGTTTAATTGTTTCAATGGCTGCGACCTTCGGGCGAAATCGTTCAGGAAGAGTTCTTAGAATTTTTCTTACAACTTTAAATTCTGGAATCTTCTCTCCCAAGTTAGCACATGAGTTTACGATATCTTGCAATCGTGTGTAATAGTCAGTGAAGGATTCATTCTCTGCCATAGAGATAGAGTCAAACTTGCTCGTGAGCATTTGCAGTTTCTGAATCTTCACTAGGTTAGTTCCCTCATGCGTAACTTGAAGAACATCCCAGATTTCTTTCGCAGTCTCACATGCCGAGACGCGAGAGAACTCAGTTTGTGACAAAGCATTAAATAGAGCATTAATCCCTTTGCCATTGTAAGAAGATAAGTCTATCTCTTCCTTGGTCCATTTCGACCTAGGTTTTAAGGTGCGAACATCATCTAAAATTTCAGTTGGATTAGACCATCCTAATTCAATTGATTGCCACACCCTTTCGTCGATGGAAATTAAAAAGGCTTTCATCCGCACTTTCCAGTACGCATAATTTGTTCCATCAAAGAAAGGGGGTCGATTGATGTTTCCACCTTCAACCATTGTTTACAACCCTATTCCCGCTCTGATACCACTTGTTGGGTTTAGGTTAATAAGGATCTAAATAGGGGAAAAAACACCTAGAGGGGGGTGAATAGGTGTAAACAATAAACACTCAAAAATCATTGCGCAAATAAACCCAATGCGGAAAAATAAAAGAACACGCAAGATTTTTACGTGGAAAAACTCCAAACCGGAGTAAAAAACCACGGGACCGATAACACGGCGAAATCCACTAGAATTAACACACGTACAAGGTGATATACCGTACTCACAGACGACTCAACCTTTTACCATACGCTCCTAGTAGATCTTCCCGCTCGCTCCACGACGCTTCTCGAATCCACGATCCGCGCCCAACGCTGAATCCACAGCGTCCAACGTCGAGTCCACGACGTCCAACCGAATCCACGGTCTTCACCCAATGGCACGCTTCGAATCCACGAACGCACCTCGCTCCGAATCCACGAGAGCGGTAACACCTTGAATCCACAAGGCCACGCGAGTCCACGCGCCGATTTTGGGGTAAATCGTTGTTTTGTTTGGGTGGTGATGATCCGCCGAATACTTAGATTAAGGATAGATCGGAAATACCATCTAAGTATTCATTGATTTGATTCTACTCAAAATGTGAGTATGGAAAACCTAGAATCAAATCAATCAATATAGATGAAGAACCATAGAATAGATCTATTGATTTCCGTTCTTCTCTATATATGTGGATTTTTTCTTTTCGGCTATTTTCTTTTCTAATAGCGCATGTATGTGGATACCTAGCCGATATATTGCGGATGCCCTAGAAATGAATAAGAGGGCCTATTTATAGGTTAGAAACCCTAGGAAGAATATGCGGATCAAAAACAGCCTTTTCTGGAAAGAATTACCGACGGCGATCCGGATTGGATTTGGCGATCCGGATTGCAGAAGCACAAAAGACGGTTTCCAGAAAATTGCTTGTTCGGGATCCGGATCGTAGTCCCCGATCCGGATCGTTCATACAGTTTTACCAAAACATCATGTTCGGGATCCGGATTGCAGTTCCTGATCCGGATCGAGGAAGCAAGCAGGTAAAACTAATGTTCGGGATCCGGATCAGAGGAGGCTGCGATCCGGATTGAACCAGTGTATGAACCAACACCCTTCGGGATCCGGATTGCAAGCCACGATCCGGATCCTGAACATGTCCCATGTCCAGTTTTTGATGTATAAGCAAATAAAACCTCTTCCAGGTGTTTCTACACTATAAGAAGTATTCGGATCATCAAAATTCTTTAGTTAAACGTACCTGATCCTTTTGAATTCTTCTTTCTTGAGATTGAGGTATACGATCCAACGTTTCTTCATCTTCAATCTTCAAGACTTAATACATTCACGAAATACGCCAACTCAAATTTCGTAACACTACCCAACACACGATTTGGAGCTGGCTGCGGTGGCCTTCGTCCTGAAGTTATGGAGACACTATCTCTTTGGTGTTCATCGTAACATCTTCTCAGATCACTAGAGTCTTAAATACCTGTTCACCCAAAAGGAACTAAACCTGCGGCAGAGGCGGTGGCTTGAATTACTGAAGGATTACGACCTAACAATTCAATACCACCCCGGGAAAGCAAACGTGGTAGCGGACGCTTTGAGCAGGAAGGGGCGACCGGAAGGGGAATCAGCAGGTGCGATAACTGAGCAGAACAATTTGATCGCGGAATTCTCACGACTAGGGTTGGAAGTAGTGCCAGCAGGCACGGTTGCGCAACTTCTAACTTTGGTGGTCAAGCCAACCCTGCTCGAGAAGATTCGAGAGGGACAGCAGGCGGACTCGTATTTACAGCTCGTAAGAGACAAGATCTCACTGGATCAGGAAGGAGATTTTTCAGCGGAAGGCGACGGCACTCTACGATTCCGCGGGCGGATCTGCGTGCCGGATACCCCGGAATTGAAGAAGGAAATTCTATCTGAGGCACACAGCGCCCTTACGCAGCGCATCCAGGAGGCACAAAGATGTACAAGGACCTCAAACAGACCTTCTGGTGGCCCAAGATGAAGAGAGATGTGACTCGATACGTAGCTCATTGCTTGGTGTGCCAACAGATAAAGGCGGAACATCAACGGCCAGCGGGAAAGTTACAACCCTTACCGATACCGGAGTGGAAATGGGATCATATCACCATGGATTTTGTCACCGGATTTCCATGCTCACAACAAGGACATGACACAATATGGGTCGTGGTGGACCGGCTAACCAAGTCAGCACACTTCCTGCCGATGCACACAACTTGGACCAGAGAGCGGTTGGCCCAAGTCTACCTCAGCGAGATTGTGAGATTGCATGGAGTACCGGCATCGATCACATCAGACAGAGACACGCGTTTCGTCTCAAAGTTTTGGCAGAGTCTGCAACGAGCCTTGGGGACTAAATTGCAGTTCAGCACAGCCTTCCACCCTCAGACAGACGGGCAGTCAGAGCGAGTGATACAGACGCTAGAGGACCTGCTTCGGGCCTGTGTACTCGATTGGGGAATCGGTTGGGAGCGTTACCTGCCACTTGTAGAATTCGCTTACAACAATAGTCACCAGGCCAGCATTCAGATGGCACCCTACGAAGCCTTATACGGGAGACGCTGCCGATCCCCGATCTGTTGGGACGACTTGGGAGAACGGAAATTCTTGGGACCCGAGTTGGTGGAGGAAACAGAAGGGAAGGTGCGCCTCATCAGACAGCGCTTACTAACCGCCCAGAGTCGACAAAAGAGCTACGCGGATCGGAGACGCCGCGACTTAGAGTTCCAGGTGGGGGAACACGTGTTTTTGCGGGTCTCGCCGTCGAGGGGAATCAAGCGATTCGGGTTAAAAGGCAAACTAAGCCCGCGGTTTGTGGGGCCATTCGAGATCCTGGAACGGATTGGCCCAGTGGCTTATCGCCTTGCCCTACCACCGAACCTCGATCGGATTCACGACGTGTTCCATGTTTCGATGCTTAAGAAATACCTCCCCGACCCGTCGCATGTCCTGGACGTCTCGACACTCGAACTGAAGGAGGACCTAAGCTTCGAGGAAACCCCTGTGCGGATCCTAGCAAGAGAAAGCAAGACACTTCGAAACCGAGTCATCCCCTACGTGAAAGTGCTCTGGAACAACCACGAGGAGCGGGAGGCGACGTGGGAGCTGGAATCGAAGATGAGGGAGGGCTACCCCTATCTCTTCACCGCGAACCAGGATTGAGTTTCGAGGACGAAACTCGTTTTAAGAGGTGAGTGATGTAGTAGCCGCTGGTTTAAAATATTTTCTTGGGTCCACTTTTGGTTTTATTTATTTCGAAATTCGTTTCGGGGGGCTCGGAGGGTGATCTATAATTTCTTGTTTCCGGTCAGACCGTCGGGGCTCGCGGGTATTTTTAGTCAATAAAGCTCGCGAAACGGAGAACGGCGGTGCAGTCGGTTTTGAATTCCGACGCCGGGATCTTCCAGAATAAATTCCGGAAGTTGGATAGCGATTCAGGCAATCAGCACGGTTTTTGAGGCAGACCGGACCCCGGTTCGCACCCGTTTTATTACCCGCGTTTGACTTAAATTGGGTTTAATTCCCATTCCTCAACCGCTCCCGCCATCCTAACTACTCCCGCCCTTTCCAGGTCGTGGGGAAACGGGGGGGTTACGACAGTTACTTTTTCTCCCCCCCCCCTCACCTCTTAGTCGTACGCAATCCCCAAGACCCATTTCCCAATCTTTCCTTTCCCCAAACTTTCCATTCCCCAATCCTTCCTTACCCCGATCAATCGGCGTAGAGCACCCGGTGGAGCGATCAAGGAGGGGGAGGAACACCGCACATCCTCTGCCTTGGGACCGGGCACACAAGACGGGACGAGTCTTCCCTCGTTTAACCCTAGCCGACGAAACCAAGGTGAGCTTAATTTAAGGATTTTAATTGTCAATTCTTGGTCCTTTCTTGGAAACGGGAGGAAGAGGGGTCGGCAACGCCACCGGAGCCGGCGCACGCGGAGCCGCGCATGCGGGTAGCGCCGCATGCGGGCGGCGTAGCGTGCGGGCGGCGCTCGCATGCGGGCAACGCCGCATGCGGGCGGCGCCGCATGCGGGCGGCGCCGCATGCGCCCGCATGCGGGCGGCGGCGCCAGCACCCGCACGCGGACAGCGCCGCGTGCGGGGCGGCGCCGCACCCGCCCGCGTGGGGGCAGTCCCGCGCGCGGGCGGCGCCGCGCCCCCATGCGGGCAGCGCCGCATGCGGGCGGCGGCGCCCGCACCCGCACGCGGACAATGCCGCGTGCGGGCGGCGCCGCACCCGCCGCGTGCGGGCAATTCCGCGCGCGGGCGGCGCCGCGCCCCCATGTGGGCAGCGCCATGCGGGCGGCGGCGCCCGCACCCGCACGCGGACAATGCCGCGTGTGGGCGGCGCCGCACCCGCCCGCGTGCGGGCAACTCCGCGCGCGCGGGCGGCGCGCGCGCCCCCATGCGGGCAGCGCCGCATGCGGGCGGCGGCGCCCGCACCCGCACGCGGACAATGCCGCGTGCGGGCGGCGCCGCACCCGCCCGCGTGCGGGCAATTCCGCGCGCGGGCGGCGGCGCCGCGCCCCCGTGCGGGCAGCGCCGCATGCGGGCGGCAGCACCGCACCCGCACGCGGACAGCGCCGCGTGCGGGCGGCGCTGCATGCATGCGGGCAGCGCCGCATGCGGGCGGCGGAGCGCGCACCCGCACGCGGACAGCGCCGAGTGCGGGCAACGCCGCACACGCCCGCATGCGGGCAACTCCGTGCGCGGGCGGCAACGCCCGCGCCCCATGCGGGCAGCGCCGCACATGTGCGGGCGTACCAGTTTTTTTTAGCCTGGCGGAGTCCTGAGTTACTAACTCCTGTATCACAGGTTCGTGTAGGTCCGGGCGGACCCACCGAGACGCAGAAGAGCCTAGTATCGGTCAGGAGCGCAACAACGATAAAGGTCGGTTTTTCTTCCAAGGCTTAGTAATATTAGTATTCCGGGAAGGATATTAATTATATGTTAACCTGTACTAACACTGATGGCTTCTATGATTTACTATATTACCCCGTGTTTTGTTACTATGCTCGAGTGCGACACGCGCATCCGCGGTTTGGCCACCGCAAAGGGTGCTCTTTTCCGGAAAGGCGGTCTCTGACCCGTGTTTACCCACGAGGTGACGTAGTGGGGGCCCCCGTAGGTGTGGGGTTTGAGGCACAAAGGTGTGAGCGGTGCGACCTGTCGGGATTGGTGCCCGTCGAGGTCAGGTGTTAAAGGTGTTACAGGGGTAAAGGTGTTACAGGTGTTACAGGTGCTACAGGTGATTTAGGTGCCTGCGGGTGACCCTTATGAGAGGAGTGGTTGCTCCGGCTAGTCTTACTTTGAGGCTTGGTATCATTTTACTGCTTTAGTGCTTTATCATGATAGTGTCGCTGACTATCCCCTCTGTGACAGGTACTTCCGGGGGGTGAGAGGTAGACGACGGAGAGGCCGAGGTGGGAGCAGTCGGGGCGTGGGAGCCCTAGTCTGTTGTTGTCTTTACTATCCTTGCTTTTCATTTACTGTTGTAGGTTACTGTGTGGTTCTCGATACCCTTGTGGGGTCGCGTGGATGTTGATTTCCTTTTTGTTCTGGATATGCACTACTGCTTTCTTTATTGTTTCCCGTTTGGCCATTTTCTAACCAAACCAACTAGAAGACAAGAGAAAAAGGATTTCGAAAACCGTTTTCACAAATCTAGGGTCGTGTGGGCCCATTTTCCAAACCCTGTGGATTTATGCCGTTTTCCAATCTGTTTTCGAAACCTGACGCCGTATGGGCCTGATTTCAAAACTATGTGTTTATCCTTTCAACTTGATTGGCCACGGGCATTGCTTTAGCTTTCATGCGTAGATAGACTCAGAGCTGTTGTGATTAAATGAAAAGTGATTACTTGTATTTGTCTGAGGTTATAGCCGCGACGCCGTGCATATACAGAGGAGACTCTGCCGGTTTTCGAGTGAATCTGTATATGCGGCGGGTCTGGGCACGCGCCGGGGAAGGAGGTTTTTAACAAAAAAAAAAAATTGTACGCTGCAAAAGCTTCCATTTGTGCATCGTTTCCGCTAAAACAAACCCCTGGGGCGTGACATTCCTGTTCGGTGGGACACGTGGCAGCACGGGGTGGTTTCGGGCGTGAACAGTGTTGGGCCGGGCCCAACACTGTAGCCGCCCGAAAACTTTCGGGCGCCCGAAAGTTGGGCCCGAAAGTGACTTGTTTGGCTTTTTGGGCTGCATTTCGGGGAGAGGCTATAAATAGGCCCTTTGGGCCTTGATTTTGGGACTTTTTCCGAGGGATCTAGCTCTTGAGCCTTTTACAAAAGTTCTTCCTCTCCCTCTTGTGCATCTTCCGGTGAAGTTTCAGATTTTCTGGAGGCCTCAACGACTGTGTTTTCTACCTCGTAGTGCGGAGCGATGTTCTACTGTTGGAGGCCCTTTTCTGTCGCATTTTCTTCCGGGAGATCTGCAGAGCTACCCCGACCATATTTTTGGACAATTTCTTCGACAGCGCTTTCACAAGAGGTAAATCTACGTTTTCCTTGTTGAACGTTTTTGCTGGATTTGAGCTTATTCAGGGGTTTGGGGTACATTTTAATACCCCTTTGAAACTGTATGAGTTTCTGGACAGCTGTTGCTTCGCGGATTTTTATCTCTCCTTTCGGGTATCGAATTTTGACGATTCAAGAGCCTATCGACATCTACACTTCGCGAGGATCGTCGTGATATTTTTATCGAAATTTATTGAGGATTATTTTCAGGTGAAAATTTTGTGTGAATGGGGACTGTTCTTGTGACACCCCCGGAATTTGGATTAGTCCTATATATAAATGATATAATAGGACTAAAATCTCTAACCCGACTATAGCATTTTGGATGGTAGCAAGATCCAAGAGGAACATGAGAGTTAAGCGTGCTAGAGCTAGAGTAGTTCTAGGATGGGTGACCCCCTGGGAAGTGGGGCGTCACAGTTGGTATCAGAGCCATTCACCAGCCGGAAATGTGAGATGAGTCTCGGCTGAGCCAGGGTTATATAGCGGGTAGAGCGAGGCTCCCCGGCTAATGACCGTTGTGAGTGGAGTGCAGCTCCTCACAAGGTCAGCTAAGGCTAGCGAGACGAGTCTCACATCGCCTGGTGCTTGTGAGTGTGCTTGAGCCTGACGTGGACGTCAGGGCTTAAAAGGGGGGAAGTATGTGACACCCCCGAAATTTGGATTAGTCCTATATATAAATGATATAATAGGACTAAAATCTCTAACCCGGCTATAGCATTTTGGATGGTAGCAAGATCCAAGAGGAACATGAGAGTTAAGCGTGCTAGAGCTAGAGTAGTTCTAGGATGGGTGACCCCCTGGAAAGTGGGGCGTCACAGTTCTTGCAGATTTTTGAACATGGAATTTGTGTGGAATTTTGTGTAATTGTGGATTGTTGTTGTACCCAGGACTTTGTGGGCACCGCTACTATGTTATTAGCTTAGCGGGATTTTTTATCTGTTCCACCCCGGACAGTTAGCGCGATCAGGTGGGTGTTCTTGCTTTCAAAATCTACGGACTGTACGCTAATTCTATGTTTGTAGTTGCATGCATGCTAGAAAATGACTCCAATATCCTGTGAAAACTGTATGCTGTAACCACAGCCGTTAGTTGCTAGATCTGATGACCTTTTTATAAATTTTGCAACGTGGGAACTTAACTTAGTATACTTGTTAAATAATTAATTATCATGCACAATTAAACTATAGTAAACCTGAACATGTATTAGATGTATTTATCACTTTAGCTCTCCTACAGTGGTTGTACCCTTGTCACTCTGGACATAGTGATTTTTCTCCGAGTCGTGGGCTGGGAGGTTTATTAGCTGTGGATGCATTTACACTCGCGTCTGGGGACCGAGTGGAGTTTGTAGCAGTCTGTAGACCAGTTTGCATTGTGATAGTGATAGTGATGATGGATCTGGGATCTTGGGAGATTGTCATTGTGATAGTGTGGATTCTTAGTTAGTGATGTAGACAGTGATTGGATCATAGCCTGCAAGAGCCACATTTGAGCTCGACAGAGATGCGCTGATACTTTGCTCGGTGGGGTCGCTCCCCACGAGTGCCACTCCGGAGTTGGGCCTGATACTTCTATCGCGGCTTGTCGATGCTTGTGTCCCTCTGGCTGAGCCAGTTTTGACAGTCATGGACACTGTCCCTCTAGCTGAGCCAGTTTTGGCAGCTACGGACATACCTACAGAGGTAGGTAGGCGCAGGTTGGACTGGACCCGATGCGGCAGTCAGTTTGGATTGGGTTTGAGATGAGTACTTGTAGTGGCATATTGTTCCTTCTGTCCTACTCCTTGAGCATTTAGATAAAGGCATAGTAGCAGTACATTTTTACTTTCCAGCTTTTCTATACAGCTTTCCTCTTGTCACTTTATGCCTCTAGTAGACTTAGTGGGCAGACCGTCGGGCTTGTTGGCGGCACCCACTGAGAACTACGGTGGGATGTAGTTCTCACACCCGTCGTGGTGTCTTTTTCCCCAGGGACTTCAGCTCCAGTTTCTGCTGCACCAGTTGCTGATCCAGCTCCTACAGACCGAGGTAAGGGAGTCGCGAGATAGATCCCTTTCCCCCTTCAGCTTCAGCGTGTGTTAGAGGTACCCTGATGTTCATTTTGGTTGTGTTATGTTTGAGAGATTATGTAGTGAGGCATCGAGTTGTACTCTTTTGCTTTCTTTTGAGAGACTCCTGTATTTTTGGTGAGGATGCTATGTATTATATTTTCGAGAGACTATTTACTTCTTGTTTATAGTTAGTTTTATTTTTACAGCTCTGATATCTTGTCACGCCCCGAGATTTGAAAATGGGTCTAAAATTTTTTTTTTTTTTTCTTTAAAATCAGAGTTTAAACTTGCTTCCTCCAAGGCGTGAACAGACCGCCACACATATAGAAAAGTCTCTGTACCTCCCACAAAGTCTTTCCTATATGTGCTCGGCTAACAGATACAGTCAATCAGAGTAGATACAAGATAGATATACTAAATAAGTTCTACTCTATTACATCCACAAGGTTCTAGAGTTATTACAATCCAGTTTCTCAAAATGGAAATATCAGTTATAAGTTTTACTAAAACCAAAAGGGGTACATCCTACCAGGGTCCGTCTATCTCACGTCCTCACACAGAGCGTCCAAAAGTCCCCCCACCCGAAGGACCTGAAAAACAGTCACCCGAGGGTGTGAGACACACCGGAGTGTATCCCAGTGGGCACGACGGGCCGGGAAATAGCAAGCCGTACCTACTAGGTACAATAATAAGCGGGAACAGAGATAGGATATACTGAATATCAAAGCAGGTAAACAGAAATAGAACAGGGTATGCATATATCACACTCATGCTAGGCAGGATAATTCTTATAGCAAGATATATATATCACAATCATGATAAATTGATAACAGGAAATGGAAATGCATGTAATCAGGCAATCAGGAAATCAAAGAGTGCATCAAAGGTAAGATCACAAGTATACCCAATCCAGTGCCACTGTTGGCCACAAGGGTCTCAGGCTAAACTGCCATGGAGCATAAGACCTCAGGCAAAAGCCCCTTTTGGTCATTGGGTCCTCAGGCTAAAGCCCCTTTTGGACACCTAAATCAAGCTATCATAACCTCAAAGGCTCACGGGTCAATCAGACCTCTCTACCGGTAAAGAACACCATTACGGGTAGCTAATCCGCTGGTGTGCGCGACTGAAAGCTTGGCTCGACGGCGATCATAATGCTGATGCTCAAACCATAGTCCACTGACCACATAGACGGCAAGAAGCCGAGGAAAATCCCCACTGGAATGCTAGTATAACATGCCACATACTGAAATAGTAACCTATTCTAAACATGTAGTGAAGAATAGAAGCAGGTATAGACTATGCTAGTGATCAATCAAGCATGGCATGTGTCCAGGAAATGCATATCAACCACTGAAAAGAACAGGATATATCTCAATCATGAATAACAAGCAACTGCTGGGAATATAAGCAGGAGATAACTCAATATGATAATAACCAAGCACAACTGAACTATAGATATGATATGCAAGCGGAAAATATAAACAACCAAGTACCGAAGGGGCCCGTCCTATTACGGTACCCGTAGGGCCGATCTGATAAAACGCGGACCGAAGATAACCCACCTCAAGGTAGACGGTCGCGATACGATGGATCACGGGCTGGCTCCTGATGACTGGGGCCTACAATATACCAGATGACAACTCAGGGTCTATCAATGCTCAAGGCGCAACTAGCGCGAACCGACCAGTTCGTCGATTTGTGCTACATAAAGCAATTTAGCTTTTCAGAAACCCCAGGGAACCCACTGAAAGGTCATTACTACTTTAGAACATTCATTTAGCTTTACCATAGTGTTACAATTACAGCCGGGCCCACAAGCTTACTCAGAATGGATCTTATATGCTCGATACACACTGTTTTGGCTCGTTCTCTCAAACGGTAAATCATTTTTACGAGCCGTCACCTCCAGCAGGTGACATTCGACTTGCTGAACGCCGTGCTCACCCATTTGTGGCAGAACGATGCCCGAGGAAAACTTCGGGCCATAAATTATTCCTCTAACCTAGCCGAAACGCATTTTCGTTTCTTCGGCTCACCAAAACCCAAAATAAACGCGAGCATCGCGTTTAGTGACCCCAAAATAGCCAGGAGTACACTGTTACAACTTTTCACAAGGACCCTAATACAGTTTTTAAGGAAGTATTACATTAAGGCTTGATTATGACTTAACTTTGCTTCTATAAAACATGTGTTAAAACTTTGTATACCAAAGTACCTCTGGACAGTGCCAGGACACTAGGGCTTGCCCTAGATGCAGCCCAAATCTGCTGGATCAAGTAGATCCTAAGCCTTGCACTCTTATAAGTTCACAATGCATCAATTACCTGTCCACACAGATCCAAGTTGATCTGAAGTGAGCATCAAGCTCAGGGGACCTTCCTGAGTAACTTTGATATACAACTTGCAGCCTAATTCCAATTCTTTTCTCTCTCAGGCATTTGATCAAACAAGTGGTGGGCACCATATACACACATGCACACAAGCTCTTCCCAAACCTAGTTCTCAGCATTCACAGCACCTGGGGACCTACCACTTGGATCAAAACACTCCACTAGGTCCCAGGTGCTGTTCTCATCATCTTGGAGCAACCACAACCCCCAAGTTGGCTCGGGTCCGAGGAAGAAGAAGACCCCCACCACCTTGAAATTCGTGATGAACAACCTGAGGGTTCTGGGCTTCATCCAGATGCACCAGCAGGTGCACCTCACCTCCCCGATGCTTTCCAGACCCAGGCTTGGTCGACGGGAAGAGGCGGCGCCGGCCGGGGCATGAAGCTCCAATTCGAGCTTAATGCCTCTAATGGCGGATTTCAACCGAGCCCATGGGAGTCCCTCAAACTTGCAAGGTAGACTCCCTAGACCCGTACGAAGCTTCCCGACCCACTCCCGGTTGCCGGAGATGGCCGGAGCGCCGGCGGCCAAGAATGAGGTCATTCTCGGGTTGAACATGGCCGCCGCCACCTGATGCTGCATGGGCAGCATGCAAGTGCATGGATGCACTCATTGCACTCCCCGCAACCCGTTTGGACTAGTGCCCGACGGCGAGGAGGCGCGCCGGCGCCGGAGCTACAAGCTCGGCCAACATGCAATATTCAAAAATCTAGGGCATCAAACTGCAAATCAACGGGTTGACCATACTCCACCAAATTTGGTGGAGTTGGTCCTCTCCTCCTACAGTCCAAGCACCCCGAGTTTGAGCCCGATTGGTCCACTTGTTGCTGAGTTCTCCAGAGGCGGAGCTACAACTAGGGTTCCGGCCATCTTTGTCCTTGCCGGCAACCCAGGGTGCATGGGGGCTTGGGCTTGTGCCCGGAGCATCCCTAGGACATGGGAAGTCCACTGCTAAAGGTCTCGGGGCTAACCATCAAAGGTTTAGAAGTTCTCACCTTGGCCGGAGTTGGTGAAGGAGGATGAAGCCGGTTTCGGGTTCTTCTTCACGCGCGGCCTCTGGCGACTCCAGCAGTGCTCCAGAGACACCAAGAAAGCTCTCAGAGTACTCCAGATCAACTTAGGAAGAAGTTGGCCCCAACCTTTTCTCTCCTCTCCCGAGTGCTTTCTCACTTGGTGGATTATGACCCTCGGCCACCCTTCACACTGGGTTTGGTCTGGGGATTCAGAGGAGTCTGGTGCTTCGGATTCACCCCACACACCCCCTCGGACTCTGGCCAGAGGTAGACCAAGAGGCAACTCACTTAATGCCATATTGAAGCTCAAACCGGTTTCAATTTTCACCCCTGGCTCCGAGTTTTGCCCAGCCCTTCGTGGGCTTCTTAGGTGTTACGGAATTTGAGTTGGCGTATTTCGTGGAAAGTATTAAGTCTTGAAGATTGAAGATGAAAGAAGTTTGGATCATATACCTCAATCTCAAGAAAGAAGAATTCAAAAGGATCAGGTATGTTTAACTAAAGAATTTTGATGATCCGAATACTTCTTGTAGTGTAGAAGCACTTGGAAGAATTTTTTATTGCATAAAAATCAAAAACTGGACATGGGACATGTTCAGGATCCGGATCAGACTTTTCAATCCGGATCCCGAAGGGTGTTCGTTCATACACTGGTTCAATCCGGATCGCAGCATCCTTTGATCCGGATCCCGAACACTAGTTTTACCTTGTATTGAACGATCCGGATCAGGCTTTGCAATCCGGATCCCGAACGTTGGTGTTTGGTGAAACTGTATGAACGATCCGGATCAGGAACTTCGATCCGGATCCCGAATTATTGTTTTTCTGGAAACCGTCTTTCTTGCTACTGCAATCCGGATCGCCAAATCCGATCCGGATCGCCGTCGGTAAAATTTCCAGAAAAGGCATGTTTTTGATCCTTATCTTCTTCCAATGGTCTCTAACCTATAAATAGACCCTTTATTCATTTTTTAGGGCATCCGGGATATAATAGAAAATACGGCCGAAAGAGAAAAATCCACATATAGAGAAGAAAGGAAATCAATAGATTTAATTCTATGTTTCTTCATCTATATTGATTGATTTGATTCTAGGTTTTCCAAACTCAGATTTTGAGTAGAATCAAATCAATGAATACTTAGATGGTATTTCCGATCTATTTCTAATCTAAGTATTCGGCGGATCATCACCACCCAAAAACAACGATTTACCCTAAATCGGCGCGTGGACTCGCGTGGCCTTGTGGATTCAAGGTGCAACCGCTCTCGTGGATTCGGAGCGAGGTACGTTCGTGGATTCGAAGCGTGCTACTGGGTGAAGACCGTGGATTCGGTTGGACGTCGTGGACTCGACGTTGGACGCTGTGGATTCAGCGTTGGGCGCAGATCGTGGATTCGAGAAGCGTCGTGGAGCGAGCGGAGAAGATCTACTAGGAGCGTATGGTAAAAGGTTGAGTCGTCTGTGAGTACGTTATATCACCTTGTACGTGTTTTAATTCTAGTGGATTTTGCCGTGTGATCGGTCCCGTGGTTTTTTACTCCGGTTTGGCGTTTTTCCACGTAAAAATCTTGCGTGTTATTTTTATTTCCGCATTGGGTTTTATTGCGCAATGATTTTTTGAGTGTTTATTGTTTACACCTATTCACCCCCCTCTAGGTGTTTTTTTCCCTATTTAGATCCATTACATATAACCCAACAAGTGGTATCAGAGCGGGAATAGGGTTGTAATCAATGGTTGAAGGTGGAAGCATCAACCGACCCCCATTCTTTGATGGAGCGAATTATGCGTACTGGAAAGTGTGGATGAAAGCCTTTTTAATATCCATCGACGAACGGGTGTGGCAATCAATTGAATTAGGATGGTCTAATCCAACTGAAATTATTTCTGATGTTCGCACCTTAAAACCTAGGTCGAAATGGACCAAGGAAGAGATTGACTCATCTTCTTACAATGGCAAGGGAATTAATGCTTTATTTAATGCTTTGTCACAAACAGAGTTCTCTCGCGTCTCGGCATGTGAGACTGCGAAAGAAATCTGGGATGTTCTTCAAGTTACGCATGAGGGAACTAACCTTGTGAAGATTCAGAAACTGCAAATGCTCACGAGCAAGTTTGACTCCATTTCTATGGCAGAAAATGAATCTTTCACAGACTATTACACACGATTGCAAGATATCGTAAACTCATGTGCTAACTTGGGAGAGAAGATTCCAGAATTTAAAGTTGTAAGAAAAATTTTAAGAACTCTTCCTGAACGATTTCGCCCGAAGGTCGCAGCCATTGAAACAATTAAACACCCGGACGAAATGCGTGTAGAAGAATTAGTTGGTTCTTTACAAACTTATGAAATGACATTTCCTACTAACTATTCTTCGGGAAAGGCATCCTCTTCTAAGTCTTCAGGTTATGCATTGAAAACAACAAAGGAAGAAGACGCAGATTCATCCTCCTCAGACGATGACGAGAACCTATCTATGGAGGACTTTGAGAAGCAGCTCGCTCTCTTGACAAGGAAGTTTCGCCGCAACTTTCGAAGGGGTAATCCAAGCAAAACTCCATCCTTCGGAAAGTCGAAGAAAGGCAAGGGTTCTTCAAGTTACAAGTCAAGAAAGCAAGAGAACTTCTCAAAGGATAAGAAAAGTTCAGAGGGACAAGTACAGTGCTTCAAATGTCGAGGCTACGGCCACATTGCAACGGAGTGTCCCAACAAGAATCCGGCAAAGAAGAAGGCGATGCAAGTCGTCACTTGGGATGACAACTCCACGTCAAATGAGTCATCCTCAAGTGATGAAGAAGACAACGCAACGGCATTCCACGCGTCCACCTCTTCACCCTTCATGTGCTTGATGGCAAGTACCTCCGATTCCTTGTCCAACTCCTCCCAAATTGAAAAGAACGCTACGGACAGCGAATCGAGCAATTCTGAAGGTGAAGATTTTGCTCTTGCCTACCATAAGCTTTTGAGGGATTCAAAGAAACTGGCAAAGCAAAACCGGAGTTTGAGAGGGAGATTGCAGGATCTCGAAGAAGAAGCAAAAAGGGCATCTTCTCTCTCAAACGCTCTTGAAGTGGAAAGGGATAACTTAGTCAAAGCAAATGTTTCCCTTCAAGAGAAAAATGAGCTTCTTGAGAAAGAACATGAGAAATTGGTGGATAAAGCGAATTATTTCTCAAAGCTCTACGACGAGGCTCAACGGGATAAAATGGAAATGACAAAGACCATTCTCCAACTAAAGGACGATTTAAAGCGATTCTCTTCAGGAAGGAGTAAGTTGGATAGACTTCTTGGTCTTGGTCAAACAAATCGGTTCGGCCTCGGATACACTCAAACTGGAGACAGTCCAAGTTCGAGTGGGACAGTTTTTGTGCCTCAGTCGGTACCTCCTCCTCCGACACTGGAATTCACGACAAGCAACGACAACAAGCCTACTTCATCCTCCTCGGGATCGTCAAGAACTAAGGTATGTTTTCGTTGTGGCATTTCAGGGCACATAAGGAGAAATTGCAAGATGGGAGCCAAACGCACAACTCAAGCACCTCTTGCAATGACTACCAAAAAGGTGATTCCTCAGAAATCAAATGCAAACTTTTCAAAGGAAAAGAGCCTTGGTAGTTCACCGCTCAAGACGACATCATCAAGGAGCAGCAATACTTCAAACAAGACGCTTTCACCTAGGAGAGTAACTTCACGACCATTACCGACGCATTCCAAAAAGGTTTGGGTGCGCAAAGGTGAAATTTTTCCTTGTCTTGTTACCAATATTTCCTTGCATGCATATGATAGTTCGTCTTGGTATCTGGATAGCGGGTGTTCCCGTCATATGACCGGTGACAAAAACTGTTTTCAAACCTTTGAGAAAATCTCCGGAGGACTTGTTGTTTTCGGAGACGGTCGGTCTTCCAAAATTGTTGGAAAGGAACTATAGCTATTCCGGATGGCCCGGTTCTAAATAATGTGTTATTTGTTAATGGCCTTAAGACTAACCTCATAAGCATAAGTCAACTTTGTGACAATGGTTATTCAGTTAATTTTTCATCTGATGAATGTACTGTAACTGACAAGAACCATGTTTTCTTTTTAAAAGGGGTTAGATCAGAAAACAATTGTTATGTAGTTCCTATAAAATTTCTGAAAAGTGTAACCTAGCTTCTTTGAAAAATGAAACTCTTTGGCATGAAAGGCTAGGTCACATAAACTTTAAGGAACTTGCTAGAATTTCAAACAAAGATGTGGTCAAGGGGGTTCCTAAACTTTCTTTGAACAAAACATTGTGTGTGGCGGTTGCCAAAAGGGAAAACAGTCAAGGACTGCACACAAGAACTTGAACCACATTGGTACAAAACGGCCTTTGGAACTTTTGCACATGGATTTAATGGGGCCAACTCGTCAACCATCTTTGGGAGGTAAATGGTATATTTTCTTATTGGTTGATGATTTCTCTAGATATTCTTGGGTAGCATTTTTAAAAGAGAAAGCTGATACTTTTGATTCTTTTCACGAGATTTGCCATCGTATTATGATTGAAAAGAATGAAAAGATTACTCGTGTTAGAAGTGATAGAGGTGGAGAATTCATAAATTCTAAATTCATTGATTTTTGCACTTCAAACGGCATTAAACATGAATTCTCGGCACCCTATACACCTCAACAGAATGGTGTAGTCGAGCGCAAAAACAGGGTCGTACAGGAGATGGCACGTGTTATGCTTCATAGCCGGAACCTACCGTTATATTTTTGGGCTGAAGCGGTGAACACTGCTGTCTATGTAATTAATCGAGTGTATTTGCGCCCGGGGACTTTAAATACACCATATGAACTATGGTTTTGTAGAAAACCGAACATCAAATATTTTCGTATCTTTGGGAGTCGGTGTTTTATTTTACGTGACCGCGAAAATCTTGGAAAATTTGACTCTCGAAGTGACGAAGGGATTTTCTTGGGTTATTCTACAAACAGTAGAGCATATCGAGTTTTTAACTTAGAATCTAAGACGATCGTAGAATCGATAAATGTTAAGTAGATGAAGCTTTTCACTTTGAATCTGAAAAATCTACCCTCGATATCTCTCTTGATGATGATACACCTGCTAATGCATCTTCTTCTAACAATTCTTTCGATAATAATGATGCATCTAACGGTTCTTCAAGTTTATCTGATGTGCAGGAATCATCTCATGTACCTCCGACTACTCCGTTACCTCAAACGTTACGCATCTCCAAGGATCATCCTGAATCGAACATCATTGGAGACCCACAAGAAGGAGTTAGAACTCGGAGACAATTGGTTTGCGGATTCGCTTGCTACGTATCTTTAATCGAACCAAAGAATGTCGATGAAGCTCTTCAGGATGACTACTGGATTGAAGCAATGCAGGAAGAGCTCCATCAATTTGAGCGAAACAAAGTCTGGGAATTAACGAAGCCTCCGAAGCAACACAATGTGATAGGTACCAAATGGATTTTCAAGAACAAGAAAAATGAGGATGGTACTATCATCAGGAACAAAGCAAGACTAGTTGCTCAAGGCTACTCTCAAGTAGAAGGTATAGACTTTGATGAAACTTTCGCCCCTGTAGCTAGACTCGAGTCCATTCGTATCTTATTTGCGATAGCTTGTCATTTTAAAATCAAATTATTTCAAATGGACGTTAAGAGCGCCTTTTTAAATGGTTTTTAAATGAGGAAGTTTATGTGGCTCAACCGAAAGGTTTTGTGGACCATAAACTACCTAACCATGTTTTTCGTCTGAAAAAGGCTCTTTACGGTCTGAAACAAGCACCGCGAGCATGGTACGAAAGGTTGACAAAGCACCTTTTGGAAAAGGGCTATACTCGAGGGGGAGCTGACAGGACTCTCTTTGTGAAGCATTATCAAAACAATTTCATTGTAGCACAAATCTATGTCGATGACATTGTATTTGGCGCAACAAGAGATAATGATGCTTCTAAATTCGCGGAGACCATGGAAAGCGAATTTGAGATGTCCATGATGGGCGAATTGACTTATTTTCTTGGATTACAAGTTAAACAAAATGATGAAGGCATTCACTTGTGTCAATCCAAGTATGCAATGGAGTTGGTCAAAAAGTTTGATTTAGAAAATTCTAAGGATTTTCCAACTCCAATGGGAACTAGCCATAAGGGACTTGGAAGTGAATCACATAGTGAGAATGTAGACGGGAAACTGTATCGCAGTATGATTGGAAGTCTACTTTATCTCACGGCTAGTCGCCCGGATATATCCTTCAGTGTTGGGATTTGCGCGAGATATCAATCAGCACCGAAGGAGGTTCACCTGAAAGCGGTGAAACGGATCATCCGATACATCAAAGGAACAATAAATTTCGGAATTTGGTATCCTATGGGAACAAGTTTGGATATTGTTGGATACTCAGATGCCGATTGGGCAGGATCAGTGGATGATCGGAAAAGCACGAGTGGTGCATGCTTTTATCTTGGCCATTGCCTTGTTGCATGGCACAGTAAAAAGCAAAACTGCATAGCACTCTCGACTGCCGAAGCGGAGTATATTTCAGCGGGAAGTTGTTCAACCCAATTGATTTGGATGAAAAGCGTGTTGAGCGACTTCCGGATTTCAGCAACTTCGGTAACCATTCTTGTGACAACACTAGTGCTATAAACATTTCAAAAACCCTGTGTTGCACTCTAGAACAAAACATATTGAACTTAGATATCATTTTCTTAGAGAGCTAGTTGAATCAAATATCCTTCAACTTTCATATATTTCAACTGAGGATCAATTAGCTGATATTTTAACAAAACCTTTGGATCAAAAACGTTTTATTCACTTGCGTAAAGCAATTGGAATGCTTTCCTTGAAATAACCTCTTTTTGAAACTTTTGCTTAGGTTAGGTTTTGTTTTTGTTTGTTTGTTCTTTATCTATGTTTTGTACATAGGACATTAATTGAGCATGAATCATAATTGACTTTAATTGCATCTTTTCACACATTTAGAAATTTATTATGCTTTTGATATCATAATATTTCAATGTTGCAATGATCATTTATGTTAATTAAGTCATCTTTTAAGTGATCAAAGTCAATTTCTCTCTCAATGATCTCTTGGTATAGTCATTATCTTATTTGATTGTTTAGTCGAGTATGAATGCGAGATCAATTTTTGGTTGAATACCTTATATATTAAATAATTGATAGCCAATTGAGGGGGAGTCAAAGAAAAGTAAAATGCTCAAAAGATGTGGAAAGAGTTACATCCCAATGAGGAGTGTGAAAACTACCACCACATGGAGGAAAAAGAAAAAGAAAAAGATACCCCATGTATGCCAAGCAATTTTTTTTTAAAAAAAATGATGATGAAATGCATGTTGAAATACTTGACTCTGTCAAATTTCAAGGTTGGTATAAGGTGGGATTTTTGATGAAAGATGCTCAAAGAGCCACTCTCTTCAACAGATTGTCTAAATATATTATCTAACTTATCTGGGATTTCAAACATCTATTGATCTTTGTATTTCATTTTCTTTACCAAATTGATGATTTGATAAAGGCATTACGCATAAGATCGTGTTAGATGTGATTGAAGTTGTTCAACTTTAAGAGTTTTAATTTCCATAAATTTTCGTTTCATTTTTGAGTATTTTTGATAGATTTGGTATAATCTATTTCTTGTTGAATGAAACGATGCTTTTTGTTTAAAGTTGATATGCTAAAGTGCTTACATACTTTTTCTGGATTTTATGGAATTTTTCTAAATTTTTCTGGAGAAAAAGTTGAAGCCGATCCGGATCGGAGTAAGTGATCCGGATCCCGAACGCAGGCTTTTCCTGTGGGTAGCCGATCCGGATCACATTCACGATCCGATCCGGATCACGGCTAGGGTTTTAATAAGAACAAGAGGGTTTTGATTTCTTTTGCTACAATCTTGTGTTCTTAAGTCTCTAGAGTTTCTCTCTCTAGATTTCTTCCTTCTTGGAGCCTTCAACTCAAAGTTCTTCGATTTCAAGTAAGTTTTATTGATCAAAATCTCGGATTTTTCATTGTTTATCCTTGTTTGCTCAAAACGTGAGCAGAAATCTTGCAACTTTTTCGTTTGTGAATGGTTTTTGGTCAAATTTCTTTTGAAATAAGAACTCTGGGTAGATTAGTTTTGATTATATGCTAGGTTTTCTCAAGATTAACGAATTTTTGGGCTTCGATTTCTGAAAATTCTGTTTTAGGGCATATAAGAGGAATTTTTGAAAATCATGGAATTGATCCACTTTTAAAATTCTTTTTGCAAAACTAATTTGATTCTTGGCTTCTCTACATGATTATGATTGTTTGGGTACAATTTTTTCAAATTTTTGAAAACTGAAAATTTTCATGTTCTTGAGTTGTTCTTCACAGGATACATTTCTCACTAGCAGCGAAAATGGTGATCACCTGGATTATTTTCCTACTTGCTACCATGGTTCATGTCAAAGATGCTGCCAAACCTAAGAAAGCAAAGAGATCGAAGAAAGCTCGGAGTGATTCTGAGACAGAATCAGAGACAGCTTCGATTGACTGGGATAACCTCGAGATCGAGGGAGACGTTCCTATTGTCTCAAAGGAAAGCCACTGCTGAAGCCTCAAAGGCAAAGCCTCCTCCTACTGCAGCAGAAAAAGGAAAAGCTCCCATGGACCCAAGTCCAATCGGAACCAGAAGAAAAACTGGTGCAAGAAAAAGAGGCAGTGCTCGGGGCATTTCGATTAACGAACCTATTGCTAGCCAGCCTCCCCAACAGGAATTCATTAGCTCCACGGATCAAAGATTTTGAGAAAGGGAATGCATTGGCGAAAGACATGTCAATGTCAAAGCAATGAAGAAAGATCTACAATCTTTGGGACTTTTTTTTGACCAGCCGGTCTTGCTCCCATATGCAACTTCCCTGAGACTACTGGGTATTGTCCTCACTCAGTACGAATGTTTTATCGAAACGCTGCAAGTTTAATTGATCACGATGAAGGACGT
>CM054936.1:12268464-12305809 GCA_029168755.2 Tillandsia fasciculata
GGTAAGCACTTTACCATGTCAACTTTAAACAAATGGCATCGTTTCATACAACAAGAAATAGATTATGCAAAAATATCAAAAATATCCAAAAATGAAACGAAGATTTACGAAAGTTAAAACACTTAAAGTTGAACAACTTCAATTACATCTATCCTGATCTTATGTGTAATGCCTTTATCAAATCATCAATTTCAGTAAAGAAAATGAAGTACCAAGATCAATAGATGTTTGAAATCCCAGATAAGTTAGATAATATATCTAGACAATCTGTTGAAGGAGTGGCTCTTTGAGCATCTTTTACTAAAAATCCCACCTTATACCAACCATGAAATACGACTGAGTCAAGTATTTCAATATGAATTTCATCAACAATTTTCAAACAAAATTTGCTTTTCATTCATGGAGTAGATTTTTTTCTTTCATTTTCTCCATGTGGTGGTAGTTTTCACACTCCTCATTGGGATGTAACTCTTTCCACATCTTTTGAGCATTTCACATTTCATTGACTCCCCCTCAATTGGCTATCAATTATTTAATATATAAGGTATTCAACCAAAACCATTGATCTCGAATTCATACTCGACTAAGCAATCAAATATGATAATGACTATACCAAGAGATCATTGAGAGAGAAATTGACTTTGATCACTTAAAAGATGGTTTAATTAACGTAAATGATCATTGCAACATTGAAATATTATGACATCAAAAGCATAATAAATTTCTAAATGCATAAAAGGATGCAATTAAAGTCAATTATGATTTATGCTCAATTAATGTCCTATGTACAGAACATAGATAAAGAACAAAACAAAAAAAACAAAAACAAAACCTAACCTAAGCAAAGGTTTCAAAAGAGTTTATTTCAAGGAAAGCATGCCAATTGCTTTACGCAAGTGAATAAAACGTTTTTGATCCAAAGGTTTTGTTAAGATGTCAGCTAATTGATCCTCAGTTGAAATATATGACAGTTGAAGAATGTTTGATTCAACTAGCTCTCTAAGAAAATGATATCTAAGTTCAATATGTTTTGTTCTAGAGTGCAACACAGGGTTTTTAGAAATGTTAATAGCACTAGTGTTGTCACATAAAATGGTTACCGAAGATGTTGAAATCCGGAAATCGCTCAACACGCTTTTCATCCAAATCAATTGGGTTGAACAACTTCCTGCAGAAATGTACTCCGCTTCGGCAGTCGAGAGTGCTATGCAGTTCTGCTTTTTACTGTGCCATGCAACAAGGCAGTGGCCAAGATAGAAGCATGCACCACTCGTGCTTTTCCGGTCATCCACGATCCAGCCCAATCGGCATCTGAGTATCCAACAATATCCAAAGTCGTTCCCATAGGATACCAAATTCCGAAATTGATTGTACCTTTGATATACCGGATGATCCGTTTCACCGCTTTCAGGTGAACCTCCTTCGGTGCTGATTGATATCTCGCACAAATCCCAACACTGAAGGATATATCCGGGCGACTAGCCGTGAGATATAGTAGACTTCCAATCATACTGCGGTACAGTTTCTCGTCTACATTCTCACTTTGTGATTCACTTCCAAGTCCCTTATGGCTAGTTCCCATTGGAGTCGGAAAATCCTTAGAATTTTCAAGATCAAACTTTTTGACCAACTCCAGTGCATACTTGGATTGACACAAGTGAATTCCTTCATCGTTTTGTTTAACTTGTAATCCAAGAAAATAATTCAATTCGCCCATCATGGACATCTCAAATTCGCTTTCCATGGTCTCCGCGAATTTAGAAGCATCATTATCTCTTGTTGCTCCAAAAACAATGTCATCGACATAGATTTGAGCAACTATGAAATTGTTTTGATAATGCTTCACAAAGAGAGTCCTGTCAGCTCCCCCTCGAGTGTAGCCCTTTTCCAAAAGGTGCTTTGTCAACCTTTCGTACCATGCTCGCGGTGCTTGTTTCAGACCGTAAAGAGCCTTTTTCAGACGAAAAACATGGTTAGGTAGTTTATGATCCACAAAACCTTTCGGTTGAGCTACATAAACTTCCTCATTTAAAAATCCATTTAAAAAGGCGCTCTTAACGTCCATTTGAAATAATTTGATTTTAAAATGACAAGCAATCGCAAACAATATACGAATGGACTCGAGTCTAGCTACAGGGGCGAAGTTTCATCAAAGTCTATACCTTCTACTTGAGAGTAGCCTTGAGCAACTAACCTTGCTTTGTTCCTGATGATAGTACCTTCTTCGTTTTTCTTGTTCTTGAAGATCCATTTGGTACCTATCACATTGTGTTGCTTCGGAGGCTTCGTCAATTCCCAGACTTTGTTTCGCTCGAATTGATGGAGCTCTTCCTGCATTGCTTTAATCCAGTAATCATCTTGGAGAGCTTCATCAACATTCTTTGGTTCGATTTGAGATACATAGCATGCAAATCCGCAAACCAATTGTCTCCGTGTTCTAACTCCTTCTTGTGGATCTCCAATTATGTTCGATTCAGGGTGATCCTTGGAGATGCGTAACGTTTGAGGTAGAGGAGTAGGCGGAGGTACACGAGATGATTCCTGCACATCAGATAAGCTTGAAGAACCGTTAGATGCATCAATTATTATCGAAAGAATTGTTAGAAGAAGATGCATTAGCAGGTGTATCATCATCAAGAGAGATATCGAGGGTAGATTTTTCAGATTCAAAGTGAAAAGCTTCATCTACCTTAACATTTATCGATTCTACGATCGTCTTAGATTCTAAGTTAAAAACTCGATATGCTCTGCTGTTTGTAGAATAACCTAAGAAAATCCCTTCGTCACTTCGAGAGTCAAATTTTCCAAGATTCTCACGATCACGTAAAATAAAACACCGACTCCCAAAGATGCGAAAATATTTGATGTTAGGTTTTCTACAAAACCAAAGTTCATATGGTGTATTCAAAGTCCCCGGGCGCAAATACACGCGATTGATAACATAAACAGCAGTGTTCACCGCTTCAGCCCAAAAATAAAAAGGTAAGTTCCGGCTGTGAAGCATAACACGTGCCATTTCCTGTACGACCCTGTTTTTGCGCTCGACTACACCATTTTGTTGAGGTGTGTAAGGTGCGGAGAATTCATGTTTAATGCCATTAGAAGTGCAAAAATCAATGAATTTGGAATTTATGAATTCCCCACCTCTATCACTCCTAACTCGAGTAATCCTTTCATTCTTTTCTATCATAATACGATTGCAGATTTCGAGAAAAGAATCAAAAGTATCAGCTTTTTCTTTTAAGAATGCTACCCAAGTATATCTAGAAAATCATCAACCAACAAGAAAATATACCATTTACCTCCCAGAGATGGTTGACGAGTTGGCCCCATTAAGTCCATATGCAAAAGTTCCAAAGGCCGTTTTGTACCTATGTGGTTCAAGTTCTTGTGTGCAGTCCTAGACTGTTTTCCCTTTTGGCAACCGCCACACACAAGGTTTTGTTCAAAAGAAAGTTTCGGAACCCCCTTGACCACATCTTTATTTGAAATTCTAGCAAGTTCCTTAAAGTTTATGTGACCTAGCCTTTCATGCCAAAGTGTTTCATTTTTCAAAGATGCTAGGTTACATTTTTCAGAAATCTTAGAAGGAACTACATAACAATTGTTTTCTGATCTAACCCCCTTTAAAAAGAAAGCATGGTTCATGTCAGTTACAGTGCATTTATCAGATGAAAAATTAACTGAATAACCACTATCACACAGTTGACTTATGCTTATGAGGTTAGTCTTAAGGCCATGAACAAATAACACATTATCTAGAACCGGGCCATCTGGAATAGCTACCGTTCCCTTTCCAACAATTTTGGAAGACCGACCATCTCCGAAAACAACAAGTCCTCCGGAGTTTTTCTCAAATGTTTGAAAACAGTTTTTATCGCCGGTCATATGACGGGAACACCCGCTATCCAGGTACCAAGACGAACTATCATATGCATGCAAGGAAACATTGGTAGCAAGACAGGGAAAGATTTCACCTTTGCGCACCCAAACCTTTTTGAATGCGTCGGTAATGGTCGTGAAGTTGATTTCCTAGGTGAGAGCGTCTTGCTTGAAGAATTGCTGCTCCTTGATGATGTCGTCTTGAGCGGTGTACTACCAAGGCTCTTTTCCTTTCAATGAATTGCAGTTGTTTTCCGAGGAATAGCCTTTTGGTAGTCATTGCAAGAGGTGCTTGAGGTGTGCGTTTGGCTTCCGTCTTGCAATTTCTTCTTATGTGCCCTGAAATGCCACAACGAAAACATACCTTGGTTCTTGTCGATTCCGAGGAGGATGTAGTAGGTTGTTGTCGTTGCTTGTCGTGAACACCGGTGTCGGAGGAGGAGATACCGACTGAGGCACAAATACTGTACCACTCGAACTTGGAATGTCTCCAGTTTGAGTGTATCCGAGGCCGAACTTATTTCTTTGACCGAGACCAAGAAGTCTGTCCAACTTACTCCTTCCAGAAGAAAATCTCTGTAAGTCATCCTTTAGTTGGCGTATGGTCTCTGTCATTTCCAATTTTTCCTGTCGAGCCTCGCCGTTAGAGCTTCAAGAAGTAATTCGCTTTGTTCACCATATCCATATAATTCTTCTCGAATTGCTCATTGGACTCTTGAAGGGAAACATTTGTCTTAATCAGATTATCCCTTTCCACTTCAAGATCGGTTGAGAGAGAGGTTACCTTTTTACTTCTTCTTCAAGATCCTGCAATCTCTCTTTCAACCCCTTGTTTTGTTTAGCCAGTTTCTTTGAATCCCTCAAAAGCTTATGGTAGGCTAAAGCAAAATCTTCACCTTCCGAATCATCTGATTCATCGTCCGTTGCAATCTTTTCAACAGTGGAGTTGGACAGTGAGTCGGATGTACTTGCCATTAAGCACATGAAGGGTGAAGATGTAGTGGACGCGTGGAAAGCTGTCGCGTTGTCTTCTTCATCACTTGACGATGACTCATTTGACGTGGAGTTGTCATCCCAAGTAACGACTTGCATCGCTTTCTTCTTTGCCGGATTCTTGTTGGGACATTCCGTTGCAATGTGGCCGTAGCCTCGACATTTGAAACACTGAACTTGTCCCTCAGAACTTTTCTTATCCTTTGAGAAGTTCTCTTGCTTCTTGACTTGTAACTTGAAGAACCCTTGCCTTTCTTCGACTTTCCGAAGGATGGAGTTTTGCTTGAATTTCCCCTTCGAAAGTTGCGGCGAAACTTCCTTGTCAAGAGAGCGAGCTGCTTCTCAAAGTCCTCCATAGAAAGGTTCTCGTCGTCGTCCGAGGAGGATGAATCCGCGTCTTCTTCTTTAGTTGATTTCAATGCGTAACCTGAAGACTTAGAAGAGGATGCCTTTCCAGAAGAATAGTTAGTAGGAAAAGTCATTTCATAAGTTTGTAAAGCACCTACTAATTCTTCTACACGCATTTCGTCCGGGTGTTTAATTGTTTCAATGGCTGCGACCTTCGGGCGAAATCGTTCAGGAAGAGTTCTTAGAATTTTTCTTACAACTTTAAATTCTGGAATCTTCTCTCCCAAGTTAGCACATGAGTTCACGATGTCTTGCAATCGTGTGTAATAGTCAGTGAAGGATTCATTCTCTGCCATAGAGATAGAGTCAAACTTGCTCGTGAGCATTTGCAGTTTCTGAATCTTCACTAGGTTAGTTCCCTCATGCGTAACTTGAAGAACATCCCAGATTTCTTTCGCAGTCTCACATGCCGAGACGCGAGAGAACTCAGTTTGTGACAAAGCATTAAATAGAGCATTAATCCTTTGCCATTGTAAGAAGATAAGTCTATCTCTTCCTTGGTCCATTTCGACCTAGGTTTTAAGGTGCGAACATCATCTAAAATTTCAGTTGGATTAGACCATCCTAATTCAATTGATTGCCACACCCTTTCGTCGATGGAAATTAAGAAAGCTTTCATCCGTACTTTCCAGTACGCATAATTAGTTCCATCAAAGAAAGGGGGTCGATTGATGTTTCCACCTTCAACCATTGTTTACAACCCTATTCCCGCTCTGATACCACTTGTTGGGTTTAGGTTAATAAGGATCTAAATAGGGGAAAAACACCTAGAGGGGGGTGAATAGGTGTAAACAATAAACACTCAAAAAATCATTGCGATATAAACCCAATGCGGAAAAATAAAAGAACACGCAAGATTTTTACGTTAAAAACTCCAAAGGAAAAAAACCACGGGACCGATAACACGGCCTCCACTAGAATTAAACACGTACGGCGATCCGTATCAGATTTGACGATCCGGATTGCAGACGCTCAACCACGATTTCCAGAAAAATTGCCTGTTCGGGATCCGGATCGAGTCCACGATCCGGATCGTTCATACAGTTTACCAGAATATCACGTTCGGGATCCGGATTGCAATTCACGATCCGGATCGAAGAAGCAAACAGGTAAAACTAGTGTTCGGGATCCGGATCAGAGAGTGCTGCGATCCGGATTGAACCAGTGTATGAACAAATACCTTTCGGGATCCGGATTGAAAGCCACGATCCGGATCCTGAACATGTCCCATGTCAGTTTTTGATGAATAAGCAATTAAAACCTCTTCCAGGTGTTTCTACACTATAAGAAGTATTCGGATCATCAAAATTCTTTAGTTAAACGTACCTGACCCTTTTGAATTCTTCTTTCTTGAGATTGAGGTATACGATCCGAAGTTTCTTCATCTTCAATCTTCAAGACATATTACATTCACGAAATACGCCAACTCAAATTCCGTAACATTGATGTCATTTGGAAATCTCCGTAAGTCATCTTTGTAAATCCGTTACATCTTGATAGAGTTTGGATCTTTAGATTATTTTTGATCACTTGTGTTTGATGAATATAACATGAAAAACTGTTTATAATGTTTTATCTTTATTTTTCATGATTTAGGAGTAAATCTTTTTAATTTTGTGAAATTAATTGGATTGAATGACATCTGTGTGAATTCATTGTTTAAAGCACTTAAATTGATTTCTTGATGGAATACAAATCGGTATTTGAAAAGATTCCAAAATCTGGATTTGTTTCAAGAAATTATTTGATTTTTGCTTTCTGGTACCGGTACGCAATCTGCATTTTTGTTATATACCGGAACTGAGCTTTTATCTCTCTTTCTCTATGAACTAATTTCCTTTTGTCTAGTATGTTCACTGTTTGACAATTTGTGACAAAAAGGGGGAGAAGAGAAATGACGGAGATGAGATCATCAAGAGAGGACAAACGAAAATGGAAAAATGGGGGAGAACGGAAAATGATGATCGTATCACAAAGGGGGAGAACATAAATGCTCAAGACAGGGGGAGAACATGGAGAACATGGAGAACATGTTAGAGATGCTCAAGATAGGGGGAGATAAAGAAAAGATTGAAAGAGCCACAAAACAAAAGAACCAAAAGGAAGACGAATCAAATGTAGGATTTTAATTTCTAACGACTAACATTTGATTTTGTTTGGAGTTTTGTTTTGCAGGAATTACATCACTTTAAGACTCCAAGTCCTAAGTCATAGAGTATGTTCTAGGACTGTTTGGTTCAAATGTAATTTTGTATTTATTGGATCTTTCACGCAAAGAAAATCAATGTTTTGGTGATAACATTGAATTTCGAATTTTTGGTTTAAGATGAGTGACTTGAGCGTTTTTATGTATTTTTGGGTTTTGTCACGAAATTGCCAAAGGGGGAGATTGTTACGGCATTTTGGTGTTGGCATATTTCGTGAGTCAAGTCAGTGAGTTGAGTCGGAGTCTTGAAGTGATCAAATTGTCAATCAGCAATCAAAGACTTAGAGAAGATTCAACAAGAGCTCAAGTTGACACTCAGTGTCTTGAGTCTTGAAGATTGAAGATGAAGAATTGTGGATCAGTTACATCAATCTCAAGAAGAAAGTATTCAAAAGGATCAGGTATGTTTAACTAAATAATTTTGGTGATCCGAATACTTTCTTATAGTGTAGAAACACTTGGAAGAATTTTTTATTGCATAAAAATCAAAAACTGGACATGGGACATGTTCAGGATCCGGATCAGATGATCCAATCCGGATCCCGAAGGGTAGTAGTTCATGTGCAAATCCAATCCGGATCCAAGCCTATTCTGATCCGGATCCCGAACATTGGATGTTGCTGAAATTCATGAACGATCCGGATCGGGCCTTGCGATCCGGATCCCGAACCCTTGGATTTCTGGAATCGTCAATCTCGTTACGACGATCCGGATCGCAGTAATCCGATCCGGATCGCCGTCCTGAAAATTTCCAGATAAGGTATGTTTTTGATTCTTATCTCTTTCCAAAGGTTTCTAAACTATAAATAGACACTTAGGGTTTCTCAAGAACGTGGGACAAATACCGAAAACACTCGAGAGCAACCCTAGAGGCTAGGTTTTTATCGTTCTTCTTTATAGCCTCTTTTAGGTCAATTCGACGGTTCTTCCAAGATCTATCTTTTGTCGAATTGATCTAGTCTTTGCTTAGAGATTTCTTCTATGGTTCTTCAATGATAATCTAAGCAAAGGATCACCATCGAAGCCAATATTTCTTATCGGCTGAGTTTGCGTCGTGGATTCGACGTGGCATCGTGGATTCGGTGTGTTGAAGGCGTTTCGTGGATTCGAAACGTGTGCTCGTGGATTCGAGTGGCGTTCGTGGATTCGAACGTGTGCAGTGGAGGTGCAATCGGTGGAGCGCAAGGTCCGAAGAATTTGACGGAGGGGTTTGAGTCCGTGGAGTCGGTAATCACCTTGTTATTCTTCTTTTTCTTAGTGGATTGTTATTGCGTGTTGGTCCCGTGGTTTTTCTCCTGGATTGGAGTTTCCACGTAAATCTCGGTGTGCTGTTTTTTATTTTCCGCATTGGTTTTTATTTTTGCACTGAGATTGGTTTTTATAATATTACACCTATTCACCCCCCTCTAGGTGTTTGATAGTACCTATTTAGATCCTTGTGGATCCTTAAAAACCTACACCATAAGGGTTCGAAAACCCGGTAGGCCGGTGCTTAGAACCCTATCAAACAAGAACAGACTCTAGGCTCCGCCTATCGAAGTTCCCGACCCCTTATAGTTCGGGGACACAACAACCTCGATACAACACGCAGAAGACACCAACTAGGGCCCGAAAGTCCCAGGAGACCTACACCTACAACCCTATCAAACAAGAACAGGTTCCAGGCTCGGCCCCCGCGGCTTCCGTCCCGAACGAAGGAACGGCCCCTAGAACCCAGACCACTCGAATCCTTTCGAGTGGGGAGATTACAGGAAACAGGTGACATTTGTTATTGAAAACCATTTTGATCTGGAAGAAATCCATATTTAATGATTTTAGTTCTTTTTAGAAAAAAAAAATGGGAAAACAAGTGTTCTACCCAAACCCCGTAGGGCTGATGCCTTTGTCCAATCAGAGAAGAACAGACTCCAGCGGCCCTTCGATGCTTGGAAGAAAGCATTGGTAGACTAAAATCATGTGTATGTCGAAAAGGGTTCTAGGTTCTAGGTCCGGCTAACACTAGTAAACTACTGCCACTAACACAGTGGCGACAACCCAAACAGGGGAAAAAAAACAAGACCTCCCGGGACCACCGTTTACCCCAAACGGTTCCCGGTACAGACAAGCGATCCACTACATCTACCAGACTCCACTCCGCTCCCAAGCACGAGTGCAAATGCATCCCACACTAAAAGTCCCGACCGCTCGGCCCACTACCCGGGCGAGGATAACACTAAGTCCAGGAATGAAACATAACGTGTGGATGTCTAAACATAAAGAACCCTAGCCCAAGTGAGGGTTTTCTACTGGTCTGGTTACACATGCAGCATATGGCGGGGGTGCTAGGTCAGGTTCCAAGATAATAATAATCAATAGTTGCAGGAGAGAAGTAAACACATAATCACCTAACAACAACAGGAACATCAATTCCTATAATCTAGCACGCTATACAAAATACATTACAACATGCATGCACCTATGCAGATAGAATTAATGCACAGTCCATTGGTCATGAAGACAAGGCCACCCACCTGAAGGTGCAAACTGTCCGGGGTCACACAGCTGAGAAAACCAGAAAAACAGCAACTCTTATGTCCAACAGGTCCAGTACAGTCCACAATCCCTCCTGGGTACAACAAAAGGCTACAGTTACACTTAAATCCCAAAATCTGCCAAGAAATACCACACTGTAAATTCAGCCGCAAAGATGCGATTATTTCACCTGCTGAATATGCTCAAGAAATTCCAAATAAAATATTCCTGCGTTCTACGCGTCGATAGCTTCGAAACAAGTACCTGCACGCCCAAATCGGAGCCCCGTAGGTCAAGTTATAAATTCCACAATACGGGCGCGCGAAAACATACAACCACACAACTGTAAAATCTTGCACAGATAAAGAGGAAGATGTATACCTTCGGGAAGGGCTCAAGAAATTCCAAAAAAAATACCACGATGATTCTCGTGTCGAGTAGATGAAAAAAGTCTATAAGAGCGTCTCAA
Source organism: Tillandsia fasciculata (assembly GCA_029168755.2). Lineage (NCBI taxonomy): Eukaryota > Viridiplantae > Streptophyta > Magnoliopsida > Poales > Bromeliaceae > Tillandsia > Tillandsia fasciculata. The sequence goes on from CM054936.1 coordinate 12,278,934, forward strand.
TCCGATGCCCGGTTGCGGAGATAAAATTCCATCAATCTGCTGCCCTCAAAAATCCACACAGCAAACAAGGTCCTCAGAGAGCAAGGTAGAACTCCTCGAAAAACGCGAAACTAGAAAATGTGCGAGCAACCAAAATCGTAGCCTCACCTGTTGCGAAACCAACGGCGAAGAAATCGCTCAAAAAGATGGTCGAAGTAGGCCGGGGGAGCTCGTGCACCGAAGGGCGACGGAAGAAGCACCGAAGGAAGAGCGTCGCGCCGCGCCAAGAAAATAAGAATCTCGAAAAGCGTGCCCCCAAAAATCCCCAAACTCTGCAGATGGAAGCGACACTGCGAGGGGAACAACTTTGCTGAAGACCTCCCGTCGGTTTGAAGCTCGAAAGTGGAAGAAAAGGGGTGAACAAGGCGGCTCGGATCGTTTAAATAGGGCCAGAAAATAATTGGAGAAATGACGGTTGAGTCCCAAGTTCCGGGCGCCCGGAAGTTCCGGGCTGCTACAGTGTTGGGCCCGGCCCAACACTGTGCAGGCCCGAAACCTCCACGGGCCTCCACGTCGCCCACAACACAGCGAACAGCCGTGCGGGGCCACCCAGCGGGCGACACGTGGCCCAACGCGGAGTCGAAACGTGGCGGCACTCCCGGTCAACGCGCGCCTGACACGCCCACGTGCGCGCGCCAGCGCCGCCTGCGCACAGTGTCGGGCACGCGCCCCGAGGCGAGCCGCACCAGCTCGGTGCACCGGGCGCGCAACACCGGACCAACAGCAGGCCGACACGTGTCCACCCTCCGGTGCACGCAGGCGTCGTGGACCGCGCACCTGCCCGCGCGCCTGCCCGCGCGTTGCGCGCTGCCCACGCCTGCGTCCGCGCCGCCGCCGCCGCCCGCCGCCCGCCGGAACAGTACCAAGCTGCCTCGAAAACCATGCGCGACATCCGAGCTCCGAAAAATGCAAATAAATTGTCCATTTTCATCGTTTTCGCGCGGTGAATCCAAATCCTATGTCCGTTTCTCCAAATTCTCATCCGAAATTTTGCCGAAGGCCCCCGGAAAGCCCACTTGATCCGATTTTCGCGCCGGGTCCATTTTCTAAAATCCCTTTTGCCAAATTCCATCTCTAAAAATTCCCGAAGGCATCCGGAGAGGTGATCTTTTATCCAAACTTCGCCCTGAGTCTAAATTTGACATCCGCGTCGCGCGAAATCACTTCTAAACACTCGACGGGTCCTCCAAATACTCCCGTGATCTATTTTTAAGCCCGAAGTCCACCACTTGTGTCCAAATTGCGCACAAACACCACCAACACACCACACAAGCCTTCGAAAGCAGCCAAACAACCCGAAAACTCCCCCGCGGGGAAACCAGGTCCTCACAGTGACGATCTTTCATCGGAGGCCCATTATCGTCGAAGTTCGATCTGAGAGGTAAACAGAGCTACTCCTTCAGTATTTTTGGACGATTTTTGCGGCGTTGGATTCATGAGAGGTACGCTTTCGTTTTCCATTTTGATCATCTCGCTGGATTCAGAGGTTATGGCACGGTTTTCGAGACATTTCTAAGCCGCTGTGTTGTTGGTGGAGTTTTTGGACAGCATCCCCTTGTCGGAATTTTAGCTCCGCACTCGAGCGTCGGATCAAGACGAGCCTGTACACTTTTTGCATCTACTCGTCGCGAGGATTATCATCGTATTTTTCTTGGATTTTTCTGAGACCTTACCGGAGGTATACTATTCCCTTTTTATCTGTGCAAGAGTTTACAGTTGTGTGGTTGTGATTGTTTGCACGCCGGTACTGTGGAATTTGTAACTCGGCCTACGGGGCTCGGTTTTGGACGTGCAGGTACCCGTTTCGAAGGTCTCGACGCGATGATCGCTGTGATATTTTTATTGGAATTTTCTGGGCACTTTCAGCAGGTGAAATTTTTGCAGAAAGAGGACTGTTCACCGCAGATTTTTAATATGTGGAATTTAGTGGAATTAAGTGTAATTTTTGGAATGTGTTTTGTACCCAGGATGTATTGAGCACTGTTGGCTAGGTGGATGTACTGCTATATATGTTTCTGGGCATTCTTAGCTGTACGACCTTGGATAGTTGTGCACTTTCAGGTGGGTGGCCTTGTCTTCAAGATTAATGGACTGTACATTGAATCTGCTATAGTAGGACCTTGCATGATAATGAATTCTTGTACAGCATGCTAGAATGTAGGAATTGCTATTCCTTGTTGTATCTGATGATCTTGTCATCTCCATGCTTGTTATCGTCTGTTAATTATTGTTATCTTGGAACTTGACCTAGCACCCCCGTCATATGCTGCATGTTCAGCCAGACTGTAGAAAACTCCAACTTAGGCTAGGTTTATTCTGTTTTAGACATCCACACTTATTTTCTTCCTGGACATAGTGTTTTACTCGCCCGGGTAGTGGGCTGAGTGGTCGGGTTTCTTTTAGTGTGGGATGCATTCTACACTCGTGCTTGGGAGCAAAGTGGAGTCTGGTAGAGGTAGATGATCGTTTATCTGTGGCGGGAGCCATTTGGGAGGACGGCGGTCCCGAGATTTTCCATTTTCTTATTTTATTTGTCGCCGCTGTGTTAGTGGCAGCGGTTTACCAGTGTTAGCAGAACCTTGAACCCAGAACCTTTTTTGGACACACATATGATTTTAGTCAACCAAATGTTTTCTTCCAAGCATCGTAGGGTCGCCTGAGTCCGTTCTTGTTTGATTGGACGAAGACATTAGCTCTTCGAGGTTTGGATATAAAACTTGTTTTCAATTGTTTTTCCTAGAAAGAACTAAAAATCATTAAATATGGATTTCTTCCAGATCGAATGGCTTTCAGTAAGAAATGTCACCTTTTTCCTAATGAATCACCCGAGATGATTCAAGTGGTCTGGTTTTAAGGTCTGCCTTCTTCTTGGGACGAGAACAACGAGAGGCTATGCCTAGAGCCTGTTCTTGTTTGATTAGGGTTGTAGGGTTCTAGTCTTTCGGGGTTCCCGGAGGCTTCATTGTGTCAGTGGTGGAGTTTATCCTGTCTGTGAGTCTGCATGTTGGGATATTGTGGCCTGTTGAGGCAGTTGTTCGCAGTGGATGCAACTTTGTGCTTTGAGATTGGTGGAGTAGCTTGTGTCTTGAGATTCGAGAGAGCTGATCAGCTGAGTCGTCGAGAGTGCTCCGACCGTTGTGCGAGATGTTTGAGGATCCTGAGTTTGTTTCGTTCATAGCGTGGATTTTGACTATAGCCTGCAGTGCCAGCTCGACAGAGTGCGCGGATACCCTTGTTGTAACGACCCGGCCCACTAGCAATAATAACTCGTTGGGCCTAAACCACAGCCCAAAATGCTTAAGCCCAGTTATTATTAATAGTGTCCAAGTCTTATATAAACCCAATCACAATTCCATCCACATCCGATGTGGGACTATTAGGGGCGTCACAGACTCCCCCCGTTTAGGCCTGACGTCCTCGTCAGCCCAAACACACACACAGCAGCCCAAGATCACCAGGCGATGTGAGACTCGTCTCGCTAGCCTTGTCATCTAGACCCAGGCTCAGCCGAGACTCGCCGCACACTTCCGGCTGGTTATTAGCTCCGATACCAAATGTAACGACCCGGCCCACTAGCAATAATAACTCGTTGGGCCTAAACCACAGCCCAAAATGCTTAAGCCCAGTTATTATTAATAGTGTCCAAGTCTTATATAAACCCAATCACAATTCCATCCACATCCGATGTGGGACTATTAGGGGCGTCACACTTGTCCTCGTTGGGGTCGCTCCCCTCGAGTGCCACGTCCGGGGTGGGTCTGCACTTTGGTATAGCGACTTGTCGACGCCGTTCCTTTGACTGAGCCAGTTTTGGCAGTTACGGACGCCATACCTCTGACTGAGCCAGTTTTGGCAGTTACGAACACAGTCCCTCTGGCTGAGCCAGTTTTGGCAGCTACGGACATACCTACGTCAGTAGGTAGGCGCAGGTTTGACTGGACCCGAGGAGGCAGTCAGGTAGATTGGGTGATCTGAGTTGAGGGATAGTAGATGCACCATGTTATCATCTGTTCCACTTTTTGTGCATCTAGATAGGGGCATAGTAGCTGTAGGGTTTTTCATTTCCAGCTCTTTCCTACAGTATTTCATTTGTTATTTCATGCCTCTAGTAGACTTAGTGGGCAGACCGTTGGGCTTGTAGACGGCACCCACTGAGAACTACAGTGGGATGTAGTTCTCACACCCGTCGTGGTGTCTTTTTTTCCCAGGGACGTCTGCTCCTGTTCCTGCTGCTCCAGTTGCTGCTTCTTCAGATCAAGGTAAGGGAGTCGCGAGCTAGATCCCTACCAGTTGTCGTCCAGAGAGTAGATGTACCCTTATTATTTTGAGAGTTACTTGTTTGAGAGACCTTGTAGTGAGGCATAGAGTTGTACTTTTCTTTCTGTTGAGAGAGAGACTTATGTACTTTTGGTGAGGATTTGGATTCTGTCAAGTGGACTTGTATTTATTTATTTTATTTATTTCTAGCAGTTTACTTCCTACTCTTATATCTGTTTAGCATAGCATCTCTCTTTTGCAGGTTTGACGCTTCGTCTATACGGGGTGCACCGTATGGGCAACTAATGTCCTTGGTGGTCGCGCCCACATTGATCGAAAGGATCCGAGAAGGTCAGGGTACCGACCCACAGTTACAACTGGAACGAGCTAGAATCTCCCCAGAGCAGGAGGGAGACTTTTCGGAGGGGACAGACGATATACTCCGGTTCCAAGGGCGGATATGCGTGCCCGATTCGTCAGACCTGAAGAAGGAAATCCTGACTGAAGCACATTGCGCCCCTTATGCGGCGCACCCTGGAGGCACCAAGATGTACAGGGATCTAAGGCAGACCTTTTGGTGGCCGAAGCTGAAGAGAGACGTGACGCAGTTCGTGGCGCACTGTTTGATCTGCCAGCAAGTGAAGGTCGAGCACCAACGGCCGGCGGGAAAGCTGCAACCACTACCGGTGCCGAAATGGAAATGGGAGCAAATCACAATGGACTTTGTCACCGGGCTCCCGCGATCGCAGCAGGGTCACGATGCCATCTGGGTCATTGTGGATCGGTTAACCAAGTCAGCTCACTTCCTGCCCATCCACACGACCTGGACACGCGATCGACTGGCTCAAGTCTACATCCGCGAGATTGTGAGACTACACGGGGTACCGGCATCAATCACCTCGAACAGGGACACGAGGTTCATTTCGAACTTTTGGCAGAGCTTACAACGGGCCATGGGGACCAAGCTACACTTCAGCACAGCCTTTCACCCTCAGACGGACGGACAGTCCGAGCGGGTGATTCAGATCCTCGAGGACATGCTCCGAGCCTGCGTACTTGACTTTGGAGACGGATGGCCGCGCCACCTACCTCTAGTGGAGTTCGCCTATAACAACAGCTACCAGGCTAGCATCCGTATGGCGCCGTACGAAGCTCTGTATGGCAGGCGCTGTAGGTCTCCGATCTGTTGGGACGATCTGGGAGAGCGGAAGTTCTTGGGGCCGGATCTGGTGGAAGAGACTGAGGAAAAGGTGCGCCCCATTAGGCAGCGGCTGGTGACCGCTCAAAGCCGACAGAAGAGCTACGCGGACCAGAGGCGCCGCGATTTGGAGTTCCAAGTGGGGGAGCATGTGTTACTGCGGGTTTCGCCGTCCAAAGGGGTGAAGCGGTTCGGGCTGAGAGGAAAGTTGAGCCCACGTTATGTGGGGCCCTTCGAGATCTTAGAGCACATCGGCCCGGTGGCCTATCGCCTCGCCCTACCACCGAACCTTGACCGGGTGCACGATGTGTTCCACGTGTCCATGCTTCGTAAGTACCTCCCCGACCCATCGCGGGTGCTCGACGTCACCGCGGTCGAGCTCAAAGAGGACCTAAGCTACGAGGAAGTGCCAGTGCGGATCCTAGCACGGGAAGACAAAAAGTTGCGGAATCAGACGATCCCCTACGTAAAGGTGCTCTGGAGCAATTAGGAGGAACGCGAGGCGACCTGGGAACCCGAGTCGAAAATGAGGGAGTGCTATCCAAACCTGTTTACCGCGGACGGGAGTTAAGTTTCGGGGACAAAACTTGTTTTTAGTGGTGAGTGATGTAAGACCCGCTATCCTTTTCCTTCTAGTTAATCTCTTTCTTTTCCCCGGATGGAGAAATCCAGCGGATGCGAATATTTTTCGTTAATTCTGGGCGATCCGTTGAGGCTTGCGGGTAATTTTAGGTGCTACAGCTCGCGAAACCGAGAGCGGCGGTGCGATCGAATCTGAATTCCAACTCCAGGAACTCCCAGAAATTTATTCCGAAGTTTGGAACCCTTTCCGACGTTTCGGGATTCGTGCGGACGATCTGCACGCTTTTCAAGGCATCTGTCAGCCGCCAGATACTATGGTATTATTATTTTTACTATTATTATTTAGTCGAACGGGGGATTATATAAACCCGGCTTAGGGTTTGGGGAATGGGTCGTAGTCATTTTTTCTTCTTTTCTCGACCGTGCGGCTAGGGCGCCTGGGGGACGATCAGAACCGAGGAGAGGAAGGAACCGGCGACCCAACCCCTTTCCTCTCTCGCTCGAGACCCTCCCGACGCAAGAACCCACGATCCCTTCCTCCCCCGTCGTTCAAGGAAAATTATTTTTGTTTGATTTTTGGGATTGTACCTGTCGTTTCGGGGACCATCGTGCCGCCGCCGCCATGTCGGAGGCGGACACCGACGGTGACTGGACGCCGCGGCCGCGAGCGGCGCACCCGCGCGGCTCGTTGCCGCGCGGGGGGGTCGCCGCGGGTGGGCGCCCGCGCGGCTTGCGGCCGCGCGGGGCCGCCCGCGGGCAGCGCGCCCGCGCGGCTACTGCCGCCCGGGGCCGCCCGCACCCTCGGGCAGCGCGCCGCGCGCGGCTGCTGCCGCGCGGGGCCGCCCGCGGGTGGGGCGCCCCCGCGGGGCGGCCAGCACCCGCGGGCAGCGGCCCGCGCGGCTTGCTGCCTCGCGGGGCCGCCGCGGGTAAGGCACTCGCGCGGCATGCGGCCGCGCGGGGCCGCCCGCAACCGCGGATTGGCGCCCGCGCGGGCCGGGCCGCGCAGGGCCGCCCGCGGGTGGGGCGCCCGCGCAGACTGGGGCCGCGCGAGGGGGGGGAGACCGCCGCAGACGGACTGGGGGACCGCGCGGGACAGTCTGCGGGTTGTGCGCGCGACGCACGGGTCGATGCCGTGCGATGGGGTTTTCACCACGCGAAGTCCGGGGAACGCGTCGGGTCTCCCGCTTTTCAGTATTTTAGTCGGCTTTTAGTGTTGGTCACTTAGTCTGAGCTTTCTGTTGTTCCCTCAGGGGTGCAGGACGTCTTAAGCTCGGCGGGCATACAGGACGGGACGAACCAATCTCCAATCTTCCCTCCAGGTGGGTAAAATTTCCAGAGTCGTTGGGAAAAAGGTGTAGGTCACATAAATTGCATATTCGGGCAAAGGTGTAACTTAAAGTGATTATTATTGATAATGCTAACCCCGTTTACACTAGTTACTTATTTAATTGATTATGAGGCTCTTGTTTTCCTACACGCACACCAGCAGTTTGGCCACCGCAAGGGTGTGCTTTTCCGGAAAAGTGGTACGTTGACCCGTGTACCCCACGTGTTGGTGACGTAAGATGGGGGCCCTCGCGGGTGGGGGGTGTGAGCGGTGAAGCCGAGGCAGGTGCTCGGCGACCGAGGCAGGTGCTCGGCAGGGGACACCGGGTTAGGCGCCCGGTGTGGTGGTCGGGAAAGATGCCCGGTTTTGCTTGGTACAGGGTAGGTCACTGTTGATGTTGATTGTACTCTGAGGAAAGGGGTTGCTCCTGTAGGACCCCTGAACCCCATGCAGCTTTTTCCCGTGAATTCACTGTGCAAACACCTGTTGATGGTGTATTTGGCCCATAGTGCATCAAAGTGATGCCACAGATGGACCCTGTGAGCTTTGGTTAGCTGTATTGGCCTTCGGCTGCTTTTGTCGAATTTTAGAAATGGATTTAGGCCAAACGGAGGATGGATTTGGATTCAGCGCGGAAAAACGCTTGAAAATGGCTTTTTGTTTGCTAAATTCTGAGTCCGGATGCACAAAAACGGGCTCTCGAAAGTTTTACTGCTTTTCTGGTGCATGGGGGAGCCGTGGACCCGCGGGGGTGCCACATGGCAGGCCCTGATTGGCCGGCGCATGCGGCCGGGTCCACGGAGAGCAGGGGAATGGGCCGGGGTGCACCGCGGGGCGCGTGGACCGGGGGGTGTCCACGTGGCAGCGCCTGATTGGGCGGCTCTGGTGCGCTCGGTCTGCGGGAGTGCGCGGGGAGGCGTGGACCGGGGGCGCGCCACGTGGCAGCACCCGGTTGGCGGGCGCATGAGCGCGCGGGGCAGGTGTTGGGGGCAGGTGCCGTACCGTGGGGCAGGTGCCGTACCGCGGGCAGGTGGGGCGCGACGTGGGCAGCGCCACGTGGCGCCCGCTGATTCGCGGGGGCCACCTACCGCGTTGACGCGGGCAGGGACACGTGGCGCTCCCCGCGGCGGCTTGCACGGCTGCAGCGTGTTCGGGGGACACGTGGTGGGCGCCGAGGCGGGTCGGACGAAGCCTGGATCCCGTCCGACCGTGCGGGTTTGGGCAGGGCCGCACTGTGCGCGCCCGAAAGTCTTGGGCCGGGCCGCACTGTGCGCGCCCGGAAATTTCCGGGCGCCCGAAAGTGGGGATACATTGGGAATTTTCCCAAATGTTTTCTTTTGCCTATAAATAGCACCCGAGCCTTCTTCTTGGGCTCTTTTCTCTCAACCCACGAACCTTCTGCCCGAGCAACCTTAAGAAGACTTGTTCCTCTCTTAATCCTTGATCTTCCTGCCAAGTTTTAGGATTTTAGGAGCAGGCATCCCGAGGTTCTTGATTTTACGGCGAGGCGCGACGTTGCATTTCCTGCGTTCTCCTTCATCGCAGCGGCAGTGTTTGGACTCCCCTGGGCTACCCCAAGGTTCTTTTTTTGTGATTCTTGCGTCGACAGACTCGTAAGAGGTAGGGCTTCATCTTTCATGTTGATCACGCTTTCCCGTTTCGAGGTTTTGGCACGGATCCCGAGGCAACACAGTGACCCCTTTTTCTGTGTGCATTTCTGTGACAGCAACAGAGTGTTTTGGCCGTATATTCGCGCACGAGCGTCAGACGGAAACGTGCTTGTACAACTTTTTCTTCTACAGATCGCAAGGAACACGCTCGTATTTTTCTTGGAATTTCCTGAGTTTTATTTCGAGGTGAAAATCCTGGTTTTCTCTGTGAACAGTGTACAGTTTTTAGCACAGATTTTGGTTTGAGTTTACTACCTTGCCGAATTTATAACTTGACTTACCGAACTCAGATTTGGGCGTGCAAGCTACCGTTGCGAAACTATCGACGCGAGGATCGCTGTGATATTTTTCTAGGCACTTTCTGCAGGTGAAAATTTAGCAGTTTTGGGACAAATGTTGTATGTGATTATAAGAGCAATATTTGGGAGTCTAAGTGTATTTAGTGGACTTTGTATTGTGCCAGGAGTGTTACGGGTGTGCTGAACTTGTTGGAGCAAGGGATTGGAGTTTTTGGTTTTTTTAGCTGTACGGATCCGGACAGTTCGCACTTTAGGTGGGTGGTTGTTGTACTCCTCTCCTTTGGTATGCCCACTAGGAACATCAGAGTGTTCCCTTGTTTTTGATGCCCAAATTATTGTTAGTAGCCTTACATGCTCTAGGAAACTAATTATTGGTTGATTGATCCATGATAAATTGTTGGTGGCATGATTACTTTATTTAATCGCTTAATTATTCTGGACTGCATGTTTAGGGGCAGAATAGTAATTGAGGACTACAATTGTTGATTATTCATATGAGACTGTCACCTTAGCTTATGTCACTCTAAACTGATTATTCTTGGAAAATGGACAAAATATTGGGACAATGCATGTTTAAACTGGTCACTTGGCTTAGTCATCTTTTTACTGCTACACTATTTTTGGGACTTGACTTAGGAGAAACAATGTTTTATTCCTTTCTTTCTCCTATTATCTAGACTTGAGGCATAGTTGCTCGGGTTCGAGCGGGAGTTGGATAGTGTAGTCCGGTGCTGGGGATTTGGGACAGGTTGGGCCTTTGATCCAGGGTGTTGCGGCGACCACGGATCTTGGGTGGTTGACCGGGTTATACTATTGCATCAGATTGGGTGATGGGGGATCGGGTTTCCTTTGGTGGAGGGTTTTCCCACTTCATTGAGTCTTGATCCAGTCCTGCTATATCAGGTTACTTGTGGTTACTTACTTTCCTCGTGTGGGTCGCTCCCCACGAGTGCCACTCCGGAGTGCGCGACAGACAGACTTTGAGTCCTGGGGACTCCTTTTGCTTCGGTGTTATGCGTAAGCTGGCATACCTGTCGCGGCAGAGCAGGCAGTGCCAATGTCCACTGGCGGTCAGATTGGGTCGTTTTGACAGGCTTCTTGATACTGATGCATTGTAATGTACCGAATTTTCGGCACATAAATAAATGTAAAAAAGGTGGTATAAAATACTAGTGTTATGAAAGTTGGGGAAGTAAGGAACATTTGGACGCGAGTTGGGCCCAATTCGGGTTAAAATGGAGAGATCTAAAAATTTATTGGAGAAAGGGGGCCCAGATTTTTAGTGAAAAATTCACAGTGTCGGAAAATTCCGAGAAAATTACGGGAGCCCCGTAAATATGTTTTAAGACCACAGAAAAAGTTTCGCGTTGATCGGATGCCTGATAGTGAGAACGGGCTCCGCCAACAGTGTCGAAAAATTCTGAGAAAATTACGGGAGCTGTGTAATTATGTTTTAAGGTCCCAGTAAAAATTTCGGGTTAATCGGATACCCGGATTGCGAGAACGGGGTCCGCCAGCGATTCTGGATACAGCGGGACTTTTGGTGATCCAGAAATGGCCCAAACCGAAAATTTAAATTTTTCTGTGGTAAATTAAGCTAAAACGATGCCGCCTGTCAAATTTGGACGAAAACGGGCGAGAAACGGACAAAAACCGGGGCGAAAACGGATTCCGTGGCGGCGTCGGCGCGCGGTTCGAGGCGTGCGGCCAGCTGTGCAATGCGCACAGCTGGCGCGCACCCGTTCGCGGGTCAACGGGGGCCGCCAGGTGGCGGGCCCCCATTGGCGCCCGCGCGGGCGCGGGAAGCGCCCGCGCGGCGCAGGGGGGCGCGCGCCTGTGCAGGCGCGCGCGCCCCTGTGAGGGAGGGCGCCAGGTGGCGGGCCCCCATTGGGGGGGGCCGTGCACCCGGTCCACCTCCTCCCTCCCTCCCTTTCTTTCTCCTTCTTTTTTCTTTTTCTTCTTCCTTCTCCCCCGCAGACCCTCTTCTCCCTTCTGTTCTTCTTCTCCAACAGAGCTACGAGAGGAGAGAGAGAGAGAGAGAGAGAGAGAGAGAGAGAGAGAGAGAGAGAAATGGGAGATTTCGTGGGAGATGGTGCGGCGCGCCGTGGACCTCGTGGGCGACGCGACTGTGCGAGGTAAGCCCCGCATGTTATTTTGCGGTATTGTTGGCACAGTTAAGTTTCATTTTTAGAGTAGGATTTGACCCCGCGTCGTTGTACGTGTTAGGAACCGTGTTATACTGTGCCGTTTTGCTGCGCGGACTGTCGGGGACGTTTTGGTGCGCCTCGTTTTGCGTGCCGGTTGTGGAAGAAATGCACCGTTTTACGTGCGGATTCGGCAAAAATGCACAGTTTTGGGCGCAAACCCGAAAAACGCGCACCGTTTTGCGTGCAACGTTGTAAAAGAAAAGTGCACCGTTTTGCGTGCCAACCCGAGGTACGTGCTCCGTTTTGCGCGCAATTTGTGCTGTCGCGCATCGTTTTGTGCGCAGTCGCTAATAATATACATCGTTTTTCGTGCAGGGCTAGAAAAACGTGCATCGTTTTGCGTGCAACCCTACGGTCGAACGTGCACCGTTTTGCGTGCAGATTTGAGGTACGTGCACCGTTTTACGTGCCGATCATGCTGTCGCGCACCGTTTTGCGTGCCGACCTTAATGTTATGCATCGTTTTCGTGCAGGATCAGAAAAGACGTGCACCGTTTTGCGTGCAACCTTAAGAGAAGCAGGTTATTATTTTGCGTGCAAGCCCGAGGTACGTGCACCGTTTTGCGTGCAGGTTGAGTTGACGCGCATCGTTTTGCGTGCCGACTGAAGTGGCGCGCACCGTTTTGCGTGTGGTTTTACTGACGCGCACCATTTTGCTTGCAGGTTTGGGGGACTTGCACCGTTTTGCGTGCGGACTCGAGGGAAGTGCGCCGTTTTACGTGCAAGCTCGAGGAGACAAGTGGAATCGCGCGAAGACCAATTGCAAGTGTCTACAAGCAATTGGGTACACTACAAGGTGGGGGATTCTACCGAAATTGGGTGACCTCTCCCCTTGCTCCTTTGCTTTTCGATTCGAAGCATGATAGTAGCCTGTTAGAGGCGTTAGGTAATTTGTGATTATGATTGCTTGTGTAGATGGATTCAGATGGAATAAGTGCAACTGTTGGTTGCCAGAGATAGAGGAATAGATGTGTATGTGCAAATGGACACAGAGACAAAGTGCAACTGTTGGTTGCCAAGGATATATGATGAATATGCATGCGTAGAAGTAATTACTATTTGATGAATGAAATGAAATAATTGCATGCATGAGAATGAGTAGTTGATTATGATTGTGATCATGTTAGGGTATAACCCTAGGAAATCATGTGGCATCAAGGAAAAGGACATGTTGGTAGCAAGACTAGGAGAAAACCTAGTATAGGGGTTTGACGTGTGACATCAACTTAGGAGTTATCCTAGGGAGGACGAGTGGCATGGTCTTTGGTGACAACCTAAGGACACTGGATAGAGTGATCAACATAGAGTCAGAGAACTCTAGGATGTATATGGCATGGAACTTAGGTAAAGAGAACCTAAGGAGAACTAGTGTTCAACATAGAGTCAGAGAACTCTAGGATGTATATGGCATGGAACTTAGGTAAAGAGAACCTAAGGAGAACTAGTGTTCAATGTAGAGTCAAGGAACTCTAGGATGGGTATGACATGGAACTTAAGTAGAGGAAACCTAAGGTGACCTAGAGGTCAGTATAGAGTCAAGGAACTCTAGGACAAGTATGACATGAGACTTAGGTAAAGGGAACCTAAGTTGAGCTAGAAGAGTTTAAACTCACAGACAGGAAAAATAGAGTCAAGTTGACTCTAGGATTCAGTAAGGAATAAAGAGGATGAAAAAGATGGATCAAATGTGGAGATATGAAAGGGAAAACAGGAAAGTAGAGTCAATGAAATTCTAAGATAACAGTGGAACATGGAATTAGAGTCAGTGTAACTCTAAGCTAATGGTGGAGCAGGAAAATAGAGTTTAGTTAACTCTAGGATTCAGTGAGTAATCAGAAAAGTGGGATAAGATCCCAGTTTAACCGAGTTGGTCAAATATAACCCTAGGAGGTCATAGGGTGTCTGGGCAAAGGGATAATAACTTTAACTTCAATTTGAGTTAAAGAAATAAAAGAGAAAAGGTTAAGAGTCCAGGAGACTCTCTGGTTATCCTTATGGCAAGACCTAGGATAAGAGGAAAAATTGTTGCAAAAAGAGCAAAGATTAAAAGCAAGCTAAAAGTGGCTAAAAGCATAAAGAAAATGTAAATGGCGCCTTCGAATTTGAGACTCGTCAAGTGGAGCAGGACTCCCTGGGCAGTGACCCGTCGGACGAGGTACTTTCGAAGGGCTAAAAGTGAAAGCAAGAAGCTAAATGCTCGAAGAAAAGAGAAAGTAAATTGCCAGTGGCAAAATGGGAGCTATAAGCTCGAATAAGAAAGGAAAGCAAGTGTTCAAAAGCAAAGAGGCTAAGAACTAAAATAAAAGAGAAAGAAAAAGAAAAGAAAAGAAAGAAAAATTAAAGATAAAACGGGCGTACCTCCGGGGGCGAACGTACAACGGTCAGGAGTTGGACAGGGTCCCTCTCCCGGGCAGCGACCCGTATGACTGGTAGATAGAGTACTCTTGTCAGAGTTGGGCAGTGACCCTATCGGGCAGTGTCCCGTATGACAAGTCCCCCCGGTAGGACGGGGTAACACTTGCGAGTGTTATCGGCAACCTTAGAAATCTTATCTTATGGTAGCAAGACTACCGGGCTCGGGCCCGTTGGATAAGAATTTCCAAGGGTTAACTTGAACTAAAGCACCAGAATCTAAAGAATAAAGAAAAATAGAGTGGCCGGGTGGCCGGGTTAGTTGAACCCAGTATACAGCGGCATAGTGGCCGAGTTGGTGCTTAGCAGCCTAGTGTGGCTAGACAGAGTAGTGCTGGGTCGATGGTTGTACACAGATAGTGTAGTGATATATTATTGCATAGCTGCATATTGATGTTGAGGATTTTAGTTTCCTAGCACACTATTATTATTGCTTCCATTGGACCAAGTGGTGTAGGACACTTTCTCTCGGTGGTTGAACCCACTGGGAACTCGCTCGTAAGTTCTCACACCCCTTGGGTGACTCCCCCCCACAGGTTCGGGAATGGATGCAGCGGTCGAGACAGATCAGATGCAGACGACAGCGAGGCATACGACAGGGGCAAGGGCCCAGCAGCATAGTGACCTAGAGGGTCTAGCAGAGGTATCCCTTTCTATATATTTCTTGAGTGAACCTTGTATGGTGAGGAATTATGTAAAGGAAATGTAATAATTTTATTTGCAAGTTCAGAATGGTAAAGTGTAATAAGTTTAATTTATGGTTCACTCCTGTATGCTTTCATTTCCGCATTAACTATTCGTTATTGAATGAAAGTTTTAAATTTATAGTGATTTTTAGTACTCTGATATTAAGCTTCCGCATACACTTGTTGTGTTATTATGGATGTTACCGTTCCTTTCGGGTAGAAAAAGGTTTTACCCGATTGGCGGGTCTGTTGGCGTGCCCGAACCGTACAAATTGGCGGACTCGGGGCGTGACATGCATCCTTTCCCATCTTTGTTGGGTTATCATGTAGAGGCATATTAGGGATAGCATTTATCAGTTGTCACATTTATCTGCACCCCCTTTCTTTTCCTTTCCCTTTTTGCCTCTGATCACCTAGTGGGCATGTCTGAGCTGAGGCTTTACCCACTAGGGGAGGCTACTGTTTATAGTAGTACTTACCCCCATTGTCTTTTCTTGTTTCTTTCTTTCCCCTTGTTTTGCAGAGTCCTCTGTGGGAGTTGCTGGGCCGTCAGCAGCTGAGCGAAGTAAGAGGATTGCGGACTAGTTAGCGAGCCACCGAGGGATGTAGCTGGAGTTTTTGGTGTACCCGGTTTTCTCAGACAGCTTTTACTTTTTCTTTTGGCTCTGGCTTTTGCCAGCTTTTTGTATATTTGTGGTGAGCTGGGAGAGATGTTGTATTTATTTTACAGTTGTACTTTTCACTTCCAGCTTCTGTCTGAGATACAGTAGTTTTAGTTTAGCTCTGATTATTATGCTCTTTTATTATTATTTCTTATATCTGAGCAGGTTACCGACGCTTCGTGTATGCGGAAAATACCGCATGCACGGCGGATCTGTAGACGGGCCCAGGTTCTGGTTTACACCCGAGGCGTGACAGCTCCGGTTATCGTGGTTTGAGTTATTTCAGCCCTACTTGCATTTTATATCATTTCTAGTCACTGACTTCCCACTCTGTGACAGGTTCGTCCAGGGGCGAGTGCTAGGGCGCTGGAGAGGCCGCTTGTATGATGTTCCGCTAACACTGAGTGACTGCAGATACAGTTGACTCTTCTCTATTGTTACTTTATTAGTCATGTTAGCTAGATGTGGAGTGCGATACCCCCGTGGGATCGATGTGGATGTTGCCCTTTCCTTTTCATAACGGACGTATGAATGTGGATTCTTTCCCTCCTCTCTTGGCCGCTTTAAATTACAATCAAAGACTATTTGCGAAAACCGTCTTTAAAAAGATATGGGCGTCGGGTGGGCGCCATTTTCAAAACCCTGTGATGATTTATCCTTTTACAAACAGTCGGCCTTTTCTAAAGTATGTAAATAGATAGGATGTGTAGTTGTATGTTGACTGCATCTGAGCCTTGGACTAATGTGGTTAAAGATCGTATGAGGTGTATCTTGTAATCAGGACGCCGTGCATATACAAAGGAGACTCTGCCCGGTTGCAGAGTGAATTTGTATATGCGGCGGGTCTGTGCACGTGCTGGGGGAAATCTGTCGATGCATCATGTTTCCATCTGTTTTACTTTTTGAGAATCTAGATAGAGGCATAATAGCTGTAAAAGTATATGATGTATATTTTATACATTTTTTTTTTTTTTTTTCACTAACTATTTCGAAGTGATTAATAAAATTTATCTATTTTTTTTCACTAACTATTTCGAAGTGATTAATAATTTCAATGTGATGTATATTTTATACATTTTTTTTTTTCACTAACTATTTCGAAGTGATTAATAAAATTTATCTATTTTTTTTCACTAACTATTTCGAAGTGATTAATAATTTCGATGTGATTAATAAAATTTATCTAATTCTAAATTGACTGAGAGAAAGGTAGCATGCTGCCGCTTTGTTTATTTTTGAAATAAACTTAGCTGAAAATATAAAGCAACTAGGCTTCAAACTCGGGTCTCGGGTATCAACCACCAAACCATTTGCCACTTGCACTAGGGACGGTTGATGCAATTGGGGAAAGTTATTGTGTACATCATGTGTACGTGAAATTCCACGCAACCATCTCAAGCCTCAACTAGAATCTAAGCCGTTTGGAACGGGGATTGTTTGGGGGATAAGGAGGATATTTCCTTATCTCCAAACACATCAGAAATTACGAGAATATTTTGTTCTAATATTTCTGGTATAAGTGAGAACTACTGTTTCTACAGTAAAATTCTACTATATTTTTCTTTCCAAAATTACTCCTAGTGAGAATTTAACAAGTTTTATCACATAATAAAGTTTGAGGGCAAAAAGGTCATTTAACTAATTGTATATATTAGTAGGGAAGTAATATGAAATTTATAGCAGAAAAATGCATATACCTTTTTTCATGATAAAAATAATTTTTAAAAAATATGATGAATATTTTTTTTTTTTGAAATAGAGCAAATAAAATATTAAATTAAATATTATTTTCATGAAATATAATTTAATTTTGATTTTGATTTTGATTTTGATTTTGATTTTATCATTTTTTTTTGTAAGGCTTTAATCTATTAATTAAAAAGAAGAAAATTTGAATTTAACAAGTTTTATCAAATAATAAAGTTTGAGGGTAAAAATGTTATTTAATCAATTGTATATATTAATAGGGAAGTAATATGAAATTTATAGTAGACAAATAGCATATACCTTTTTTTCATGAAAAAAATATTTTTCCAAAATTATGATGAATAATTTTTTTAAAAAAAAAAATTGAGCAAATGAAATGTTAAATTAAATATTATTTTTATAAAATATAATTTGATTTTGATTTTAATTTTATCTTATTTTTTGTAAGGCTTTAATCTATTAATTAAAACGAAGAATTTAGATTTTAATAAGTTTTATCACATATTGGCAAGTGGAAGTGGCAAAAAACTTGGTAAATATCAAATGGTGGTTGATACTCGAAACCTGAGTTCGAAATCTAGTTGCTTCATATTTTCAGTTAAGTTTATTTTAAAAATAAACGAAACAGGTAGCATGCTGTCTTTCTCTCAAAATAAAATAAAATAAAATAAAATAAAATTTGAGAGTAAAAAAGTCATTTAATCCAATTAAAATTTTTTATTCTTCTTATTATTTATTATCATACCAAACATAAAATTTTTTATTTCTGAAGCCATCCAAAATATTTTTTTATACTAATTTCATACTTCATATTTATTTTTAGTATAACTAGTATAGCTTTATTCCGTTACCAAACGGCCCTAATGGTCCACACTCGCGCCCCCGCCAAACCCGCTCGCGACTAACTGCTTCCCACTCCCCGGCCCCCGCCACCGACTCCGCACCGAATTACCTGAAATTGTAGACGTGGCAGTGCACCACCTCACCACGAGGCCACCGTATCCCCCTAATTCGTCTCCCGCGTGAAGTCTCCGGTGGGCCCCACTCCACGGATTGCTACGGGCCCCACTTGCCACTCTAGGCTGTTTTGCCCTCTATATATATATATTTTTTCAAATTCCATTGAAAATATATATATATTTTAAATACTTTTCTTTCAATCCTATTTTATTTTATTCAATAGCATTGACCGTCCTCTGTACCGGCTATCGGTGGTCTGTGTATAGTTTTTTTTTTTTTTATAAAAAATTATACTGGAACTTCTTAATTTTTTTTTTAAATAGACAACTAAAATTTTATTTTTTTAATTACTTTTTTAAAATTTTGTTAAATAATTCAATAAATCCTTTCTCTCAATCAAAATTATTAATACATATCAGTTATATTTTATATAATTTTATAAATTTTTAAAATATAAAAATATTTAGGCTATATTATAATATCTAAAAAAATAATATAAATAAAAATAAATTTACTCTGTCTTTTAATTACTACTAATCTAAATATAAAATTATGTGTAAGGTATATAACTAAAATACTTATTGAAATAGTAAATTATTTGATAAAACCTAGGTTTCCACGTGCTACAATTAAATGTGTAGATATTTATTTGCATAAAAAGGTTAACTAAAGCTTAGAAATTATTACACAAATTTTTTCTATAATTTATTACCAAAATATTACGTTTAGTATATTCTTTGTAGGAGTGTACATATTACACCCATAAATTTTAAAATTTTAAATGAATTTTTTATTATTTTTTTGTAAAAAAAAAAAAAATCTAGTCGATGAATCCTAATCAATTTGAGTATAAAATATATATATGAATCCTAATCAATTTGAGTATAAAATATATATTTTAAACCTAACTTTTAGGCTCGAATCAGCTGTAAATTCTTTCCAACCATCAATAAAAACGTGACACGTGTACCACCGGCCTCAATATTATTTAACCATATTTTATTAAATAAATAAATAACATACTTCCATTCTTTCTTTATTAATGTACAGACTCTTTCTCTTCCGTAATTCGACACCGCGGCGTACGATGATCTCATAAACCCGAAACCCGTTTGCAATATTTTTTTTAATATTTATATATTTATATTTATATATGTGTATTTCGCTCCCCTCTATAAATACTCATTACCATTTAATTCCCCCCTTCATTACGGATCTCTCGTTCCGTTCCTCTCTCTTTTGCTTCTTCTCTCCTTCGTTCTCTCCACCTAAGGCACTTTCCATTTCTTCGCTCTCTTCTCCTGTTCCTCTCTCTCTCTCTCATCGGTTTTGTTCTCGAGCTTTTGGGGGCCTCGTCCATGTCGAAGTCGATCCTTGTCACCGGCGGTGCTGGCTACATCGGGAGCCACACGGTTCTCCAGCTGCTCCAGGGTGGGTTTCGCGTCGTTATTGTCGATAACCTCGACAACTCCTCCGATATCTCGATCAAGCGCGTCGCGGAGTTGGCCGGGGAGTTTGAAAAGAACCTTTCATTTCAGAAGGTATGGATTTGCGTTTACTCGATTTTAAACGAAGGATTTATGTGCTCAATTATAGGTTTTCTCGGTCTTTCATGGCGATTTCTGGGGTATTTTGATGATTTTTGTTGGTTTTTTGATGAAATGGATTGGCTTTGAATGCGAAGTTCCGTTGGTTTGTTTCTCTTATTTGATGCGGTACTAGTACAAGCGATTTTCAGGTTTTCTGATTTGGGAAATAAATGCTTTCTGATTGAAATTTAGCTGCTGATTTTTTTGGTAATTAGGGTTTGTTGCCCAATAACTATTGCGAAATCAAATTCCCCTGTTTCCTACTTTTGGTTGCTTTCCTTATTTTATTATTTGTGGTTTGAACGTTTTTTCCCCCCCTTAAAGCAAGGGTATTTCTGATGGCTAATTTTGCGACCAATTTGGCAGGTTTATTTACTTTTTAATTTTATGGGCCAAACCGATGTGGCAGAATTATTTGATTCGTGGGAACGTTTGGTACCCAATTTGGATGGATAAAAACAAATTTGTGCACAGTTTTATGGCTTATTTCAAAATGCGAGAAATGGATTAAGGGCATGTGATCGTATTGGGAGCAATAGCATCTTTTTTTGTGAGTGACAAATCGATTTGAGTTTTGGGGAATTGCTTTTTTTTTTTTTTTTTTTTTTTTTTTGGATAGTTCAAATTTAACTGCTGATAGTTATTTATTAGTGGCTTTTCTTAAAAGTGGGTATTGATGTTTAATAACCTGACTAGCTGCTTGCTTATGTTCTTTTTCAGTTCATAGGTTGAACTCACGACAGTGAATGTTATGTAGATTTGACTGATGAAATTTGTTTGGTGGTTGCAATGAAATCTTTCTGCTTTGTATTTTCATTATGGTTGATTTTGGATTTACACATTATTCATTTTGGAGAGGTCCAAAGAATTGGTCTAGTGATGGCTGCTCAGCTCGTATGGATAAATATGCGCACCACAACTATTGGAGCATATAATGTCAGCTGAGATACTAAACCTTATTTGTCTAGATTGATACTCAAAGAGAAGTTCAAGGGATGAATAGCTGCCGAATACGTACCATCCCGCTTATGGGCACATAGCATTCCTCTTTTGCAAATTAGTATTTCTCATGAGTTCTGAAGATGACAACTATTGAATTTGATTTAATAATCCATAGTTAGCATCGTCGCAGTCAAAGAAAGTAATAAGTTACCGATTTAGGTTGTCTTTGTTGGATTCTTGCTTGATTGAACATTATAAGGTAACCCTTTTTGAAATGCCCTGAAGGCATCTTAAATTGCGTCTTCTGGTATGATCTAGTTTTTAAAGAAGCACTCATGTAGCTGACACTTGTTAGGAAAATATCCTATAACTATCGTCTCCACAGAGGTATCAGATATTGACACGTTGAGTTTAGAGGCGGCAATCAGGCATTTCTTGTCAAGCTTGGTTCGTGTAATTTATGTTTCAAGACACTGACTTGTTTGTAATATATAGTCCACTAGTGGATAAATTGTTTAGCATGAAGAGAGAAAGAAAGGTGCACTAAGGTCTTAAGGCTGTGTGACCCTTTCCCACTGCTGTCAGACTAGAAATTGAGGACAAAATTTATGTCTGGACCTTTTCTAGTATGAAGATTGATCCATAATAGAGGTCACTAATAAGATTTGGAAATTACTGGAAATGATCAAAATTACCCAACTATATTGCCTTGTATGTGGGTTTCAATAAGAAATGATGGCTTGCCAGTGCATTGTTCTTGTAGTACAGTCATGATTGGAATCTATAACAATGTTTTGGAAAGATAAGCCTGTCTTAAAATGCGTTAGACTATCATTATTAATTCTGTAGCTTGGAAAGTTTCAAGGGATTGATCATAATCTTTCTCCATTTTCTTGCTTTTGTTTTTTTATTTCCTTTTTTTATGTGAGAGGGAGAAGGGGAGAAGATCAGATTTTTATTTATCTTAGACTGGGGTCTGGTACTTATCATGGTAAGATGCGCTTTAGTCGTCGAATGATTAACCATGATAATGTGGAACTATGTTTACCTGAGATCCCCTTTTTACCTTTATTTATCGCTGTCCTACTTAGATAAGAAATAGTGGAATATACAGTAGCTTTTATTGCTGATAGTTATTTTCTTCCGTGATTGCCTATATCTTCTGGTGCATGTGTTAAGTAGACTACATTGATTTTTTTTTTTTAAATACAGATGCATTTCCACTTGGTGCTCTCTGTTTCGTCGTTTTCTTATTTATATGTGGTATGATTTTGTGCTGTTGTTTTGTTTATTAGCTTTCCTCGTTCAAAGTATATATATACTGGACAAAAAGTGCAACTTTTCATCAGTTGTGCTTGTTCATTTCTTTTCATATGCTTTGTAGTCCGTACATTAGTTTTCATTATCTGGACTTTTCCTGCCTTAGTTTCCTAATAAATACTTTCCTACATAGATAGAAATAGTGACATACAGTAGCTTTTATTGCTGATAGTTAATTTCTTCCCTGATTGCCTATATCTTCTGGTGCATATATAAGTAGACTACATTGATTTTTTTTTTTTTTTTTGAAATAAAGATGCATTTCCACTTGGTTTTCTCTGTTTAGTAGTTTTCTCATTTATGTGGTATGATTTTGTGTTGTTGTTTTGTTTATTAGCTTTCCTTGTTCAAAATAAACATATAGTGAACAAGAAGGGCAACTTTTCATCAGTTGTGCTTGTTCATCTCTTTTCATATGCTTTGTAGTCCTTACACTAGTTTTCATTATCAGGACTTTTCCTGCTTTAGTTTCCTGATAAATACTTTCCATTGGATAGAATTCTGGAGAATGAAACTAAATATCTCGAGTAGTACTATAATTTTAGTAGACAGTATGGTGTTTCACAGAATGCTATTTCCTGTGTTTTTTATGTTCATCAGTAGGCCACCATGTCACTATCTAGAAATTAAAATACACAACTTTGAGATATCTAAATTGATTGTACCTCATTTATGCTTTTCCAGATCGATCTTCGAGATAAAGACGCGCTCACCAAAATTTTTTCTTCGACAAAGTAAGTTTCTTTTTATATGGATAGTTACTATGTCTTATTTATGACTTTATCCCTGCAAATGTCTGGAATAGATTTGTTAGCTTACTAAATAGTTTCTCTCATGACATGCATTAGGCAATTTTTGTTACCTCAAAATTGGATGTTATGCAACCATTTGAATCTTATATCGAACCCACTTTTCTTCTGCATTTCTGCAAATTTTCTGGCATGTTTAGAAATCTCAAACTTCAGGTTTGCAAATGTTTTTTGGTATTTTCGTATCTTACTTTTATTTCAGTTCTAACAGAATAATCATGTAGCATTTATACCAAATTTTGAAAGAAAGCTTAGTTATTGTATAATGCACTACTTCAGTGGTAGATGGCTCCAAATATTTCGTAGACTCAGTTTTATTAGACACATGCTTCATGATATAATAATTTAACGTGAAAATGTACAATGGATAAAACTAGTTACATGTGTCAAAGAACCATGTAATGACGTGTAGAATGAATTGGTATGGTGTTGAATTAAGGATGTACTATACCCTACAATTATTAAACTGTGCTACTTTTGTAGTAATTAAATAAAATTTTGAAGTGTTATCCTTTTTATTAATGAATTTTAGGAAGAATGGCTAGTGAAGTTAGCTCGTTCGTCCTTTCTTATTTGGCAATATTAGATGTAGATGGGCTAGATTTGTTTCCTTAAAATATCTTTACACTTAGTTGGGTGGAGCTAGACTTCTTTTCTTTTTCAAACATCATAGATATCTCTTGGAAGAACTTTCTGACTACTGTCTTTACAGGAGTAAATTCATGTTAGTTATTTGCTTCCTGTAAAAAGACTACTGTCTTTGATATTAGTGCTATTTTCTTACAGATTTTGGTAATTTCTTTTGCCTTGCAGCTTTGATGCTGTTATCCACTTTGCTGGATTGAAAGCTGTCGGTGAAAGTGTACAGAAGCCCTTGCATTACTATAACAATAATCTCATTTGCACAATTACTCTTTTGGAAGTAATGGCTGCCCATGGATGTAAGAAGGTATTTCCAATTTCCCTTAATTTGAGAATCAAAACCAAGGCATTGTTTTTAGATAGTCATTACTCTTTAGAGATCCACGAAAGAAAAATTCCTGTACTGTGTTGGCTTTTCTTTTATTAAATTTATTTGCTCAGAAATTAAATTACGTATAAATAAAACATTTTGCGATTTAATTGTTAGGGTCGGATTGATTCTGTTACTCTGTATGATCTCTTCTAATAATGTAATACCAGTATATATATGGGCAACATTTATCTTCTGGTGGTATAACATCTATATATGTATCCATCACAAAGGTGTAAAGGACCTTTTCCTTCTAACTTGTTGAATCATACAGTTTTGTGATATTTTGTAGCAATGTGCCTAGTATTAATAAGAAATAGTCAGAAGATTGATCACATTCTCTCTTAATTGTATAGTAGTCTGTAAGTTTCTGGAATCTATGATGACTGTCTGCTTATTACTCTATATGTGTCTTGGTTTAGACTTGGACTTGGTTTGAAAATTCTACTTATCATTTCCTTGATGAAACTATTCAGTAATTATGATTAGATTGTAAATGCATATTCCTCACCTACTATATTTGATTAAGGAAATTTAGTTTGGGAATTTGCATATTAACTCTGTAGCTCTTCTTTTGCTTAATGTTTGAACTTTCAGTTAGTGTTCTCATCATCAGCTACTGTCTACGGATGGCCCAAGGAAGTCCCATGTACGGAAGAATCTCCTTTATTTGCTATGAACCCATATGGCCGAACTAAGGTTTTCTATCATCTTTCTCTGTATTTCCTTTGAATGCACCAATCATTTTAGCTGTTAATATTTCCTTTGGTAATTACAGCTTATCATTGAAGACATTTGTCGTGATCTCCAGCGTGCCGACCCTGATTGGAAAATAATATTACTTAGATACTTCAACCCTGTTGGGGCTCAGTCAAGTGGATTTATTGGTGAAGATCCTCGTGGAATTCCTAATAATTTAATGCCCTTTATTCAGCAAATTGCTGTGGGGAGGAGACCTGCGCTTACAGTATATGGAACGGACTATCCAACCAAGGATGGCACTGGGGTATTGTTTATTTGAACTAATTGCTTATTTTCTTATTTTTCTGGGCAACTTTGGTTAGATTGCTTGAGAAATGAGTATACCGTATATAGTCTTGTCCCTTAAGTTTGATTTTTATGAACCGACGATTACAACAGTAGTACAATATATACCGCTCAATTCTGCTCATATTGAATGGATACAAGCATATGCATTGAATTGAGATGCATAAGATATTCAGTGTTTAATTTGATTAGAGACTCTTAAGCAATATAAATGGACATTGGAAAAATCTATCATGTTTGCCATACTTAAATTGTTCTGCATCATAAGATAGAGGTCAAATAAAAGGATTTGTCATCAAAGTATTATTTGAACTATGGGTTTGGCATTTTGAATAACTTGTGCCAAAAGATGATATTCTTTTAGTTTTAATGACTTCATTATATAGCAACAGTAGACCACAGATTTTGTGCACTATTTACATTATTCACGCCCCTTTACATTATGAAATTCTATATATTTCTCTAGAAGCTTTGGTATTTTGGTGAACAATTTCATCAATGAAAGCAGAAAACACTTCGAAACGATTTTAATTATTTTCTTAAGAGAACTTAACAGCTTTCTGCGAGGTTTTGGGAGTAAGGAAACCGATGTTAGTAGCTAGCTTCTGTATTCATATACAAACTTTTCTATATTTTGGGGATCAAAACATGTTGTTCATATTGGCATAAGAGGAGCAGATCATCTAATATGGCTCAGCATTATGGGTTAGATAGATATAAGTGTTAGTGATCAATGTGTCTTGATTTTAATACTTTCATCAATTTGGACTGCTTGCGCTGCAGTAATTATTTGTCATGGTTGAATTCTTTTGCTGTTGAGGTGTCAACTATCTTGTTACTTTTTGAATCCTTTCATTGCAGGTACGAGATTACATACATGTGGTTGATTTGGCAGACGGACATATTGCAGCCCTGCAGAAGCTTTTTGAAGACACTAACATAGGTTTGCTTCAATTAAAGTATCTTATTTTAACTTTTTATATTGGCTGATATTTGTTACTAACAGATAGTATATGAGTAGAATAGACCATAAGGATGTGCAAATTGTTTTACCTGAATATATGATAATGTTGGAGTCGTGGCGACTAGAGGTAAAGCTAATTAGTGGAGAATCATGACCATATACCATGTTGATGATTAAAAAGAAATGGATTTTGTCATATCCTGACACAGTGGACAGGCAAATGAAACACACAAAAGAGGACTTGCCAAATTTTATTACAATGCACATACAAAGAGGTCCGATGTGAGTATGCAGGACAAACATGGATGTAGTGTTCACTGTTCACACATAGGTATACTCGCATGTGTTACCTATGTAAGTTCTTTGTAGCGTATATAGGCTTTTTGTTTACTATGTTACTAGTTGCTTAGCTTCTATGCATAGATTCTCTAGAAAATGTTCAAGATAACTATTTCGTCGATTCCTAGTTGAGTGAGTGAGCAAGCTTGTTTTCTTTGCTTATCCAGGCTGTGAAGTATACAATCTAGGAACTGGAAAGGGAACATCTGTTTTGGAAATGGTTGCAGCATTGAGAAGGCATCTGGGAAGGTACTCAAATGATCCAGCATAATAATATTCTAATTGAAAACCATCCTATTTTCCACATGAATGTGTGATGAACCTTAAAAATATCTGGCACATGCACCCAACATGCAGCAATTTGTGTCTTTCCTCTCTTATTTAGCATCTGATGCCAACTATATTTTTATCAGAAAATCCCATTGGTCATGGCGGGACGACGGCCTGGTGATGCTGCGATTGTTTATGCGTCTACAGCCAAAGCAGAAAAGGAGCTAAAGTGGAAGTAAGCTATAAAACATATTATATATTTTAGAATATACTAGAGAATCATGTGATTATTATATAGATTTTAAGTTTTTCAAGCATCAATTCTGATTTCTCATTTTGAATCTGTTCGTTGTAGAGCGAAATATGGGATAGAGGAGATGTGCAGGGATCAGTGGAACTGGGCTAGCAAGAATCCTTATGGATACTGCGGGTCGCCTGATAATTCTAACTGAGGAGAGGATAATAGTAGATGAGAAATACTTTACCCTTTTTCCTAGCATAAAAAGAGAAGCCGCTAATTCTTGGACTCTCCCATGTATAGGCGGTATAGGTCCAGCTAATATCATCATCATTATTAG
>CM054936.1:12305909-12389797 GCA_029168755.2 Tillandsia fasciculata
TTGGATTGACACAAGTGAATTCCTTCATCGTTTTGCTTAACTTGTAATCCAAGAAAATAATTCAACTCGCCCATCATGGACATCTCAAATTCGCTTTCCATGGTCTCCGCGAATTTAGAAGCATCATTATCTCTCGTTGCTCCAAAAACAATGTCATCAACATAGATTTGAGCAACTATGAAATTGTTTTGATAATGCTTCACAAAGAGAGTCCTGTCAGCTCCCCCTCGAGTGTAGCCCTTTTCCAAAAGGTGCTTTGTCAACCTTTCGTACCATGCTCGCGGTGCTTGTTTCAGACCGTAAAGAGCCTTTTTCAGTCGAAAAACATGGTTAGGTAGTTTATGATCCACAAAACCTTTCGGTTGAGCTACATAAACTTCCTCATTTAAAAATCCATTTAAAAAGGCGCTCTTAACGTCCATTTGAAATAATCTGATTTTAAATGACAAGCGATCGCAAACAATATACGAATGGACTCGAGTCTAGCTACAGGGGCGAAGGTTTCATCAAAGTCTATACCTTCTACTTGAGAATAGCCTTGAGCAACTAACCTTGCTTTGTTCCTGATGATAGTACCTTCTTCGTTTTTCTTGTTCTTGAAGATCCATTTGGTACCTATCACATTGTGTTGCTTCGGAGGCTTCGTCAGTTCCCAGACTTTGTTTCGCTCGAATTGATGGAGCTCTTCCTGCATTGCTTTAATCCAATAATCATCTTGGAGAGCTTCATCAACATTCCTTGGTTCGATTTGAGATACATAGCATGCAAATCCGCAAACCAATTGTCTCCGTGTTCTAACTCCTTCTTGTGGATCTCCAATTATGTTCGATTCAGGGTGATCCTTGGAGATGCGTAACGTTTGAGGTAGAGGAGTAGGCGGAGGTACACGAGATGATTCCTGCACATCAGATAAGCTTGAAGAACCGTTAGATGCATCAACATTATTATCGAAAGAATTGTTAGAAGAAGATGCATTAGCAGGTGTATCATCATCAAGAGAGATATCGAGGGTAGATTTTTCAGATTCAAAATGAAAAGCTTCATCTACCTTAACATTTATCGATTCTACAATCGTCTTAGATTCCAAGTTAAAAACTCGATATGCTCTGCTGTTTGTAGAATAACCTAAGAAAATCCCTTCGTCACTTCGAGAGTCAAATTTTCCAAGATTTTCGCGATCACGCAAAAAACACCGACTCCCGAAAATGCGAAAATATTTGATGTTAGGTTTTCTACTAAACCAAAGTTCATATGGTGTATTAATGTCCCCGGGCGCAAATACACTCGATTGATAACATAAACAGCAGTGTTCACCGCTTCAGCCCAAAAATATAAAGGAAGGTTCCGGCTGTGAAGCATAACACGTGCCATTTCCTGTACGACCCTGTTTTTGCGCTCGACTACACCATTTTGTTGAGGTGTGTAAGGTGCGGAGAATTCATGTTTAATGCCATTAGAAGAGCAAAAATCAATGAATTTGGAATTTATGAATTCCCCACCTCTATCACTCCTAACTCGAGTAATCCTTTCATTCTTTTCATCATAATACGATTGCAGATTTCGAGAAAAGAATCAAAGGTATCAGCTTTTTCTTTTAGAAAGGCTACCCAAGTATATCTAGAAAAGTCATCAACCAACAAAAAATATACCATTTACCTCCCAGAGATGGTTGACGAGTTGGCCCCATTAAGTCCATATGCAAAAGTTCCAAAGGCCGTTTTGTACCTATGTGGTTCAAATTCTTGTGTGCAGTCCTAGACTGTTTTCCCTTTTGGCAACCGCCACACACAAGGTTTTGTTCAAAAGAAAGTTTCGGAACCCCCTTGACCACATCTTTATTTGAAATTCTAGCAAGTTCCTTAAAGTTTATGTGACCTAGCCTTTCATGCCAAAGTGTTTCATTTTTCAAAGATGCTAGGTTACATTTTTCAGAAATCTTAGAAGGAACTACATAACAGTTGTTTTCTGATCTAACCCCCTTTAAAAAGAAAGCATGGTTCATGTCAGTTACAGTGCATTTATCAGATGAAAAATTAACTGAATAACCACTATCACACAGTTGACTTATGCTTATGAGGTTAGTCTTAAGGCCATGAACAAATAATACATTATCTAGAACCGGGCCATCTGGAATAGCTACCGTTCCCTTTCCAACAATTTTGGAAGACCGACCATCTCCGAAAACAACAAGTCCTCCGGAGTTTTTCTCAAATGTTTGAAAACAGTTTTTATCGCCGGTCATATGACGGGAACACCCGCTATCCAGGTACCAAGACGAACTATCATATGCATGCAAGGAAACATTGGTAGCAAGACAGGGAAAGATTTCACCTTTGCGCACCCAAACCTTTTTGGAATGCGTCGGTAATGGTCGTGAAGTTGATTTCCTAGGTGAGAGCGTCTTGCTTGAAGAATTGCTGCTCCTTGATGATGTCGTCTTGAGCGGTGTACTACCAAGGCTCTTTTCCGTCAATTTGATTGGAGTTGTTTTCCGAGGAATAGCCCTTTTGGTAGTCATTGCAAGATGTTCTTGAGGTGTGCGTTTGGCTCCAGTCTTGCAGTTTCTTTTATGTGCCCTGAAATGCCACAACGAAAACATACCTTGGATCTTGTCGATTCCGAAGAAGATGTAGTAGGTTCGTTGTCGTTGCTTGCGTGAACACCGGTGTCGGAGGAGGAGATACCGACGGAGGCACAAATACCGTACCACTCGAACTTGGAATGTCTCCAGTTTGAGTGTATCCGAGGCCGAACTTGTTTCTTTGACCGAGACCAAGAAGTCTGTCCAACTTACTCCTTCCAGAAGAAAATCTCTGTAAGTCATCCTTTAGTTGGCGTATGGTCTCCGTCATTTCCAATTTTTCCTGTCGGGCCTCGCCGTTGAGCTTCAAGAAGTAATTCGCTTTGTTCACCATATCTATATAATTCTTCTCGAAATTGCTCATTGGACTCTTGAAGGGAAACATTTGTCTTAATCAGATTGTCCCTTTCCACTTCAAGATCGGTTGAGATAGAGGTTACTCTTTTTACTTCATCTTCAAGATCCAGTAATCTCTCTTTCAACCCCTTGTTTTGTTTAGCCAGTTTCTTTGAATCCCTCAAAAGCTTATGGTAGGCTAAAACAAAATCTTCACCTTCCGAATCATCTGATTCATCGTCCGTTGCAATCTTTTCCACAGTGGAGTTGGACAGTGAGTCGGATGTACTTGCCATTAAGCACATGAAGGAGAAGATGTAGTGGACGCGTGGAAAGCTGTCGCGTTGTCTTCTTCATCACTTGACGATGACTCATTTGACGTGGAGTTGTCATCCCAAGTAACTACTTGCATCGCTTTCTTCTTTGCCGGATTCTTGTTGGGACATTCCGTTGCTATGTGGCCGTAGCCTCGACATTTGAAACACTGAACTTGTCCCTCAGAACTTTTCTTATCCTTTGAGAAGTTCTCTGGCTTCTTGACTTGTAACTTGAAGGACCCTTGCCTTTCTTCGACTTTCCGAAGGATTGAGTTTTGCTTGAATTTCCCCTTCGAAAGTTGCGGCGAAACTTCCTTGTCAAGAGAGCGAGCTGCTTCTCAAAGTCCTCCATAGAAATGTTCTCGTCGTCGTCCGAGGAGGATGAATCCGCGTCTTCTTCTTTAGTTGATTTCAATGCGTAACCTGAAGACTTAGAAGAGGATGCCTTTCCAGAAGAATAGTTAGTAGGAAAAGTCATTTCATAAGTTTGTAAAGCACCTACTAATTCTTCTACACGCATTTCGTCCGGGTGTTTAATTGTTTCAATGGCTGCAACCTTCGGGCGAAATCGTTCAGGAAGAGTTCTTAGAATTTTTCTTACAACTTTAAATTCTGGAATCTTCTCTCCCAAGTTAGCACATGAGTTCACGATATCTTGCAATCGTGTGTAATAGTCAGTGAAGGATTCATTCTCTGCCATAGAGATAGAGTCAAACTTGCTCGTGAGCATTTGCAGTTTCTGAATCTTCACTAAGTTAGTTCCCTCATGCGTAACTTGAAGAACATCCAGATTTCTTTCGCAGTCTCACATGCCGAGACGCGAGAGAACTCAGTTTGTGACAAAGCATTAAATAGAGCATTAATCCCTTTGCCATTGTAAGAAGATAAGTCTATCTCTTCCTTGGTCCATTTCGACCTAGGTTTTAAGGTGCGAACATCATCTAAAATTTCAGTTGGATTAGACCATCCTAATTCAATTGATTGCCACACCCTTTCGTCGATGGAAATTAAGAAAGCTTTCATCCGTACTTTCCAGTACGCATAATTAGTTCCATCAAAGAAAGGGGGTCGATTGATGTTTCCACCTTCAACCATTGTTTACAACCCTATTCCCGCTCTGATACCACTTGTTGGGTTTAGGTTAATAAGGATCTAATAGGGGAAAAAACACCTAGAGGGGGGTGAATAGGTGTAAACAATAAACACTCAAAAAATCATTGTGCGATAAAACCCAATGCGGAAAAATAAAAGAACACACAAGATTTTTACGTGGAAAAACTCCAAACCGGAGTAAAAAACCACGGGACCGATAACACGGCGAAATCCACTAGAGTTAACACACGTACAAGGTGATATAACGTACTCACAGACGACTCAACCTTTTACCATACGCCCCTAGTCGATCTTCCCGCTCGCTCCACGACGCTTCTCGAATCCACGATCCGCGCCCAACGCTGAATCCACAGCGTCCAACGTCGAGTCCACGACGTCCAACCGAATCCACGGTCTTCACCCAATGGTACGCTTCGAATCCACGAACGCACCTCGCTCCGAATCCACGAAAGCGATAACACCTTGAATCCACAAGGCCACGCGAGTCCACGCGCCGATTTTGGGGTAAATCGTTGTTTGTTTGGGTGGTGATGATCCGCCGAATACTTAGATCAAGAGTAGATCGGAAATACCATCTAAGTATTCATTAGTTTGATTCAACTCAAGATGTGAGTATGAAAACCTAGAATCAAACTAATCAATATAGATGAAGAAACATAGAATCATTTCTATGATTTCCTTTCTTCTCTATATGTGGATCTAAGGCCGTATAAAATGATATGTGAAAATGACGGCTCTATTTGGATTCACCCTAGAAAAATGACCATAGGGTTTATTTATAGGTTAGAAACCCTAGGAAGAATATTCGGATCAAAAACAAACTTTTCTGGAAAGTTTTACCGACGGCGATCCGGATTGTATAAGCCACGATCCGGATCGCAGACGCACAGAATGCAGTTTCCAGAAAATCGCCTGTTCGGGATCCGGATCATAATCCACGATCCGGATCGTTCATACATTTTCACAAAACATCCCATTCGGGATCCGGATTGCACAAGCTGTGATCCGGATTGCAGCAATGTATGAACGAACACCTTTCGGGATCCGGATTGAAAGTCCACGATCCGGATCCTGAACATGTCCCATGTCCATTTTTGATGAATAAGCAGTTAAAACCTCTTCCAGGTGTTTCTATACTATAAGAAGTATTCGGATCATCAAAATTATTTAGTTAAACGTACCTGATCCTTTTGAATTCTTCTTTCTTGAGATTGAGGTATACGATCCGAAGTTTCTTCATCTTCAATCTTCAAGACTTAGTACAATCACGAAATACGCCAACTCAAATTCCGTAACATTCTTTTCTTCTTTTTCTTCTTCTTCTTCTCGTAGGCCGCTCTCCCAACTTGCACACGAGCTCTCTCTCACACACATTGCACTGCTCTCTCTCCTCTCTTCTTCTCTCTCTCTCTCTCCCTTTCCCTCTCAATACACACCTCCACCGAGCTCCATCTCTCTCTCCTGCAGTAAGCTCCCATTGCGCATTTTGAGCTCGAGCTCACCCTCTCCCTACTCTTTACAAGCTAACATCACACCCTCTCTACTAGTTCAGATACCCATGCACTATTATTTCGTAGTTTAATTTATTGTGTTTAGGATTTAGAAAATTAATTAATCTTATTATTTGAATTATATAAAAAAAATCATTATGTAGTTTAGAAAATCAGTTGCTTGTTAATTGGTTTTGTGCTTCATTGGGGGTTTATGGCTTGATCAATGGCTTCTGGAGGACTATCTTGGGAGTTGAGAGTGTTTGGGTGTGTATCAGACTCAAGAAATGGACTCAGTGCGTTGAATGGATTCCAAGTGTATTCGGGTACCCCCGTCGAATTTTGGGAGGAGCTTTGGGCAAAACAGAGGCCGTATTTGAATTCAGCGCGGAAAAACGATGAAAAACGGCTATTTACTTGTATTTTTCTGAGTCCGGACGCCCAAAAACGGAGACCCGAAAGTTTCAGGTACAAATGGTGCAGGGGGAGGGGGGGGGGGAGCCGTGGACCGGCCTAGGACACGCGGCAGCTCGTGATTGGGGCGGCGCACGCATCCCGGTCCATGGAGGTGGGCCGCCGTGCACGGTGGACCGGCGGGCCACGTGGTAGCGTGCTATTGGCCCGGTGCTGTGCGCACGGCGCGCGGCAGCGTGCGCGAGCAGGCCGGGCAGGCGCGAGGGGAGGCGCGGTGCACGGTGGACCGGGGTGTGCCACGTGGCGGCCTCGGGTTGGAGGGTGCAGGTGCGCGCGGTGCACCTTCGGGCGCGCGGGTGCGGCCGTACGCGCACGTGGGCGCAGACGCGCAGGCGGCGCGCTGATCGCGCCGGCTGGTGTGTCGAGCGGGGCGGCGCCGCGCCACGTGGCGCCGCGCCAGCGGGCTGGCGCGAGCTGGGTGCGTGACACGTGGCAGCGCACGATAGGCGGGCGCCGCTGTCCGCTGTTATGCGGACACGTGTCACGCCCTGGCGGTTTCGGGCGCTGGGCTGGGCTGGTTTTCGGGCCGCACTGTGCGGGCACGATTCATTCGGGCGCCCGGAACTTGGGACACAGGGGTCATTTCTTCAATTGTTGGAATGGGCCTTTAAATACCTCCTCCTCTCTCTCTTTCTCTCCCTTTTCCGAGCTTTAGAGAGGGAATGAGAAGGAGAGCTCTATATGAGATTTGTTTCCCTTGATGTTCTTGATCTCGTGGTGGATCCCCGGAATTTTTGGAGGCTCGGCAACGGCGATATCGATTTTATTGTACGCCTCGATTTTTCCCCCATTTCGGCATATTACCGTCGCAGATCAGTCAAAAATTCACTGTGGGCAAACCAGGAGGAATTTTTGGGGGATTTCTATTACAGCGCATTCCTAAGAGGTAAGGCTTCGATTTTCGTGTTGATCACTTCGCCCCGTTTCGCACTTTTGGCATGGTTCTCGAAGCATTTTTGACCCCCTTTTTCTATGATGAATTCTAGACACCACCGGCTTGTTCAATTTATATCTTGGCCTAGGAGCATTGGATCAAGGCGTATAAGCACTCGATTTAGATCTATTCATCGCGAGGAACACAGTGGTGATTTTTTTAGGATTTTTGGAGATTGATTCGAATGTGATAATTAAGCTTTCCCTGGACTGTTTGCCACAGGATTTTGGTTGTGTGGTGTTGCAGCTTACCGCGGTGTTTTATTTGTAACTTGACCTACAGGTATCGGATCGGAACGTGCGAGTACTCGTTTCGATCGGCTCGACGCGACAATCGCAGCGGTTATTTTTCTGGATTTTTCAGAGGACTGCAGAGAGGTGAAAATCCCTATTTTCATTGTTGATTAACAAAACAGCAAGGTGCTCTTTTTTTTGGGAAGTTGGTTTGTATACCGGAAGTGACTTTTGTATAGTGGTTTGCTGTGTTTTGGTGTTTTGCGAGGAAATGGGAGGTTGGACAGCGAGGAGACTTTTACGGATGTGGATTGCGCTTTTCGAGGTGGGTGGTTGTTGCATACCTCAACTTCTGACTTGCTCACTAATTTTATTAGAGAAGCCCTCTATTGAACATATTGATTGATTACCATGCATGATTGACTGATATAAATGTAAGCCTATCATTTGAGATTAATTTTGTGGATATAGCATGTTGGAAATATTATTGCGATAATATTGTTGTGGAAACATGATTGCAGGGACATATTTAGTAGTGATAATTAACATGCCATATTAGCACATAGATCTTATGAAAGTTGGTTAAATGGACTAATTATGGGGATATGATGACATATCTATGTGCGGGTACCACTTTGGGATTTATTATGGATCAGGGATTATATACATGTGTAGTTGACTGATGATTTTAGCATGATGGTTATATCTATGTGGATTTATCATTTGTTACACATGCGGAACTGTTATATGATATTCTCTCTTTCATCTTGTATGAGGACTTTTGCATGCTTGTATGGACATCTAGATAGGCCACTATTTATTGCTACACTATCATATTGGGATTTGACTTAGGAGAAACCATGATTGTTTCCTTTCTCCTTCTTATTTAGACTTTCGAGTCATGTTGCTCGGGTTCGAGCAGAGGTTTTGGATAGTGTAGCCGGGACCTTAGGGTCGGAGACAGGGTGTACTTGATGTTGGATTTGTAGGTTATTGCGGCAACTGCGGACAGTAGGCGGTTGACCGGATATTGATTATTTTATCCCATTATGGATTGTGGGTTATTGTGGTAACCGCGGACATTAGGCGGTTAGCCAGATGTTGATTACTTTATCAAATTTTGGGTCTTGTGGGGTGTTGCGGCGACCGCGGACATTGGGCGGTTGACCGGATGTTTACTTATGCATCAGATTGGGTATCAGATTTCTCTAGTGGACGGAGTTTCCCACTTATTGAGTACTATTGCATCAGATTGGGTATCAGATTTCTCTAGTGGATGGTGTTTTCCCACTTATTGAGTACTATTGCATCAGATCGGGGTTTCATTAGTGGACGGAGTTTTCCACTTTGATCATAGTCTTGATCCAGTCCTGCTATATTGAGATATGTGTGACAGGGTTACTTTACTCGTGTGGGTCGCTCCCTTCGAGTGCCACTCCGGAGTAGGCTTTAGACCGTGACGGGTACCGGTCCATCTGATTGGGATTTCGAGCCTTGTGTGCTGGTCCCTTGGGATTTCGAGCCTTGTGTGCTAGTCCCCTACTGAGTTTTTGAGTTCGACAGCAGAGCAAGCAGTACTAGTTTTACTGGTGGCTAGATTGGGTTTATTTGGTCAGATACTGTTTCCTGATGTATTCATACAGTCATTTCTTTCGGTATTGCATTTAGAGGCATACTAGTAGTGGTTTCCCTTTATTCAGCAGTTCTGTTTACAGCTTTACCACTTATTCCTTTTCGTGCCTCTGGTAAACTTAGTGGGTACGCCGGAGTTTGAGGCTTTACCCACAGAGGGAGGCTACTGGTTTACTAGTGGTTCTCACCCCCATTGTTGTTTCCCTCTTTTCTTCCTCCTGTTTTGCAGAGTCTTCTGCGGGAGTTGCTGATCTTTCGGTTGTTGTTCGAGGCGAGGGAGTCACGAGCTAGATCCTTACCGTTCGAGGAGTGTAGCTGTATCCCCTGGTTGGAGATTCCTTGTAGCTGTCAGCTAGTTTTTACTGTTTACTTTGGAGAGGGATCTTTTTTATTTGGAGAGACTGATGTAGAGACTGATGTACTGTAGTTTTAGTTTATCTCCCTTTTATAGTTGAGAGATGCAGTACTGAGGACATTGTATGATAATTATCTGTATTTGAGGAGATGGATGTTGTACTTTATTTCGTGTTGTACAGTGATTGGATTTTATTTTACAGCATTTTATTTCCGCTCTGATATTTGCGTAGCTATAGTACTATCTTTTACAGGTTAGACGCTTCGCATATGCGGGATTTTGCATAGGTGGTGGATCTGTTGGCGAGCCCGGGTCGCAGTTTCGACCCCGGGGCATGACAGATTAGGTTGATATCAGAGCTTAGGGATAGGTCAGTTGGGACTGTAGAAACCCTAGGCTTGTGGTTGGACCCTAGGATGACTTCGTGAGAGTCGTGATTTTAACGAGAGTCCTGATTTAGTTTTATACCTCTCCCAAGTGATGGGATGGGTGATTGGCATGTTTATTCTCCTAAGCAATTATGTTGGTTGCAGACAACATAATGTGGTGGAACGGTTGACATGCTCTAGACTCTCGCCGGATTGGGTCGAGTTTTGTTTTGTGCTGTGGTGCAGTTGGCCATGGTGAGCGGTGTCTCTCTGACGCGTTGTATGGATTGGTGTGCACTCGTCGCAGCAGTGGAGCTTGAGCGGATTGTTTTGGGGCCGGATACTCGGATTGAGGTCAAAGAGCTCCGAACCTAGATGATAGGATTGTTAGAGGCTTATCAACGGCAGAGTGAACAGCTGGTCTGGGTGACGCAGTTGTCGGAGCAGTGGGCATGTGATGACCCGGATCTTCATTGGGGGTTTATGGCTTGATCAGTGGCTTCTGGAGGACTATCTTGGGAGATGGGAGTGTTTGGGTGTGTATCGGACTCAAGAAATGGACTCTGTGCGTTGAGTAGATTCCGAGTGTATTCGGATAGCTCCCGTCGAATTTTGGGAAGGAGCTTTGGGCAAAACGGAGGCCGCATTTGGATTCAGCACGGAAAAACGTTGAAAAACGGCTATTTACTTGTATTTTTCTGAGTCCGGACGCCGAAAAACGAAGACCCGAAAGTTTCTGGTGTATTTTGGTGCATGGGGGAGCCGTGGACCGGCCGTGGACCGGCCTAGGACACGTGGCAGCTTCTGATTGGGCCGGCGCACGCCTCCCGGTCCACGGATTGGGCCGCCGGTGCACCGTGGACCAGCGGGCCACGTGTCAGCGCGCGGTTGGTCCGGTGCAGTGCACGCGGCGCGCGGGGGAAGGCATGGGCAGCTCGGGCAGGCTGGGCAGGCGCGGGGTGGGCGCGGTGCATGGTGGACCGGGGTGTGCCACGTGGCGGCCCCGGGTTGGTGGGCGCAGGTGCGCGCAGTGCACCCGCAGGCACGCGCCTGCGGCCGTACGCGCACGCGGGCGCAGGCGCGCCGGCGGCCGGGTCGGGCGGGAAAAGGCGCCGCCACGTGGCGCCACGCCACTGGCTGGCGCCACCCACCCCCGCCGCCCCGCAGGGGGATGCGTGGCCGCGCCCGATTCGTCGGGCGCGCTGTCCCCTGTGCGGGGGACACGTGGCGTGACGTGGGGCGGGTCGGACGACCGCGCGGTCCAGCCGGATCCGCTGTGCGGAATGGGCCGAGTTGGGCCGGGCCACAGTTTGGGCCCGGTTTCGGGGCCCGAAACTTTCGGGCGCCCGAAACCGGGGACACAATTAGAATTTTTCCAATTGTTTCCCTGGGCCTATAAAAGCAGCCCACCTCTCCCTCTTCTTTTCCTTTTTTCGAGACTTAGAGT
The DNA here is from genome assembly GCA_029168755.2 of Tillandsia fasciculata. NCBI lineage: Eukaryota > Viridiplantae > Streptophyta > Magnoliopsida > Poales > Bromeliaceae > Tillandsia > Tillandsia fasciculata. The sequence goes on from CM054936.1 coordinate 12,317,190, forward strand.
GAGAATGGGAGGGAGAGACCTTAAGAGGAGTTGATCATCTTGGTGTTTTCTACCTCATGGTGCATTCCCAGATTTTTCGGAAGCTCGACAACAGCGATCCGGATTTTACAGTTCGCCTCGGTTTTTCCCCATTTCGGCCCATTACCATCATATTTCAGTCGGAAATTCGCTGTGAGCAAACTAGGAGGAGTTTTTGGCCGATTTCTTCGACAACATGTTTCTAAGAGGTAAGGCTTCGATTTTCGTGTTGATCGCTTCACTCCGTTTCGCACTTTTGGCATGGTTCCCGAGGCATTTTTGACCCCATTTTTTTGTAATGGATTTTGGACAGCGGAGGCTTGTCGATTTTATATCTCGGTCTACGAGCATCGAAATGAGGCGTTTAGAGTCGATTGACATCTACGCTTCGAGAGCAACGTACTCGTATTTTTATTAGATTTTTCTGAGGTCATTTCGAAGGTGAGAATTAAGCTTCTCTGTGGCTGATTTTTACATATGTGTGAGTTGTTGATGGTTTGGCTTACCGCGATGTCCGAATTGTTTCTTGGCCTACAGGTATCGGATTTAAGTGTTTAAAGACTCGATTTGGGGCTACTCGTCGCGAGGATCGCAACCGTGATTTTTATGGATTTTTCAGAGTACTGCAGAGAGGTGAAATTTAGCCATTTTTGGGGCTAATTTTTGGACAGTAGGTATTTGTGCAGTTTGGGGTTAATTGTGCGCATTGTTCTGTGCAGTGGGACACAGTTTCTGGTGGATACTGATGCTAGAGGATAGCGGGCAGCGAGAGGTTTTTTTTGGTGCTGTGCGCGCTTTTCGAGGTGGGTGGTTGTTGCATGCCTCAACTTCTGACTTGCTCACTAAGTTTATTAGAGAAGCCCACTATTGAACATATTGATTGATTATCATGCATGATTGACTGATATAAATGTGAGCCTATCATCTGAGATCAATTTTGTGGATATAGCATGTTGGGAATATTATTGGGATAATATTACTGTTGGAACATGATCATTGAAATATTTTAATAGTGATAGTTAACATGCCATATTAGCACATAAATCTTATGGAAATTGGTTAAATAGACTAATTATTGGGACATGATGACTTATCCATGTGCGGGTACTACTTTGGGATTTATTATGGATCAGGGATTGCATACATGTGTAGTTGGCTGATGATCCTAGCATGATGGTTATATATTTAGGAATTTACTATTTGATACACATGTAGAACTGTTATTTGACATTCCTTCTTTCATTTTGCTTGAGGACTTTTGCATGCTTGTATGGACATCTAGATAGGCCACTATTTATTGCTACACTATCATATTGAGATTTGACTTAGGAGAAACCATGATTGTTTCTTTTCTCCTCCTTATTTAGACTTTTGAGTCATGTTGCTCGGGTTCGAGCAGAGGTTTGGGATAGTGTAGCCGGGACCTTGGGGTAGGAGACAGATGTACTTGATGTTGGATTTGTGGGTTATTGCGGCCACCGCGGACAGTAGGCGGTTGACCTGATATTGATTATTTTACCCGATTTTGGATTGTGGGTCATTGTGGTGACCGCGAACATTAGGCGGTTAGCCAGATGTTGATTACTTTATCAGATGTTGGGTCTTGTGGAGTGTCGCGGCGACCGCGGACATTAGGCGGTTGACTGGATGTTTACTTATGCATCAGATTGAGTATCAGATTTCTCTAGTGGATGGAGTTTCCCACTTGTTGAGTACTATTACATCTGATTGGGGTTGGGGTTTCTTTAGTGGACGGAGTTTTCCACTTTGATCATAGTCTTGATCCAGTCCTGTTATATTGAGATACTTGACAGAGATACTTGTGATACTGAGGATAGAGATACTTTACTCGTGTGGGTCGCTCCCCTCGAGTGCCACTCCGGAGGTAGGCTTTTTGGACCCAGCCTTGTGTGCCGGTCTGATACTTATTCTGGGATGCGAGCCGTGCGGGCCGATCCCGCGGTTTCGCGCCTTGTGTGCAGATTCCGCTGAGCAGGCAGTACCAGTTTTACTGGTGGTATTAGATTGGGTTTATTTGGTCATATACTGTTCCCTGATGCATTCATACAGTCATTTTTTTCAGTATTGCATTTAGAGGCATACTAGTAGTGGTTTCCCCTTTATTCAGCAGTCCTGTTTACAGCTTTACCTCTTATTCCTTTTCTTGTCTCTAGTAGACTTAGTGGGTACGCCGGAGTTTGAGGCTTTACCCACAGGGGGAGGCTACTGGTTTACTAGTGGTTCTCACCCCCATTGTTGTTTCCCTCTTTTCTTCCTCCTGTTTTGCAGAGTCCTCTGCGGGAGTTGCTGATCTTTTGGTCGTTGTTCGAGGCGAGGGAGCCACGAGCTAGATCCTTACCGCCCGATGAGTGTAGTTATATCTCCTGGTTGGAGATTCCTTGTAGCTGTTAGCTGGTTGGTACTGTTTACTTTGGAGATGGATCTTTTGTATTTGGAGAGACTGATGTATTATAGTTTTAGTTTATCTCCCTTTTATAGTTGAGAGATGCTGTACTGAGGACATTGTATGATGATTTTCTTTTAGTTGAGGAGATGGATATTGTACTTTATTTCATGTTGTACAGTGATTGGATTTTATTTTACAGTATTTTATTTTCGCTCTGATATTTGCGTAGCTATAGTACTATCTTTTGCAGGTTAGGCGCTTCGCCTATGCGGGATTTTGCATAGGTGGCGGATCTGTTGGCGAGCCCGGATCGCAGTTTTGACCCCGGGGCGTGACAGGGCAGCCCGACAGTGCTTTTCTCATGAGACCACCTGGTTGCAGTATCCTCAGCGGCAGTGATTTCTATAGCGTCGATGGAGCGAGTAGCCCCCTCCGTGCCAATGTTTAGTGCCGAGGCACCGAGGCGGGGTGGATAGCTGACAGTTGATGAGCTGTGGGACATCATCGATCGACGGAGCTAGTTTTGGCAGATGAACCACCCCGATTTATGGAATTAAGTTGGAGTCTTTGGAGGCAGAATCGTGGTTGGTGGTGATGGAGTGATCAATTGAGAGCCTCCCTATGCTAGAGAGTTTATGCAGTTGTTGAATTGCGCGCTCCAGGTTTCAAGGGACGAGGCGCATAGGATATGTGTGACTGGGAGTGGATTACGCCAGGATACCTTTCAGTTTAATTGGTCCCTCCGTTACGGATTATTGACGCCTCGATGGTGTAGGCGTTGTGTTTGGAGCGTGGCACTGCAGTTCCTTTGGATAGGGATCTGCCGCCAGCGGCGATTTCTGGATATTGGTGCTTGGCGCCGGATGATGGAGGACAGATCGGCTGGCAGAGGCATTCTCGATTTCCTTCTCCAGGATTGTGGATTTCTGAGACATCAGAGGTTGGGTGGACCTCGATGGCAGCCTCAGCATCTATATTAGAGTAGCATAGCGGTAGCATGGATTTGATGTCTGCGGAGGACCATATTCGTCGCCTCAGTGTGAGCAGAGGCAGAGATCGTGCTCTCTATGTGGGTAGTTTGGATATTTTCAGGCAGACTAAGCGACGACCACCTACATCGAGCGGATGAGACTGTGCTGCCTGGGTGGAAGGCACCAAGGCAGTGGATCCGGTCATCGCAGGTGTGATTCCATCACAGCAGTCGGAGTTAGAACACTCTACATTCCTGCATGGACTAGAGGCAGAGTGGTTACCACGTGCACTAGAGGTACAGGTTTCGGTTGGTGTGGTGCATGTGGAGGAGGCTTGTGGATCATGTCCAGTGCAGTTGAGACCTCGAGTGGTATCGGCAGACTTATTGGTATTTGTGTCAGTTCGGTGTTTTGACCCATTGCGTGGGATTGGTTGGCACAGTGCCATATGATGTTTGACTGTAGAGAGAGAAGGCTATGATCTTTTGCGAGGCAGGCAATAAAGGCTTGTTTGTTGAGACAGTTAAAGCACACAGGTTGCAGCGACAATGCGAGAGGTGCCTACGACGACACCGGGACTCAAGGATATTCCTGTTGCCATGAGACCCCGGGTGTGATCCCACCTGAGCTAATGATGATGCCGCCGATTAGTGAGATTGAGTTTGCGATTAACGTGGTTCTGGAAACCGCGCCAATCCCGATAGCACCTCATTGGATATCACCTGTAGAGCTGAGAGAGCTGATGGCGCAGTCGCAGGATCTGATGGATCGAGGGTCTGTTCGACCTAGTGCCACCCCGTTGATACACGGTAGTGGTGCCACACCGTTGATACACGGTGGTGATGCCACGTCGTTGACACACGACAGTGAAGGTTCTTGTGTGGGGTGACCGCAGGCAGGTCTGGGTATTATTTAGGACCTTTTGATGGAGTTATACTCCGGCAGTTGTTTGCTTATGATGCATGTATCTTTTTGGAATCATACAGCTGAGTATTTTGCCAAGATGGTGTTCAGGACATGGTAGGGACATTATGAGTACAGTGAGGCCAGATGGAATGACTAATGCCCTGTCGCATTTAAGATTTGAAGAACTGTGTGTTCTAGCTGCACTTGGAAGGATTATTGGCGTTATTCTCCCAGGATATTTTGATTTTACCCTCCCTCCCTGTGTGATTTAGAGCTTGGGGAGCACTGGTAGATGGTGTGACAAGGTCTGTGAGGAAGAAACTATATGCCAAGTTGTTGTGGTACAAGTTTTAGCTTTGAGAGCATATCTTCTTGGATTACTTATTCTAGCCATAAGGGGCGGCGGTGGAAATCTGGCCAAAATGGATGCTATTCGAAACTGGTCAAGACCGGCAGTTATTGTTGAGGTGAGGAGCTTTTGGACCGGATAGTACCAGCAGAGCTTGACGAATGGGTGATGAGACTACTACCAGAACCGATTTTAGCATCGCCAGTGATGGTAGATAGATTTGTGAGATACAGTGATGCCTCCCATAGTAGCTATGAAGTTACAGTTGGATTATTGACGAGCATCCAGTATCACCCCGACAGGGCCACAGTGGTGGCGGATACCCGGCGCAGGAGAGCTATTTGGGGTTGAGTTTGATGATTTTGTAGCTGGCGCTGTGTGGGACCGTTGAGGTGACCAGGGCTCGAGGTTGTGTCCCTGGGGGTTCCTTTTGATGGTAGACTGCGGTGGAGCAGTCCACTCAGATGGTCAGGATTGAGAGTGACCGAGTGAGGACCCCGGCTTGTTAAGACTTCTTTCCTTCTTGGATGATCGTGTGGGGGTGTTTTGGGTTGCACTGGTCGAGTTGGCACCAGGGTGTGGTGTTGATGTGTGTGTTGTACTGTTCTTCTCCCCTTTTCCCTAAGCCTTTTGTTGGAGTCCCTGAGGTTTTTCCACGTCTCAACATGGGGGTGATGTGCTTTTGGATCCCTCGCCCGTGATTGACTCGGTCCATTTGAGATTTGTGAATGTTTGGAGTACGAGGGACGTCCGTTGCAAATTCTGGCTCATGTGATGAGAGGATTGTGCAATCGGGCCATGCCGTACTAGTTATTGCTATTGTTGTTGAGGAGTAATCACGGGGAGTGAGTAGCGACTTGGGAGCTGGAGACGATGTTGATGGACACCTACCCTAGTTTTGAGACTCCCTTTTTAGCTGTTTTAGTTTCGAGGATGAAACTTTCTTTTAGTAGGGGAGGATGTGATGACCCGAATCTTCATTGGGGGTTTATGGCTTGATCAGTGGCTTCTGGAGGACTATCTTGGGAGATGAGAGTGTTTGGGTGTGTATCGAACTCAAGAAATGGACTCGGTGCATTGAATGGATTTCGAGTGTATTCGGGTACCCCCGTCGAATTTTGGGAGGAGCTTTGGACAAAACGGAGGCCATATTTGGATTCAGAGCGGAAAAACGATGAAAAATGGCTATTTACTTGTATTTTTCTGAGTCCGGACGCCCAAAAACGAAGACCTGAAAGTTTCTGGTGCAAATGGTGCATGGGGGGGAGTCGTGGACCGGCCTAGGACACGTGGCAGCCCGTGATTGGGCCGACGCACGCATCCCGGTCCATGGAGGTGGGCCGTCGGTGCATGGTGGACCGGCGAGCCACGTGGCAGCATGCTATTGGCCCGATGCTGTGCGCGCGGCGCGCGGGGGCGTGAGCGGGCAGGCCGGGCAGGCGCAGGGGGAGGCGCGATGCACGGTGGACAGGGGCGCGCCACGTGGCGGCCCCGGGTTAGAGGGTGCAGGTGTGCGCGGTGGACCATCGGGCGCGCGGCTGCGGCCGTACGCACATGCGGGGGCAGACGCGCGGGCGGCGCGCTGACCGCGCCGGCTGGTGTGTCGTGTGGGGCGGCGCCGCACCATGTGGCGCCATGCCAGCAGGCTGGCGCGAGCCGGGTGCGTGACACGTGGCGACGCCCGATAGGCGGGCGCCGCTGTCCGCTGTTATGCGGACACCTGTCACGCCCTGGCGGTTTCAGGTGCTGGTCTCGGCTGGTTTTCGGGCCGCACTGTGCGGACCCGATTCATTTGGGCGCTCGGAACTTGGGACACAGGGGTCATTTCTTCAATTGTTGGAATGGGCCTTTAAATATCTCCTCCTTTCCCTTTTTCTCTCCCTTTTTCGAGCTTTAGAGAGGGAATGTGAGGGAGAGCTCTATATGAGATTTGTTTCCCTTGATGTTCTTGATCTCGTGGTGGATCCTCGGTGTAGTGGCCCTAGTTCCTATGCAGTGTTTCTTCCGATGAATCCACTGTTAGAACACCTAGTATTGGTGTACCTGGCCCATGGTGCATCAATTGGATGCCACAGATGGACCCTGTGTGTTGCCACTTGCTGTATTGGCCTTCAGCTAGGTTTGCCGAAGTTTCTGAAAAGATTTAGGCCAAACAAAGGTCGTAAATGGATTCAGCACGGAAAAATGCTTGAAAACGACTATTTGTTTGTTCAATTTGGAGTCCGGATGCCCAAAAAGGGACCCCCGAAAGTTTTCTGTGATTTTTGCTGCATGGGAGGGGCCGTAGACCGCCGGGATGTCACGTGGCGGCCTGTCATTGGCCGGTTTACGGCGCGCGGTCCACAGAGCAGCGCGGCGGGGTGCACAGACCCGGCGCAGGGACACGTGGCACCGCCTGATTGGCGGGCCCAGGGCGCGTGGTCTACTGGAAGTGCGCGGCGGTGCATGGACCAGGTGGGGGATAGGTGGCAGCCTCGGGTTGGTTGGTGCATGCTGGCGCGGTCCACGAAATTCTTGCGGAAGGCGTGGACCGGGTGCAGGGGACACGTGTCACTCCCTGATTGGCTGGTGCAACGTGCGTGGTGCACCGGGCGCGCGCGGTAGGCGCCTCGGGATGCGTGCGCACGTCGCGCGACCGGCGCGCACGTCGGTCGGTCGGCGGGTCAGCCGGAGGACACGTGGCACCCGCTCATTGGCGGGCGCCACCGCCTTACTGTGCGAGCGGGTGGACATGTGGCGGTCGGTGAGTGGTCCCGCGTCGGTGTTTCCTGTTCGGCGGGACACGTGGCAGTCGCTGAGTGGCCCTGCACCGGCGTTTCCTGTTCGGTGGGACACGTGGCAGCACGGGGTGGTTTCGGGCGTGAACAGTGTTGGGCCGGGCCCAACACTGTAGCCGCCCGAAAACTTTCGGGCGCCCGAAAGTTGGGCCCGAAAGTGACTTGTTTGGCTTTTTGGGCTGCATTTCGGGGAGAGGCTATAAATAGGCCCTTTGGGCCTTGATTTTGGGACTTTTTCCGAGGGATCTATGTGACGCCCCACTTCCCAGGGGGTCACCCATCCTAGAACTACTCTAGCTCTAGCACGCTTAACTCTCATGTTCCCTTGGATCTTGCTACCATCCAAAATGCTATAGCCGGGTTAGAGATTTAGTCCTATTATATCATTTATATAGAGGACTAATCCAAATTCCGGGGTTGTCACATTCTTCCCCCCTTTAAGCCCTGACGTCCACGTCAGGCTCAAGCACACTCACAAGCACCAGGCGATGTGAGACTCGTCTCGCTAGCCTTAGCGGACCTTGTGAGGAGCTGCACTCCACTCACAACCGTCATTAGCCGGGGAGCCTCGCTCTACCCGCTATATAACCCTGGCTCAGCCGAGACTCATCTCATATTTCCGGCTGGTGAATGGCTCTGATACCAACTGTGACGCCCCACTTCCCAGGGGGTCACCCATCCGGGCCCAACACTGTAGCCGCCCGAAAACTTTCGGGCGCCCGAAAGTTGGGCCCGAAAGTGACTTGTTTGGCTTTTTGGGCTGCATTTCGGGGAGAGGCTATAAATAGGCCCTTTGGGCCTTGATTTTGGGACTTTTTCCGAGGGATCTATGTGACGCCCCACTTCCCAGGGGGTCACCCATCCTAGAACTACTCTAGCTCTAGCACGCTTAACTCTCATGTTCCCTTGGATCTTGCTACCATCCAAAATGCTATAGCCGGGTTAGAGATTTAGTCCTATTATATCATTTATATAGAGGACTAATCCAAATTCCGGGGTTGTCACATTCTTCCCCCCTTTAAGCCCTGACGTCCACGTCAGGCTCAAGCACACTCACAAGCACCAGGCGATGTGAGACTCGTCTCGCTAGCCTTAGCGGACCTTGTGAGGAGCTGCACTCCACTCACAACCGTCATTAGCCGGGGAGCCTCGCTCTACCCGCTATATAACCCTGGCTCAGCCGAGACTCATCTCACATTTCCGGCTGGTGAATGGCTCTGATACCAACTGTGACGCCCCACTTCCCAGGGGGTCACCCATCCTAGAACTACTCTAGCTCTAGCACGCTTAACTCTCATGTTCCCTTGGATCTTGCTACCATCCAAAATGCTATAGCCGGGTTAGAGATTTAGTCCTATTATATCATTTATATAGAGGACTAATCCAAATTCCGGGGTTGTCACAATCTAGCTCTTGAGCCTTTTACAAAAGTTCTTCCTCTCCCTCTTGTGCATCTTCCGGTGAAGTTTCAAATTTTCTGGAGGCCTCAACGACTGTGTTTTCTACCTTGTAGTGCGGAGCGATGTTCTACTGTTGGAGGCCCTTTTCTGTCGCATTTTCTTCCGGGAGATCTGCAGAGCTACCCCGACCATATTTTTGGACAATTTCTTCGACAGCGCTTTCACAAGAGGTAAATCTACGTTTTCCTTGTTGAACGTTTTTGCTGGATTTGAGCTTATTCAGGGGTTTGGGGTACATTTTAATACCCCTTTGAAACTGTATGAGTTTCTGGACAGCTGCTGCTTCGCGGATTTTTATCTCTCCTTTCGGGTATCGAATTTTGACGATTCAAGAGCCTATCGACATCTACACTTCGCGAGGATCGTCGTGATATTTTTATCGAAATTTATTGAGGATTATTTTCAGGTGAAAATTTTGTGTGAATAGGGACTGTTCTTGTGACACCCCCGGAATTTGGATTAGTCCTATATATAAATGATATAATAGGACTAAAATCTCTAACCCGGCTATAGCATTTTGGATGGTAGCAAGATCCAAGAGGAACATGAGAGTTAAGCGTGCTAGAGCTAGAGTAGTTCTAGGATGGGTGACCCCTTGGGAAGTGGGGCGTCACAGTTGGTATCAGAGCCATTCACCAGCCGGAAATGTGAGATGAGTCTCGGCTGAGCCAGGGTTATATAGCGGGTAGAGCGAGGCTCCCCGGCTAATGACCGTTGTGAGTGGAGTGCAGCTCCTCACAAGGTCAGCTAAGGCTAGCGAGACGAGTCTCACATCGCCTGGTGCTTGTGAGTGTGCTTGAGCCTGACGTGGACGTCAGGGCTTAAAAGGGGGGAAGTATGTGACACCCCCGGAATTTGGATTAGTCCTATATATAAATGATATAATAGGACTAAAATCTCTAACCCGGCTATAGCATTTTGGATGGTAGCAAGATCCAAGAGGAACATGAGAGTTAAGCGTGCTAGAGCTAGAGTAGTTCTAGGATGGGTGACCCCCTGGGAAGTGGGGCGTCACAGTTCTTGCAGATTTTTGAACATGGAATTTGTGTGGAATTTTGTGTAATTGTGGATTGTTGTTGTACCCAGGACTTTGTGGGCACCGCTACTGTGCTATTAGCTTAGCGGGTACGGAGATTTGGCTTTATCTGGACTTTTTATCTGTTCCACCCCGGACAGTTAGCACGATCAGGTGGGTGTTCTTGCTTTCAAAATCTACGGACTGTACGCTAATTCTATGTTTGTAGTTGCATGCATGCTAGAAAATGACTCCAATATCCTGTGAAAACTGTATGCTGTAACCACAGCCGTTAGTTGCTAGATCTGATGACCTTTTTATAAATTTTGCAACGTGGGAACTTAACTTAGTATACTTGTTAAATAATTAATTATCATGCACAATTAAACTACAGTAAACCTGAACATGTATTAGATGTATTTATCACTTTAGCTCTCCTACAGTGGTTGTACCCTTATCACTCTGGACATAGTGATTTTTCTCCGAGTCGTGGGCTGGGAGGTTTATTAGCTGTGGATGCATTTACACTCGCGTCTGGGGACCGAGTGGAGTTTGTAGCAGTCTGTAGACCAGTTTGCATTGTGATAGTGATAGTGATGATGGATCTGGGATCTTGGGAGATTGTCATTGTGATAGTGTGGATTCTTAGTTAGTGATGTAGACAGTGATTGGATCATAGCCTGCAAGAGCCACATTTGAGCTCGACAGAGATGCGCTGATACTTTGCTCGGTGGGGTCGCTCCCCACGAGTGCCACTCCGGAGTTGGGCCTGATACTTCTATCGCGGCTTGTCGATGCTTGTGTCACTCTGGCTGAGCCAGTTTTGACAGTCATGGACACTGTCCCTCTAGCTGAGCCAGTTTTGGCAGCTACGGACATACCTACAGAGGTAGGTAGGCGCAGGTTGGACTGGACCCGATGCGGCAGTCAGTTTGGATTGGGTTTGAGATGAGTACTTGTAGTGGCATATTGTTCCTTCTGTCCTACTCCTTGAGCATTTAGATAAAGGCATAGTAGCAGTACATTTTTACTTTCCAGCTTTTCTATACAACTTTCCTCTTGTCACTTTATGCCTCTAGTAGACTTAGTGGGCAGACCGTCGGGCTTGTTGGCGGCACCCACTGAGAACTACGGTGGGATGTAGTTCTCACACCCATCGTGGTGTCTTTTTCCCTAGGGACTTCAGCTCCAGTTTCTGCTGCACCAGTTGCTGATCCAGCTCCTACAGACCGAGGTAAGGGAGTCGCGAGATAGATCCCTTTCCCCCTTCAGCTTCAGCGTGTGTTAGAGGTACCCTGATGTTCATTTTGGTTGTGTCATGTTTGAGAGATTATGTAGTGAGGCATCGAGTTGTACTCTTTTGCTTTCTTTTGAGAGACTCCTGTATTTCTGGTGAGGATGCTATGTATTATATTTTCGAGAGACTATTTACTTCTTGTTTATAGTTAGTTTTATTTTTACAGCTCTGATATCTTGTCACGCCCCGAGATTTGAAAATGGGTCTAAATTTTTTTTTTTTTTTTCTTTAAAATCAGAGTTTAAACTTGCTTCCTCCAAGGCGTGAACAGACCGCCACACATATAGAAAAGTCTCTGTACCTCCCACAAAGTCTTTCCTATATGTGCTCGGCTAACAGATACAGTCAATCAGAGTAGATACAAGATAGATATACTAAATAAGTTCTACTCTATTACATCCACAAGGTTCTAGAGTTATTACAATCCAGTTTCTCAAAATGGAAATATCAGTTATAAGTTTTACTAAAACCAAAAGGGGTACATCCTACCAGGGTCCGTCTATCTCACGTCCTCACACATAGCGTCCAAAAGTCCCCCCACCCGAAGGACCTGAAAAACAGTCACCCGAGGGTGTGAGACACACCGGAGTGTATCCCAGTGGGCACGACGGGCCGAAAAATAGCAAGCCGTACCTACTAGGTACAATAATAAGCGGGAACAGAGATAGGATATACTGAATATCAAAGCAGGTAAACAGAAATAGAACAGGGTATGCATATATCACACTCATGCTAGGCAGGATAATTCTTATAGCAAGATATATATATCACAATCATGATAAATTGATAACAGGAAATGGAAATGCATGTAATCAGGCAATCAGGAAAATCAAAGAGTGCATCAAAGGTAAGATCACAAGTATACCCAATCCAGTGCCACTGTTGGCCACAAGGGTCTCAGGCTAAACTGCCATGGAGCATAAGACCTCAGGCAAAAGCCCCTTTTGGTCATTGGGTCCTCAGGCTAAAGCCCCTTTTGGACACCTAAATCAAGCTATCATAACCTCAAAGGCTCACGGGTCAATCAGACCTCTCTACCGGTAAAGAACACCATTACGGGTAGCTAATCCGCTGGTGTGCGCGACTGAAAGCTTGGCTCGACGGCGATCATAATGCTGATGCTCAAACCATAGTCCACTGACCACATAGACGGCAAGAAGCCGAGGAAAATCCCCACTGGAATGCTAGTATAACATGCCACATACTGAAATAGTAACCTATTCTAAACATGTAGTGAAGAATAGAAGTAGGTATAGACTATGCTAGTGATCAATCAAGCATGGCATGTGTCCAGGAAATGCATATCAACCACTGAAAAGAACAGGATATATCTCAATCATGAATAACAAGCAACTGCTGGGAATATAAGCAGGAGATAACTCAATATGATAATAACCAAGCACAACTGAACTATAGATATGATATGCAAGCGAAAAATATAAACAACCAAGTACCGAAGGGGCCCGTCCTATTACGGTACCCGTAGGGCCGATCTGATAAAACGCGGACCGAAGATAACCCACCTCAAGGTAGACGGTCGCGATACGATGGATCACGGGCTGGCTCCTGATGACTGGGGCCTACAATATACCAGATGACAACTCAGGGTCTATCAATGCTCAAGGCGCAACTAGCGCGAACCGACCAGTTCGTCGATTTGTGCTACATAAAGCAATTTAGCTTTTCAGAAACCCCCAGGGAACCCACTGAAAGGTCATTACTACTTTAGAACATTCATTTAGCTTTACCATAGTGTTACAATTACAGCCGGGCCCACAGGCTTACTCAGAATGGATCTTATATGCTCGATACACACTGTTTTGGCTCGTTCTCTCAAACGGTAAATCATTTTTACGAGCCGTCACCTCTAGCAGGTGACATTCGACTTGCTGAACGCCGTGCTCACCCATTTGTGGCAGCACGATGCCCGAGGAAAACTTCGGGCCATAAATTATTCCTCTAACCTAGCCGAAACGCATTTTCGTTTCTTCGGCTCACCAAAACCCAAAATAAACGCGAGCATCGCGTTTAGTGACCCCAAAATAGCCAGGAGTACACTGTTACAACTTTTCACACGGACCCTAATACAGTTTTTAAGGAAGTATTACATTAAGGCTTGATTATGACTTAACTTTGCTTCTATAAAACATGTGTTAAAACTTTGTATACCAAAGTACCTCTGGACAGTGCCAGGACACTAGGGCTTGCCCTAGATGCAGCCCAAATCTGCTGGATCAAGTAGATCCTAAGCCTTGCACTCTTATAAGTTCACAATGCATCAATTACCTGTCCACACAGATCCAAGTTGATCTGAAGTGAGCATCAAGCTCAGGGACCTTCCTGAGTAACTTTGATATACAACTTGCAGCCTAATTCCAATTCTTTTCTCTCTCAGGCATTTGATCAAACAAGTGGTGGGCACCATATACACACATGCACACAAGCTCTTCCCAAACCTAGTTCTCAGCATTCACAGCACCTGGGGACCTACCACTTGGATCAAAACACTCCACTAGGTCCCAGGTGCTGTTCTCATCATCTTGGAGCAACCACAACCCCCAAGTTGGCTCGGGTCCGAGGAAGAAGAAGACCCTCACCACCTTGAAATTCGTGATGAACAACCTGAGGGTTCTGGGCTTCATCCAGATGCACCAGCAGGTGCACCTCACCTCCCCGATGCTTTCCAGACCCAGGCTTGGTCGACGGGAAGAGGCGGCGCCGGCCGGGGCATGAAGCTCCAATTCGAGCTTAATGCCTCTAATGGCGGATTTCAACCAAGCCCATGGGAGTCCCTCAAACTTGCAAGGTAGACTCCCTAGACCCGTACGAAGCTTCCCGACCCACTCCCGGTTGCCGGAGATGGCCGGAGCGCCGGCGGCCAAGAATGAGGTCATTCTCGGGTTGAACATGGCCGCCGCCACCCGATGCTGCATGGGCAGCATGCAAGTGCATGGATGCACTCATTGCACTCCCCGCAACCCGTTTGGACTAGTGCCCGACGGCGAGGAGGCGCGCCGGCGCCGGAGCTACAAGCTCGGCCAACATGCAATATTCAAAAATCTAGGGCATCAAACTGCAAATCAACGGGTTGACCATACTCCACCAAATTTGGTGGAGTTGGTCCTCTCCTCCTACAGTCCAAGCACCCCGAGTTTGAGCCCGATTGGTCCACTTGTTGCCGAGTTCTCCAGAGGCGGAGCTACAACTAGGGTTTCGGCCATCTTTGTCCTTGCCGGCAACCCAGGGTGCATGGGGGCTTGGGCTTGTGCCCGGAGCATCCCTAGGACATGGGAAGTCCACTGCTAAAGGTCTCGGGGCTAACCATCAAAGGTTTAGAAGTTCTCACCTTGGCCGGAGTTGGTGAAGGAGGATGAAGCCGGTTTCGGGTTCTTCTTCACGCGCGGCCTCTGGCGACTCCAGCAGTGCTCCAGAGACACCAAGAAAGCTCTCAGAGTACTCCAGATCAACTTAGGAAGAAGTTGGCCCCAACCTTTTCTCTCCTCTCCCGAGTGCTTTCTCACTTGGTGGATTATGACCCTCGGCCACCCTTCACACTGGGTTTGGTCTGGGGATTCAGAGGAGTCTGGTGCTTCGGATTCACCCCACACACCCCCTCGGACTCTGGCCAGAGGTAGACCAAGAGGCAACTCACTTAATGCCATATTCCAAGCTCAAACCGGTTTCACACCTTCACCCCTAGCTCCGAGCTCTGCCCAGCCCTTCGTGGGCTTCTTAGGTGTTACGGAATTTGAGTTGGCGTATTTCGTGGAAAGTATTAAGTCTTGAAGATTGAAGATGAAAGAAGTTTGGATCATATACCTCAATCTCAAGAAAGAAGAATTCAAAAGGATCAGGTATGTTTAACTAAAGAATTTTGATGATCCGAATACTTCTTGTAGTGTAGAAGCACTTGGAAGAATTTTTTATTGCATAAAAATCAAAAACTGGACATGGGACATGTTCAGGATCCGGATCAGACTTTTCAATCCGGATCCCGAAGGGTGTTCGTTCATACACTGGTTCAATCCGGATCGCAGCATCCTTTGATCCGGATCCCGAACACTAGTTTTACCTTTGTATTTGAACGATCCGGATCAGGCTTTGCAATCCGGATCCCGAACGTTGGTGTTTGGTGAAACTGTATGAACGATCCGGATCGGAACTTCGATCCGGATCCCGAACATTGTTTTTCTGGAAACCGTCTTTCTTGCTACTGCAATCCGGATCGCCAAATCCAATCCGGATCGCCGTCCGTAAAATTTCCAGAAAAGGCTGTTTTTGATCCTTATCTTCTTCCAATGGTTTCTAACCTATAAATAGACCCTTTATTCATTTTTAGGGCATCCGGGATATAATAGAAAATACGGCCGAAAGAGAAAAATCCACATATAGAGAAGAAAGGAAATCAATAGATTTATTCTATGTTTCTTCATCTATATTGATTGATTTGATTCTAGGTTTTCCATACTCAGATTTTGAGTAGAATCAAATCAATGAATACTTAGATGGTATTTCCGATCTATTTCTAATCTAAGTATTCGGCGGATCATCACCACCCAAAAACAACGATTTACCCCAAATCGGCGCGTGGACTCGCGTGGCCTTGTGGATTCAAGGTGCAACCGCTCTCGTGGATTCGGAGCGAGGTACGTTCGTGGATTCGAAGCGTGCTACTGGGTGAAGACCGTGGATTCGGTCGGACGTCGTGGACTCGACGTTGGACGCTGTGGATTCAGCGTTGGGCGCAGATCGTGGATTCGAGAAGCGTCGTGGAGCGAGCGGAGAAGATCTACTAGGAGCGTATGGTAAAAGGTTGAGTCGTCTGTGAGTACGTTATATCACCTTGTACGTGTGTTAATTCTAGTGGATTTCGCCGTGTTATCGGTCCCGTGGTTTTTTACTCCGGTTTGGAGTTTTTCCACGTAAAAATCTTGCGTGTTATTTTTATTTCCGCATTGGGTTTTATTGCGCAATGATTTTTTGAGTGTTTATTGTTTACACCTATTCACCCCCCTCTAGGTGTTTTTTCCCCTATTTAGATCCATTACATATAACCCAACAAGTGGTATCAGAGCGGGAATAGGGTTGTAAACAATGGTTGAAGGTGGAAACATCAATCGACCCCCTTTCTTTGATGGAACAAATTATGCGTACTGGAAAGTACGGATGAAAGCCTTTTTAATTTCCATCGACGAAAGGGTGTGGCAATCAATTGAATTAGGATGGTCTAATCCAACTGAAATTATTTCTGATGTTCGCACCTTAAAACCTAGGTCGAAATGGACCAAGGAAGAGATAGATTCATCTTCTTACAATGGCAAGGGAATTAATGCTCTATTTAATGCTTTGTCACAAACAGAGTTCTCTCGCGTCTCGGCATGTGAGACTGCGAAAGAAATCTGGGATGTTCTTCAAGTTACGCATGAGGGAACTAACCTTGTGAAGATTCAGAAACTGCAAATGCTTACGAGCAAGTTTGACTCTATCTCTATGGCAGAGAATGAATCTTTCACTGACTATTACACACGATTGCAAGACATCGTAAACTCATGTGCTAACTTGGGAGAGAAGATTCCAGAATTTAAAGTTGTAAGAAAAATTTTAAGAACTCTTCCTGAACGATTTCGCCCGAAGGTCGCAGCCATTGAAACAATTAAACACCCGGACGAAATGCGTGTAGAAGAATTAGTTGGTGCTTTACAAACTTATGAAATGACATTTCCTACTAACTATTCTTCTGGAAAGGCATCCTCTTCTAAGTCTTCAGGTTATGCATTGAAAACAACTAAAGAAGAAGACGCGGATTCATCCTCCTCGGACGACGACGAGAACCTATCTATGGAGGACTTTGAGAAGCAGCTCGCTCTCTTGACAAGGAAGTTTCGCCGCAACTTTCGAAGGGGTAATTCAAGCAAAACTCCATCCTTCGGAAAGTCGAAGAAAGGCAAGGGTTCTTCAAGTTACAAGTCAAGAAAGCAAGAGAACTTCTCAAAGGATAAGAAAAGTTCAGAGGGACAAGTTCAGTGCTTCAAATGTCGAGGCTACGGCCACATTGCAACGGAGTGTCCCAACAAGAATCCGGCAAAGAAGAAGGCGATGCAAGTCGTCACTTGGGATGACAACTCCACGTCAAATGAGTCATCCTCAAGTGATGAAGAAGACAACGCGACAGCTTTCCACGCGTCCACCTCTTCACCCTTCATGTGCTTAATGGCAAGTACATCCGATTCCTTGTCCAACTCCTCCCTGTTGAAAAGATTGCAACGGACGATGAATCGAGCAATTCTGAAGGTGAAGATTTTGCTCTTGCCTACCATAAGCTTTTGAGGGATTCAAAGAAACTGGCAAAGCAAAACAAGGGGTTGAGAGGGAGATTGCAGGATCTCGAAGAAGAAGCAAAAAGGGTAACTTCTCTCTCAAACGATCTTGAAGTGGAAAGGGATAATCTTAGTCAAAGCAAATGTTTCCCTTCAAGAGTCCAATGAGCTTCTTGAGAAAGAACATGAGAAATGGTGAACAAAGCGAATTACTTCTTGAAGCTCTACGGCGAGGCTCGACAGGAAAAATGGAAATGACAAAGACCATACGCCAACTAAAGGATGACTTAAAGAGATTTTCTTCTGGAAGGAGTAAGTTGGACAGACTTCTTGGTCTTGGTCAAACAAATAAGTTCGGCCTCGGATACACTCAAACTGGAGACATTCCAAGTTCGAGTGGGACAGTTTTGTGCCTCAGTCGGTATCTCCTCCTCCGACACCGGAATTCACGACAAGCAACGACAACAAGCCTACTTCATCCTCCTCGGGATCGTCAAGAACTAAGGTATGTTTTCGTTGTGGCATTTCAGGGCACATAAGGAGAAATTGCAAGATGGGAGCCAAACGCACACCTCAAGCACCTCTTGCAATGACTACCAAAAAGGTGATTCCTCAGAAATCAATGCAAACTTTCAAAGGAAAAGAGCCTTGGTAGTTCACCGCTCAAGACGACATCATCAAGGAGCAGCAATTCTTCAAGCAAGACGCTTTCACCTAGGAGATCAACTTCACGACCATTACCGACGCATTCCAAAAAGGTTTGGGTGCGCAAAGGTGAAATTTTTCCTTGTCTTGTTACCAATGTTTCCTTGCATGCATATGATAGTTCGTCTTGGTATCTGGATAGCGGGTGTTCCCGTCATATGACCGGTGACAAAAACTGTTTTCAAACATTTGAGAAAAACTCCGGAGGACTTGTTGTTTTCGGAGATGGTCGGTCTTCCAAAATTGTTGGAAAGGGAACGGTAGCTATTCCAGATGGCCCGGTTCTAAATAATGTGTTATTTGTTCATGGCCTTAAGACTAACCTCATAAGCATAAGTCAACTTTGTGATAATGGTTATTCAGTTAATTTTTCATCTGATGAATGTACTGTAACTGACAAGAACCATGCTTTCTTTTTAAAAGGGGTTAGATCAGAAAACAATTGTTATGTAGTTCCTCATAAAATTTCTGAAAAATGTAACCTAGCATCTTTGAAAAATGAAACACTTTGGCATGAAAGGCTAGGTCACATAAACTTTAAGGAACTTGCTAGAATTTCAAACAAAGATGTGGTCAAGGGGGTTCCTAAACTTTCTTTTGAACAAAACATTGTGTGTGGCGGTTGCCAAAAGGGAAAACAGTCTAGGACTGCACACAAGAACTTGAACCACATAGGTACAAAACGGCCTTTGGAACTTTTGCACATGGACTTAATGGGGCCAACTCGTCAACCATCTTTGGGAGGTAAATGGTATATTTTCTTATTGGTTGATGATTTCTCTAGATATACTTGGGTAGCATTTTTAAAAGAGAAAGCTGATACTTTTGATTCTTTTCACGAGATTTGCCATCGTATTATGATTGAAAAGAATGAAAAGATTACTCGAGTTAGAAGTGATAGAGGTGGAGAATTCATAAATTCTAAATTCATTGATTTTTGCACTTCTAACGGCATTAAACATGAATTCTCCGCACCTTATACACCTCAACAGAATGGTGTAGTCGAGCGCAAAAACAGGGTCGTACAGGAGATGGCACGTGTTATGCTTCATAGCCGGAACCTACCGTTATATTTTTGGGCTGAAGCGGTGAACACTGCTGTCTATGTTATTAATCGAGTGTATTTGCGCCCGGGGACTTTAAATACACCATATGAACTATGGTTTTGTAGAAAACCTAACATCAAATATTTTCGTATCTTTGGGAGTCGGTGTTTTATTTTACGTGACCGCGAGAATCTTGGAAAATTTGACTCTCGAAGTGACGAAGGGATTTTCTTAGGTTATTCTACAAACAGCAGAGCATATCGAGTTTTTAACTTAGAATCTAAGACGATCGTAGAATCGATAAATGTTAAGGTAGATGAAGCTTTTCACTTTGAATCTGAAAAATCTACCCTCGATATCTCTCTTGATGATGATACACCTGCTAATGCATCTTCTTCTAACAATTCTTTCGATAATAATGATGCATCTAACGGTTCTTCAAGTTTATCTGATGTGCAGGAATCATCTCGTGTACCTCCGACTACTCCTCTACCTCAAACGTTACGCATCTCCAAGGATCATCCTGAATCGAACATCATTGGAGATCCACAAGAAGGAGTTAGAACTCGGAGACAATTGGTTTGCGGATTTGCATGCTATGTATCTCAAATCGAACCAAAGAATGTTGATGAAGCTCTTCAAGATGACTACTGGATTGAAGCAATGCAGGAAGAGCTCCATCAATTTGAGCGAAACAAAGTCTGGGAATTAACGAAGCCTCCGAAGCAACACAATGTGATAGGTACCAAATGGATCTTCAAGAACAAGAAAAATGAAGATGGTACTATCATCAGGAACAAAGCAAGGTTAGTTGCTCAAGGCTACTCTCAAGTAGAAGGTATAGACTTTGATGAAACTTTCGCCCCTGTAGCTAGACTCGAGTCCATTCGTATCTTATTTGCGATTGCTTGTCATTTTAAAATCAAATTATTTCAAATGGACGTTAAGAGCGCCTTTTTAAATGGTTTTTAAATGAGGAAGTTTATGTGGCTCAACCGAAAGGTTTTGTGGACCATAAACTACCTAACCATGTTTTTCGTCTGAAAAAGGCTCTTTACGGTCTGAAACAAGCACCGCGAGCATGGTACGAAAGGTTGACAAAGCACCTTTTGGAAAAGGGCTATACTCGAGGGGGAGCTGACAGGACTCTCTTTGTGAAGCATTATCAAAACAATTTCATTGTTGCACAAATCTATGTCGATGACATTGTATTTGGCGCAACAAGAGATAATGATGCTTCTAAATTCGCGGAGACCATGGAAAGCGAATTTGAGATGTCCATGATGGGCGAATTGACTTATTTTCTTGGATTACAAGTTAAACAAAACGATGAAGGAATTCACTTGTGTCAATCCAAGTATGCAATGGAGTTGGTCAAAAAGTTTGATTTAGAAAATTCTAAGGATTTTCCGACTCCAATGGGAACTAGCCATAAGGGACTTGGAAGTGAATCACATAGTGAGAATGTAGACGAGAAACTGTATCGCAGTATGATTGGAAGTCTACTATATCTCACGGCTAGTCGCCCGGATATATCCTTCAGTGTTGGGATTTGTGCGAGATATCAATCAGCACCGAAGGAGGTTCACCTGAAAGCGGTGAAACGGATCATCCGATATATCAAAGGTACAATCAATTTCGGAATTTGGTATCCTATGGGAACAAGTTTGGATATTGTTGGATACTCAGATGCCGATTGGGCTGGATCAGTGGATGATCGGAAAAGCACGAGTGGTGCATGCTTCTATCTTGGCCATTGCCTTGTTGCATGGCACAGTAAAAAGCAGAACTGCATAGCACTCTCGACTGCCGAAGCGGAGTACATTTCAGCAGGAAGTTGTTCAACCCAATTGATTTGGATGAAAAGCGTGTTGAGCGATTTCCGGATTTCAGCAACTTCGGTAACCATTTTATGTGACAACACTAGTGCTATTAACATTTCAAAAAACCCTGTGTTGCACTCTAGAACAAAACATATTGAACTTAGATATCATTTTCTTAGAGAGCTAGTTGAATCAAATATTCTTCAACTGTCATATATTTCAACTGAGGATCAATTAGCTGATATCTTAACAAAACCTTTGGATCAAAAACGTTTTATTCACTTGCGTAAAGCAATTGGCATGCTTTCCTT
This sequence comes from Tillandsia fasciculata, assembly GCA_029168755.2. Taxonomy (NCBI): domain Eukaryota; kingdom Viridiplantae; phylum Streptophyta; class Magnoliopsida; order Poales; family Bromeliaceae; genus Tillandsia; species Tillandsia fasciculata. The sequence continues at coordinate 12,338,592 of CM054936.1, forward strand.
GAAATAACCTCTTTTTGAAACCTTTGCTTAGGTTAGGTTTTGTTTTTTGTTTTGTTCTTTATCTATGTTTTGTACATAGGACATTAATTGAGCATAAATCATAATTGACTTTAATTGCATCTTTTCATGCATTTAGAAATTTATTATGCTTTTGATATCATAATATTTCAATGTTGCAATGATCATTTATGTTAATTAAGTCATCTTTTAAGTGATCAAAGTCAATTTCTCTCTCAATGATCTCTTGGTATAGTCATTATCTTATTTGATTGCTTAGTCGAGTATGAATGCGAGATCAATTTTTGGTTGAATACCTTATATATTAAATAATTGATAGCCAATTGAGGGGGAGTCAAAGAAATGTAAAATGCTCAAAAGATGTGGAAAGAGTTACATCCCAATGAGGAGTGTGAAAACTACCACCACATGGAGGAAAAAGAAAAAGAAAAAGATACCCCATGAATGCAAAGCAAATTTTTTTTTAAAAAATGTTGATGAAATGCATATTGAAATACTTGACTCAGTCAAATTTCATGGTTGGTATAAGGTGGGATTTTTGATAAAAGATGCTCAAAGAGCCACTCCTTCAACAGATTGTCTAGATATATTATCTAACTTATCTGGGATTTCAAACATCTATTGATCTTGGTATTTCATTTTCTTTACCAAATTGATGATTTGATAAAGGCATTACGCATAAGATCAGGATAGATGTAATTGAAGTTGTTCAACTTTAAGTGTTTTAATTTCGTAAATTTTCGTTTCATTTTTGAGTATTTTTGATAGATTTTGTATAATCTATTTCTTGTTGTATGAAACGATGATTTTTGTTTAAAGTTGATATGGTAAAGTGCTTACATACTTTTTCTGGATTTTATGGAATTTTTCTAAATTTTTCTGGAGAAAAAGTTGAAGCCGATCCGGATCGGGTAAGTGATCCGGATCCCGAACGCAGGCTTTTCCTGCGGGTAGCCGATCCGGATCACATTCTCGATCCGATCCGGATCACGGCTAGGGTTTTAATAAGAACAAGAGGGTTTTGATTTCTTTTACCCAATCTTTTGTTCTTAAGTCTCTAGAGTTTCTCTCTCTAGATTTCTTGCTTCTTGGAGCTTCCAAACTCAAAGTTCTTCGATTCAAGTAAGTTTTATTGATCAAAATCTCGGTTTTTCACAGTTTATCTTTTTCTCAAAACGTGAGTTGAAATCTTGGAACTTTTTCGTTTGTGAATGGTTTTTGATCAAATTTCTTTTGAAATAAGAACTCTGGGTAGATTAGTTTTGATTATATGCTGGGTTTTCTCAAGATTAACGAATTTTTGGGCTTCGATTTCTAAAAATTCTGTTTTAGGGCATAAAAGAGGAATTTTTGAAAATCATGGAATTGATCTATTTTTAAAATTCTTTTTGCAAAACTAATTTGATTCTTGGCTTCTCTACATGATTATGATTGTTTGGGTACAATTTTTCAAATTTTTCAAAATTGAAAATTTTTCATGTTCTTGAGTTGTTCTTCACAGGATACATTTCTCACTAGCAGCGAAAATGGTGATCACCTGGATTATTTTCCTACTTGCTACCATGGTTCATGTCAAAGATGCTGCCAAACCTAAGAAAGCAAAGAGATCGAAGAAAGCTCGGAGTGATTCTGAGACAGAATCAGAGACAGCTTCGATTGACTGGGATAACCTCGAGATCGAGGGAGACGTTCCTATTGTCTCAAAAGGAACATCCACTGCTGAAGCCTCAAAGGCAAAGCATCCTCCTACTGCAGCAGAAAAAGGAAAAGCTCCCATGGACCCAAGTCCAATCGGAACCAGAAGAAAAACTGGTGCAAGAAAAAGAGGCAGTGCTCGGGGCATTTCGATTAACGAACCTATTGCTAGCCAGCCTCCCAACAGGAATTCATTAGCTCAGCATGGATCAAAGATTTTGAGAAGAGGGAATGCATTGGCGAAAGACATGTAAATGCCAAAGCAATGAGAGAAAGATCTCCAATCTTTGGGACTTTATTTGACCAAGCCGGTCTTGCTCCCATATGCAACTTCCCTGAGACTACTGGGTATTGTCCTCACTCAGTACGAATGTTTTATCAGAACGCTGCAAGTTTAATTGATCACGATGAAGGACGTCGAGAATTTCATACTTTGGTCAAAAATATCAAGATCAAAGTCACACCCCAACTAATTGGAGAAGTGCTAGGAATGAAAGCCAGATCTGATGGACTCCATTATCTGAAAACTCAAGTCTTCACCGAAAACTCTTGGAGAGTGGTGGTAAATGGAATTTGTCTTCCAGACACTTTGTCAACCGGAAATTCTGTTTTCTCTAAAGAGCTTCGACCAGAGTATCGGTATATAAACTTCATTGTCTGCTACAACATTCTTCCCAACATGAATACGAAGGTTCTTCGATGGGATAGGATGTTATTTCTTTATCTTCTTGGAAACCCGGCCGCATCAATGGGAGCAAACTTGAATATTCCTTATCTCATTTGGTCAAGGATGGCGCGGTATGTGGAACACTCTCACCCCACAGAGAGACTACCCTATCCAATGATAATCATGCGCATCCTTAGAAAGTTTAAAGTCGATACAAGCGCGAGCTCATACATGTACAGTTTGGGCACCATTAATGAGACGACAATTGTGAAGTCTCTCTCGACAAAACAAGATGATCCTCCATCTCCTCCAATCCGACAACGATCTCGACCACCAGCAACTACTTTTACAGCTCCTGTTCCACCAGCACAGCAAGCACCTCCATCCACTTCTGATGATGATGCTTCTGTCAGCTCAATCTTTAAAGAACAACAGCGACTCTCCAACGAACAAGAACGCATGTCTGTTGAGTTCGCTGAAATGAAGAAAGATCTCAAAGAAGTCAAGAAAGAACAAGCTGTGATGATTCAAGATCTTAAAGAAGTGAAGAAGGAGCAAGCTTCTATGAATAAACGGATCAAGAAAATGTTTCAGAAGCTTGGGTGTATCAGTTCTGATGATTCTCCATAAACTTTCCTTCTAATTTTTTTTCTTTTGCAGGTTTTTAAGTTTCTTGATTTGTCTTAAACCTTTTAACTCTCCTTTTCTTTTGTAATTTTGGCTTTGTTTGTGACAAAAAGGGGGAGAGAGAGTAGAGAAAACTTTGTGTGGAACTTTGAACGAACTCAAACTTTGACTTTGGTGGAAGGTAAGTATTACAACTTTTGGTTTTTATTTGGTGATTTGTTGCATGTCCCTACTAACTATTCGACTAACTATTTGGGCATGTATTATTACTAACAAGTTGTTTGATTACTAACAAAGCAAAGTTATGACATTTGGAATCTTATTGCTTAGAAGATATGTCAATGTTTGATTCTGATCTTATTACATATCTGAATTACTAAATGTCATGATGAGTATAAACTTCATCTCTGCTAGGTTTTGAATGTTAAATATTCTTGAGGTATCTAACGATCTCTTTTTGTCAAGAATGATTTCTTTTTGCAGAGAGTACAGATGTCTAAGTTTAGAGTCTGTTTTAGGAGTTTATCTCATGTATTTTAATTTTTGGATTCCATTGTAAATTTTTGTTGTATGGTGATAGCAACAAAAATATCCTTTTTGAATTTTCTTTAGTGGATTTGTGTTTTGTCACGAAACCGCCAAAGGGGGAGATTGTTACGGAATTTGAGTTGGCGTATTTCGTGAAAGTATTAAGTCTTGAAGATTGAAGATGAAAGAAGTTTGGATCATATACCTCAATCTCAAGAAAGAAGAATTCAAAAGGATCAGGTATGTTTAACTAAAGAATTTTGATGATCCGAATACTTCTTGTAGTGTAGAAACACCTGGAAGAATTTTTATTGCATAAAAATCAAAAACTGGACATGGGACATGTTCAGGATCCGGATCAGACTTTCAATCCGGATCCCGAAGGGTGTTCGTTCATACACTGGTTCAATCCGGATCGCAGCATCCTTTGATCCGGATCCCGAACACTAGTTTTACCTTTGTATTTGAACGATCCGGATCAGGCTTTGCAATCCGGATCCCGAACGTTGGTGTTTGGTGAAACTGTATGAACGATCCGGATCAGGAACTTCGATCCGGATCCCGAACATTGTTTTTCTGGAAACCGTCTTTCTTGCTACTGCAATCCGGATCGCCAAATCCGATCCGGATCGCCGTCCGTAAAATTTCCAGAAAAGGCATGTTTTTGATCCTTATCTTCTTCCAATGGTCTCTAACCTATAAATAGACCCTTTATTCATTTTTTAGGGCATCCGGGATATAATAGAAAATACGGCCGAAAGAGAAAAATCCACATATAGAGAAGAAAGGAAATCAATAGATTTATTCTATGTTTCTTCATCTATATTGATTGATTTGATTCTAGGTTTTCCAAACTCAGATTTTGAGTAGAATCAAATCAATGAATACTTAGATGGTATTTCCGATCTATTTCTAATCTAAGTATTCGGCGGATCATCACCACCCAAAAACAACGATTTACCCTAAATCGGCGCGTGGACTCGCGTGGCCTTGTGGATTCAAGGTGCAACCGCTCTCGTGGATTCGGAGCGAGGTACGTTCGTGGATTCGAAGCGTGCTACTGGGTGAAGACCGTGGATTCGGTTGGACGTCGTGGACTCGACGTTGGACGCTGTGGATTCAGCGTTGGGCGCAGATCGTGGATTCGAGAAGCGTCGTGGAGCGAGCGGAGAAGATCTACTAGGAGCGTATGGTAAAAGGTTGAGTCGTCTGTGAGTACGTTATATCACCTTGTACGTGTTTTAATTCTAGTGGATTTCGCCGTGTGATCGGTCCCGTGGTTTTTTACTCCGGTTTGGAGTTTTTCCACGTAAAAATCTTGCGTGTTATTTTTATTTCCGCATAGGGTTTTATTGCGCAATGATTTTTTGAGTGTTTATTGTTTACACCTATTCACCCCCCTCTAGGTGTTTTTTCCCCTATTTAGATCCATTACATATAACCCAACATTAGGGTGGCAGAGGCCCAAAGCACAAAGCCCCCAAAACTCTGGCCCAAGAACACTTAAAATATTTGGAGAAAAAGCAATATTTTTATGCTTTTCACGCATTTCGAGGCGATCCGAGCGTCATTTCGCGAAACGGACTTCGCCACGACGTCCGGCTCGTCGAGACCTGTCAAGTGGCGTATTTGCTTGGTTCGTTTGACGACCAGATAAAAAGTCGTTCCATCTTGTTTGACAGAAAACAGTGCGTTGCACGCACTTCGATGCACCCGGGTCGCCAAACGTGAAATCCGTCAGCGCCATCGCGCTCAGAACGTCGAAATTAGCTAGGTTCCATTACTCATACCCCTATATGAATTTCTTAGACAGTAGTTCGGCCAACCGTTGCTCGCGAGGGGTCGAAAATCGCGAGTTACTATTCACACTTAAGTCGTGGGGCCCGTTTTTGATTTCTGATTTCTGGAAGATCCGACCGTCAGATCGAAAACATATGAATATAAAACTTCTATGTTTCGACGAGACGATCGCAATGGTGATCTCGGATTTTCCAGATCAGGCTCCGATCAAAAGTCGATATTTTTGGGTCTTATTTGCTCAAATTTTCTGCTATTTAAATTCCCAGAAATTTATTCAAATCTTTAAAAATTCACGATTACTACATATCTGCTAGTATAGTTGTTTAATTTGCAGGTTAGACGCTACGTCTCTACTGGGCTTCCTGTAGGGGCGGCGGATCTGTTGGCGAGCCCGGGGCACAGTTCCGACCCCGGGGCGTGACACTCGGAATTTTTGGAGGCTCGGCAACGGCGATATCGATTTTACTGTACACCTTGGTTTTTCCCTCATTTCGGCCCATTACCGTCGCAGATCAGTCAAAAATTCACTGTGGGCAAACCAGGAGGAATTTTTTGGGATTTCTATGACAGCGCGTTCCTAAGAGGTAAGGCTTCGATTTTCGTGTTGATCACTTCACCCCGTTTCGCACTTTTGGCATAGTTCCCGAGGCATTTTTGACCCCATTTTTTCTGTGATGAATTCTGGACAGCACCGGCTTGTTCGATTTTTATCTTGGCCTAGGAGCATCGACTCAAGGAGTAAAGTACTCGATTTGGATCTACTCGTCGCGAGGAACACAGTGGTGATTTTTCTGGGATTTTTGGAGATTGATTCGAAGGTCATAATTAAGCTTTCAATGGACTATTTGCCACAGGATTTTGGTTGTGTGGCGTTGCGGCTTACCGCGGTGTTTTTTTTGTAACTTGACCTACAGGTATCGGATCGGAACGTGCGAGTACTCGTTTCGATCGGCTCGACGCAACGATCACAGCGGTTATTTTTCTGGATTTTTCAAAGGACTGCAGAGAGGTGAAATTTCCTGTTTTCACTGCTGATTTACAAAACAGCAAGGTGCTGTTTTTTTTTTTGAAGTTGGTTTGTATACCGGAAGTGACTTTTGTACAGTGGTTTGCTGTTTTTGGTATTTTGCGAGGAAATGGGAGGTTGGACAGCGAGGAGACTTTTACGGATGTGGATTGCGCTTTTCGAGGTGGGTGGTTGTTGCATACCTTAACTTCTGACTTGCTCACTAAGTTTATTAGAGAAGCCCTCTATTGTACATATTGATTGATTATCATGCATGATTGACTGATATAAATGTGAGCCTATCATTTGAGATTAATTTTGTGGATATAGCATGTTGGGAATATTATTGGGATAATATTATTGTGGAAACATGATTGCGAGGGACATATTTAGTAGTGATAATTAACATGCCATATTAGCACATAGATCTTATGAAAGTTGGTTAAATGGACTAATTATGGGGACATGATGACATATCTATGTGCGGATACCACTTTGGGATTTATTATATCATTAATGTTGGCAATTCTTTTGATAATTGAGTATAATAGAACTGGTTTGTATGGCACATCAAGAATTACAGAAAGGTTGACTTACCCCGGGTTACTTACTGAGATCTATGCTACATCGGAGCGACTGAGTGTTGCAGGAGGCTTACGACACTTGTTCGATGATCGATATGCTCATGGCGCTTGCATGCACACCAGCGGTTTGGCCACCGTGTCGGTGTACTTTTCCGGAGAGGTGGTCTGGCTAGATCCGTGGACCCCACGCGGCTATGTGCGTAGCGGCCCCCTTGCGGTTATTTGCGGAGCTGCATTCGTATAGTGGGAGTTTTCTTTACACCAGGTTTTGAGCGGGACTGATCCTTTTGCCTGAGGTCCTCGGACCGATATAGCAGTTTTGTGCTTGAGTTCCCAGGAGAGATACGATTGGTAGCACGAGGGGGTTGTGGATGCTCAGGGTTAAGGTTCGGTTTATTATTGCTATTTCTTGTACCTTCCGAGCGCGATGCGTGTCCCGAACACGGGACAGCGTGTGCGGGGCAAGTCGGGCCACGCCCGTGGCCTGACCAGCGCTGCGGGGCGGGTGGTGCCCGCCAACCGCAGGGCGCCATGTGGCGCCCCAGCGTACGAGCGGCCACCTACCCGCATGCCCCCGCACGTTGCCCCCCACCTGCCCGCCTGCCCCCGTGCACGCGTGGACCGCGCGCGCTGCGCCGACCAATCTGGGGCCGCCACGTGGCCCCCCAGCCGGTCCACGGCTCCCCCCATGCACCAAAATGCGCGGTAAACTTCCGGGTGTCCGTTTTTGGGCGTCCGAACTCAGAAAAATACAATCAAATAGCCGTTTTTCAACATTTTTCCGCGCTGAATCCAAATCCGGCCTCTGTTTTGCAAAAACCATTTCTACAATTTCGGCGAGGACAGCCGAAAAACAACATGATCCAACTCTGCACTGAGTCCGTTTAACGCGTCTGTTTGATGCGTTACGGACCCGGTACACCAATAACATGTGTTTCTCACCGTGGACCATGGGGCAAGCTACACGGGAATTTGGGCCACTACACGAGTGATTGCATATCATCATTATTTTCCCCATTGAACATGATAGATAGAGGTATAATAGCTGTAGATTTTTTTTCCAACTTTCATTTCAGTATTCTGTTATTTTATGGCTCTAGTCGACTTAGTGGGCAGACCGTTGGTCTTGGAGACAGTACCCACTGAGAACTATTGTAGGATGTAGTTCTCACACTCTCTGTCGATGACAATTTTGCAGAGACATACCCCTTTCGCTCCTACTCTAGCTAACTTAACTGATCGAGGATAGAGAGTAATGAGATAGATTTCTATCAGTGTAGTTTATTTTGGTGAGATAGATGTATCATTTGTACATTGTTATATTTATTATTTTAGTTATATCTCTTTTTAGATTTATAAATGTTATATAAGAGGATCTTTTACTTATACTATTCTTGTGGATTAGATTTTATATTATTTATATTTGGAAGATGGATCTTGTCTTTTATTTCAGTTGTATAGTAATTTGAATTTTATTTATAGCAATTTATTTTTCCGCTCTGATATCTATATAACAGTATAATTATCTTTTGCAGGTTAGACGCTTCATCTATACCGGACTTTCGTACGGGCGGCAAATCTGTTGACGAGTTCGGATCGCAATTTCAATCCCGGGGCGTGACATCTATAATGTTGTCGAAGCCGTTCATACGGGCCAACTTTTATGTCAATCAAGGACCCGTTGCCATGGCGCATCCATAATCCTAGCACATTAGAACACATTAGGACATGGTCACTACTAGGTCATGCTTCCACCATTTTCCTCCACTAAAAATAATGCAGCAGCCAACAAACAATAGCCAACCAACCAAACATTCCTAGCAGTTCGATTCCAGCACATTTGGAGGAGACATTATATATACAATCATACAAAAAAAATACATTATACTCAGGAGACAGAAAAGATACCTTTATTTATTTATATATATAAAAAAGGTCTCCCAGAATGACATACATACTCATATTTATTTAATTTATTCCTATTTATGAGGGAGCATCAGATCCACTAATAATGATGATGATATTAGCTGGACCTATACCGCCTATACATGGGAGAGTCCAAGAATTAGCGGCTTCTCTTTTTATGCTAGGAAAAAGGGTAAAGTTATTTCTCATCTACTATTATCCTCTCCTCAGTTAGAATTATCAGGCGACCCGCAGTATCCATAAGGATTCTTGCTAGCCCAGTTCCACTGATCCCTGCACATCTCCTCTATCCCATATTTCGCTCTACAACGAACAGATTCAAAAATGAGAAATCAGAATTGATGCTTGAAAAACTTAAAATCTATATAATAATCACATGATTCTCTAGTATATTCTAAAAATATATAATATGTTTTATAGCTTACTTCCACTTTAGCTCCTTTTCTGCTTTGGCTGTAGACGCATAAACAATCGCAGCATCACCAGGCCGTCGTCCCGCCATGACCAATGGGATTTTCTGATAAAAATATAGTTGGCATCAGATGCTAAATAAGAGAGGAAAAGACACAAATTGCTGCATGTTGGGTGCATGTGCCAGATATTTTTAAGGTTCATCACACATTCATGTGGAAAATAGGATGGTTTTCAATTAGAATATTATTATGCTGGATCATTTGAGTACCTTCCCAGATGCCTTCTCAAATGCTGCAACCATTTCCAAAACAGATGTTCCCTTTCCAGTTCCTAGATTGTATACTTCACAGCCTGGATAAGCAAAGAAAACAAGCTTGCTCACTCAACTAGGAATCGACGAAATAGTTATCTTGAACATTTTCTAGAGAATCTATGCATAGAAGCTAAGCAACTAGTAACATAGTAAACAAAAAGCCTATATACGCTACAAAGAACTTACATAGGTAACACATGCGAGTATACCTATGTGTGAACAGTGAACACTACATCCATGTTTGTCCTGCATACTCACATCGGACCTCTTTGTATGTGCATTGTAATAAAATTTGGCAAGTCCTCTTTTGTGTGTTTCATTTGCCTGTCCACTGTGTCAGGATATGACAAAATCCATTTCTTTTTAATCATCAACATGGTATATGGTCATGATTCTCCACTAATTAGCTTTACCTCTAGTCGCCACGACTCCAACATTATCATATATTCAGGTAAAACAATTTGCACATCCTTATGGTCTATTCTACTCATATACTATCTGTTAGTAACAAATATCAGCCAATATAAAAAGTTGAAATAAGATACTTTAATTGAAGCAAACCTATGTTAGTGTCTTCAAAAAGCTTCTGCAGGGCTGCAATATGTCCGTCTTCCAAATCAACCACATGTATATAATCTCGTACTTGCAATGAAAGGATTCAAAAGTAACAAGATAGTTGACACCTCAACAGCAAAAGAATTCAATCATGACAAATAATTACTGCAGCGCAAGCAGTCCAAATTGATGAAAGTAGGTAGTTTAAAATCAAGACACATTGATCACTAACACTTATATCTATCTAACCCATAATGCTGAGCCATATTAGATGATCTGCTCCTCTTATGCCAATATGAACAACATGTTTCGATCCCCAAAATATAGAAAAGTTTGTATATGAATACAGAGGCTAGCTACTAACATCGGTTTCCTTACTCCCAAAACCTCGCAGAAAGCTGTTAAGTTCTCTTAAGAAAATAATTAAAATCGTTTCGAAGTGTTTTCTGCTTTCATTGATGAAATTGTTCACCAAAATACCAAAGCTTCTAGAGAAATATATAGAATTTCATAATGTAAAGGGGATGAATAATGTAAATAGTGCACAAAATCTGTGGTCTACTTGTTGCTATATTAATGAAAGTCATTAAAACTAAAAGAATATCATCTTTTGGCACAAGTTATTCAAAATGCCAAACCCATAGTTCAAATAATACTTTGATGACAAATCCTTTTATTTGACCTCTATCTTATGATGCAGAACAATTTAAGTATGGCAAACATGATAGATTTTTCCAATGTCCATTTATATTGCTTAAGAGTCTCTAATCAAATTAAACACTGAATATCTTATGCATCTCAATTCAATGCATATGCTTGTATCCATTCAATATGAGCAGAATTGAGCGGTATATATTGTACTACTGTTGTAATCGTCGGTTCATAAAAATCAAACTTAAGGGACAAGACTATATACGGTATACTCATTTCTCAAGCAATCTAACCAAAGTTGCCCAGAAAAATAAGAAAATAAGCAATTAGTTCAAATAAACAATACCCCAGTGCCATCCTTGGTTGGATAGTCCGTTCCATATACTGTAAGCGCAGGTCTCCTCCCCACAGCAATTTGCTGAATAAAGGGCATTAAATTATTAGGAATTCCACGAGGATCTTCACCAATAAATCCACTTGACTGAGCCCCAACAGGGTTGAAGTATCTAAGTAATATTATTTTCCAATCAGGGTCGGCACGCTGGAGATCACGACAAATGTCTTCAATGATAAGCTGTAATTACCAAAGGAAATATTAACAGCTAAAATGATTGGTGCATTCAAAGGAAATACAGAGAAAGATGATAGAAAACCTTAGTTCGGCCATATGGGTTCATAGCAAATAAAGGAGATTCTTCCGTACATGGGACTTCCTTGGGCCATCCGTAGACAGTAGCTGATGATGAGAACACTAACTGAAAGTTCAAACATTAAGCAAAAAGAAGAGCTACAGAGTTAATATGCAAATTCCCAAACTAAATTTCCTTAATCAAATATAGTAGGTGAGGAATATGCATTTACAATCTAATCATAATTACTGAATAGTTTCATCAAGGAAATGATAAGTAGAATTTTCAAACCAAGTCCAAGTCTAAACCAAGACACATATAGAGTAATAAGCAGACAGTCATCATAGATTCCAGAAACTTACAGACTACTATACAATTAAGAGAGAATGTGATCAATCTTCTGACTATTTCTTATTAATACTAGGCACATTGCTACAAAATATCACAAAACTGTATGATTCAACAAGTTAGAAGGAAAAGGTCCTTTACACCTTTGTGATGGATACATATATAGATGTTATACCACCAGAAGATAAATGTTGCCCATATATATACTGGTATTACATTATTAGAAGAGATCATACAGAGTAACAGAATCAATCCGACCCTAACAATTAAATCGCAAAATGTTTTATTTATACGTAATTTAATTTCTGAGCAAATAAATTTAATAAAAGAAAAGCCAACACAGTACAGGAATTTTTCTTTCGTGGATCTCTAAAGAGTAATGACTATCTAAAAACAATGCCTTGGTTTTGATTCTCAAATTAAGGGAAATTGGAAATACCTTCTTACATCCATGGGCAGCCATTACTTCCAAAAGAGTAATTGTGCAAATGAGATTATTGTTATAGTAATGCAAGGGCTTCTGTACACTTTCACCGACAGCTTTCAATCCAGCAAAGTGGATAACAGCATCAAAGCTGCAAGGCAAAAGAAATTACCAAAATCTGTAAGAAAATAGCACTAATATCAAAGAAAGGCTTTTTACAGGAAGCAAATAACTAACATGAATTTACTCCTGTAAAGACAGTAGTCAGAAAGTTCTTCCAAGAGATATCTATGATGTTTGAAAAAGAAAAGAAGTCTAGCTCCACCCAACTAAGTGTAAGATATTTTAAGGAAACAAATCTAGCCCATCTACATCTAATATTGCCAAATAAGAAAGGATGAACGAGCTAACTTCGCTAGCCATTCTTCCTAAAATTCATTAATAAAAAGGATAACACTTCAAAATTTTATTTAATTACTACAAAAGTAGCACAGTTTAATAATTGTAGGGTATAGTACATCCTTAATTCAACACCATACCAATTCATTCTACACGTCATTACATGGTTCTTTGCCACATGTAACTAGTTTTATCCATTGTACATTTTCACGTTAAATTATTATATCATGAAGCATTTGTCTAATAAAACTGAGTCTACGAAATATTTGGAGCCATCTACCACTGAAGTAGTGCATTATACAATAACTAAGCTTTCTTTCAAAATTTGGTATAAATGCTACATGATTATTCTGTTAGAACTGAAATAAAAGTAAGATACGAAAATACCAAAACAACATTTGCAAACCTGAAGTTTGAGATTTCTAAACATGCCAGAAAATTTTGCAGAAATGCAGAAGAAAAGTGGGTTCGATATAAGATTCAAATGGTTGCATAACATCCAATTTTGAGGTAACAAAAATTGCCTAATGCATGTCATGAGAGAAACTATTTAGTAAGCTAACAAATCTATTCCAGACATTTGCAGGGATAAAGTCATAAATAAAACATAGTAACTATCCATATAAAAAGAAACTTACTTTGTCGAAGAAAAAATTTTGGTGAGCGCGTCTTTATCTCGAAGATCGATCTGGAAAAGCATAAATGAGGTACAATCAATTTAGATATCTCAAAGTTGTGTATTTTAATTTCTAGATAGTGACATGGTGGCCTACTGATGAACATAAAAAACACAGGAAATAGCATTCTGTGAAACACCATACTGTCTACTAAAATTATAGTACTACTCGAGATATTTAGTTTCATTCTCCAGAATTCTATCCAATGGAAAGTATTTATCAGGAAACTAAGGCAGGAAAAGTCCTGATAATGAAAACTAGTGTAAGGACTACAAAGCATATGAAAAGAGATGAACAAGCACAACTGATGAAAAGTTGCCCTTCTTGTTCACTATATGTTTATTTGAACAAGGAAAGCTAATAAACAAAACAACAACACAAAATCATACCACATAAATGAGAAAACTACTAAACAGAGAAAACCAAGTGGAAATGCATCTTTATTTCAAAAAAAAAAAAAAAAATCAATGTAGTCTACTTAATATATGCACCAGAAGATATAGGCAATCAGGGAAGAAATTAACTATCAGCAATAAAAGCTACTGTATGTCACTATTTCTATCTATGTAGGAAAGTATTTATTAGGAAACTAAGGCAGGAAAAGTCCAGATAATGAAACTAATGTACGGACTACAAAGCATATGAAAAGAAATGAACAAGCACAACTGATGAAAAGTTGCACTTTTTGTCCAGTATATATATACTTTGAACGAGGAAAGCTAATAAACAAAACAACAGCACAAAATCATACCACATATAAATAAGAAAACGACGAAACAGAGAGCACCAAGTGGAAATGCATCTGTATTTAAAAAAAAAAAATCAATGTAGTCTACTTAACACATGCACCAGAAGATATAGGCAATCATGGAAGAAAATAACTATCAGCAATAAAAGCTACTGTATATTCCACTATTTCTTATCTAAGTAGGACAGCGATAAATAAAGGTAAAAAGGGGATCTCAGGTAAACATAGTTCCACATTATCATGGTTAATCATTCGACGACTAAAGCGCATCTTACCATGATAAGTACCAGACCCCAGTCTAAGATAAATAAAAATCTGATCTTCTCCCCTTCTCCCTCTCACATAAAAAAAGGAAATAAAAAAACAAAAGCAAGAAAATGGAGAAAGATTATGATCAATCCCTTGAAACTTTCCAAGCTACAGAATTAATAATGATAGTCTAACGCATTTTAAGACAGGCTTATCTTTCCAAAACATTGTTATAGATTCCAATCATGCCTGTACTACAAGAACAATGCACTGGCAAGCCATCATTTCTTATTGAAACCCACATACAAGGCAATATAGTTGGGTAATTTTGATCCTTTCCAGTAATTTCCAAATCTTATTAGTGACCTCTATTATGGATCAATCTTCATACTAGAAAAGGTCCAGACATAAATTTTGTCCTCAATTTCTAGTCTGACAGCAGTGGGAAAGGGTCACACAGCCTTAAGACCTTAGTGCACCTTTCTTTCTCTCTTCATGCTAAACAATTTATCCACTAGTGGACTATATATTACAAACAAGTCAGTGTCTTGAAACATAAATTACACGAACCAAGCTTGACAAGAAATGCCTGATTGCCGCCTCTAAACTCAACGTGTCAATATCTGATACCACTGTGGAGACGATAGTTATAGGATATTTTCCTAACAAGTGTCAGTTACATGAGTGCTTCTTTAAAAACTAGATCATACCAGAAGACGCAATTTAAGATGCCTTCAGGGCATTTCAAAAAGGGTTACCTTATAATGTTCAATCAAGCAAGAATCCAACAAAGACAATCTAAATCGGTAACTTATTACTTGCTTTGACTGCGACGATGCTAACTATGGATTATTAAATCAAATTCAATAGTTGTCATCTTCAGAACTCATGAGAAATACTAATTTGCAAAAGAGGAATGCTATGTGCCCATAAGCGGGATGGTACGTATTCGGCAGCTATTCATCTCTTGAACTTCTCTTTGAGTATCAATCTAGACAAATAAGGTTTAGTATCTCAGCTGACATTATATGCTCCAATAGTTGTGGTGCGCATATTTATCCATACGAGTTTAGCAGCCATCACTAGACCAATTCTTTGGACCTCTCCAAAATGAATAATGTGTAGATCCAAAATCAACCATAATGAAAATACAAAGCAGAAAGATTTCATTGCAACCACCAAACAAATTTCATCAGTCAAATCTACATAACATTCACTGTCGTGAGTTCAACCTATGAACTGAAAAAGAACATAAGCAAGCAGCTAGTCAGGTTATTAAACATCAATACCCACTTTTAAGAAAAGCCACTAATAAATAACTATCAGCAGTTAAATTTGAACTATCAAAAAAAAAAAAAAAAAAAAAAAAAAAAAAAGCAATTCCCCAAAACTCAAATCGATTTGTCACTCACAAAAAAAGATGCTATTGCTCCCAATACGATCACATGCCCTTAATCCATATCTCGCATTTTGAAATAAGCCATAAAACTGTGCACAAATTTGTTTTTATCCATCCAAATTGGGTACCAAACGTTCCCACGAATCAAATAATTCTGCCACATCGGTTTGGCCCATAAAATTAAAAAGTAAATAAACCTGCCAAATTGGTCGCAAAATTAGCCATCAGAAATACCCTTGCTTTAAGGGGGGGAAAAAACGTTCAAACCACAAATAATAAAATAAGGAAAGCAACCAAAAGTAGGAAACAGGGGAATTTGATTTCGCAATAGTTATTGGGCAACAAACCCTAATTACCAAAAAAATCAGCAGCTAAATTTCAATCAGAAAGCATTTATTTCCCAAATCAGAAAACCTGAAAATCGCTTGTACTAGTACCGCATCAAATAAGAGAAACAAACCAACGGAACTTCGCATTCTCAATCAAAGCCAATCCATTTCATCAAAAAACCAACAAAAATCATCAAAATACCCTAGAAATCGCCATGAAAGACCGAGAAAACCTATAATTGAGCACATAAATCCTTCGTTTAAAATCGAGTAAACGCAAATCCATACCTTCTGAAATGAAAGGTTCTTTTCAAACTCCCCGGCCAACTCCGCGACGCGCTTGATCGAGATATCGGAGGAGTTGTCGAGGTTATCGACAATAACGACGCGAAACCCACCCTGGAGCAGCTGGAGAACCGTGTGGCTCCCGATGTAGCCAGCACCGCCGGTGACAAGGATCGACTTCGACATGGACGAGGCCCCCAAAAGCTCGAGAACGAAACCGATGAGAGAGAGAGAGAGAGAGAGAGAGAGAGAGAGAGAGAGAGGAACAGGAGAAGAGAGCGAAGAAATGGAAAGTGCCTTAGGTGGAGAGAACGAAGGAGAGAAGGAGAAGCAAAAGAGAGAGGAACGGAACGAGAGATCCGTAATGAAGGGGGGAATTAAATGGTAATGAGTATTTATAGAGGGGAGCGAAATACACATATATAAATATAAATATATAAATATTAAAAAAAATATTGCAAACGGGTTTCCGGTTTATGAGATCATCGTACGCCGCGGTGTCGAATTACGGAAGAGAAAGAGTCTGTACATTAATAAAGAAAGAATGGAAGTATGTTATTTATTTATTTAATAAAATATGGTTAAATAATATTGAGGCCGGTGGTACACGTGTCACGTTTTTATTGATGGTTGGAAAGAATTTACAGCTGATTCGAGCCTAAAAGTTAGTTTTAAAATATATATTTTATACTCAAATTGATTAGGATTCATCGGCTAGATTTTTTTTTTTTTTTACAAAAAAATAATAAAAAATTCATTTAAAATTTTAAAATTTATGGGTGTAATATGTACACTCCTACAAAGAATATACTAAACGTAATATTTTGGTAATAAATTATAGAAAAAAATTGTGTAATAATTTCTAAGCTTTAGTTAACCTTTTTATGCAAACAAATATCTACACATTTAATTGTAGCACTTGGAAACCTAGGTTTTATCAAATAGTTTACTATTTCAATAAGTATTTTAGTTATATACCTTACACATAATTTTATATTTAGATTAGTAGTAATTAAAAGACATAGTAAATTTATTTTTATTTATATTATTTTTTTAGATATTATAATATAGCATAAATACTTTTTATATTTTAAAAATTTATAAAATTATATAAAATATAACTGATATGTATTAATAATTTTGATTGAGAGAAAGGATTTATTGAATTATTTAACAAAATTGTAAAAAAGTAATTAAAAAAATAAAATTTTAGTTGTCTATTTAAAAAAAAAATTAAGAAGTTCCAGTATAATTTTTTATAAAAAAAAAAAACTATACACAGACCACCGATAGCCGGTACAGAGGACGGTTAATGCTATTAAATAAAATAAAATAGGATTGAAAGAAAAGTATTTAAAATATATATATTTTTTCAATGGAATTTGAAAAAAAATATATATATAGGGCAAAAGAGCCTAGAGTGGCAAGTGGGGCCCGTAGCAATCCGTGGAGTGGGGCCCACCGGAGACTTGACGCGGGAGACGAATTAGGGGGATACGGTGGCCTCGTGTTGAGGTGGTGCACTGCCACGTCTACAATTTCAGGTAATTCGGTGCGGAGTCGGTGGCGGGGGCCGGGGAGTGGGAAGCAGTTAGTCGCGAGCGGGTTTGGCGGGGGCGCGAGTGTGGACCATTAATAGGGCCGTTTGGTAACGGAATAAAGCTATACTAGTTATACTAAAAATAAATATGAAGTATGAAATTAGTATAAAAAAATATTTTAGATGACTTTAAAAATTAAAAAATTTTATATTTGGTATGATAATGAAGAATAAGAAAAATAAAAAATTTTCATTAGATTAAATAATTTTTTTACCCTCAAATTTTATTTTATTTTATTTTATTTTTTTTTTGAGAGAAAGACAGCATGCTACCTGTTTGAAGCAACTAGATTTCGAACTCAGGTTTCGAGTATCAACCACCATTTGATATTTACCAAGTTTTTTGCCACTTCCACTTGCCAATATGTGATAAAACTTATTAAAATCTAAATTCTTCGTTTTAATCTAAATTATTTTTTTTGAGAGAAAGACAGCATGCTACCTGTTTGAAGCAACTAGATTTCGAACTCAGGTTTCGAGTATCAACCACCATTTGATATTTACCAAGTTTTTTGCCACTTCCACTTGCCAATATGTTATAAAACCTATTAAAATCTAAATTCTTCGTTTTAATTAATAGATTAAAGCCTTACAAAAAATAAGATAAAATTAAAATCAAAATTAAATTATATTTTATAAAAATAATATTTAATTTAATATTTCATTTGCTCAATTTTTTTTTTAAAAAAATTATTCATCATACTTTTGGAAAAATATTTTTTTCATGAAAAAAAGGTATATGCTATTTGTCTACTATAAATTTCATATTACTTCCCTATTAATATATACAATTGATTAAATAACATTTTTACCCTCAAACTTTATTATGTGATAAAACTTGTTAAATTCAAATTTTCTTCTTCTTAATTAATAGATTAAAGCCTTACAAAAAAATAAGATAAAATCAACATCAAAATCAAAATCAAAATCAAAATCAAAATTAAATTATATTTCATGAAAATAATATTTAATTTAATATTTTATTTGCTCTATTTCAAAAAAAAAAAAAAATATTCATCATATTTTTTAAAAATTATTTTTATCATGAAAAAAAGTATATGCATTTTTCTGCTATAAATTTTATATTACTTCCCTACTAATATATACAATTAGTTAAATGACTTTTTTACCCTCAAACTTTATTATGTGATAAAACTTGTTAAATTCTCACTATGAGTAATTTTGGAAAGAAAAATATAGTAGAATTTTACTATAGAAACAGTAGTTCTCACTTATATCAGAAATATTAGAAAAAAATATTCTCGTAATTTCTGATGTGTTTGGAGATAACGAAATATCCTCTTATCCCCAAATAATCCCCGTTCCAAACGGCTTAGATTCTAGTTGAGGCTTGAGATGGTTCCGTGGAATTTCACATACACATGATGTACACAATAACTTTCCCCAATTGCTCTCCCAATTTATGAGTTGGGTATGAAAACTGGTTTTTGTATAGGCATATAAATATTCGAAAATAATTTTTTTACATTTGAAATAGAGTGGATATCTTACATTTCAGTCAATTTAAAATTAGATAAATTTTATTAATCACTTCGAAATAGTTAGTGAAAAAAAAAAAATGTATAAAATATACATCATATACTTCTACAGCTATTATGCCTCTATCTAGATACTCAAAAAGTAAAAAAGATGGAAACATGATGCATCTACTAACCCTCAACTCAGATCACCCAATCTACACTGACTGCCTCCTCGGGTCCAGTCAAACCTGCGCCTACCTACTGCCGTTACATCCACGTAGGACCGGACTGACATAGGGCGTCCGTGACTGCCAAAACTGGCCCAGCCATAGGGACTGCGTCCACATGTCGCGATAGCAAAGTAACAGACCCAACTTCGGAGTGGCACTCGAGGGGTGCGACCCCACCGAGGAAAGTATCCGCGCATCTCTGTCGAGCTCAATATGGCTCATGCAGGCTATAGTCCAAATCTACATCAACAAGATCGACAATACCCGAATCACCTGTCACGCCCCGGGGGTTCAAACGCGCGGAAGAAGAGCCACCGATGCTCTCAGATCAACGTACATATTATTATTTTTTTTTGACAGATTTCCCCCAGCACGTGCACAGACCCGCCGCATATACAAATTCACTCTGCAACCGGGCAGAGTCTCCTTTGTATATGCACGGCGTCCTGATTACAAGATACACCTCATACGATCTTTAACCACATTAGTCCAAGGCTCAGATGCATTCAACATACAACCACATATCCTATCTATTTACATACTTTAGAAAAGGCCGACTGTTTGTAAAAGGATAAATCATCACAGGGTTTTGAAAATGGCGCCCACCCGACGCCCATATCTTTTTAAAGACGGTTTTCGCAAATAGTCTTTGATTGTAATTTAAAGCGGCCAAGAGAGGAGGGAAAGAATCCACATTCATACGTCCATTATGAAAAGGAAAGGGCAACATCCACATCGATCCCACGGGGGTATCGCACTCCACATCTAGCTAACATGACTAATAAAGTAACAATAGAGAAGAGTCAACTGTATCTGCAGCCACTCAGTGTTAGCGGAACATCGTACAAGCGGCCTCTCCAGTGCCCTAGCACTCGCCCCTGAACGAACCTGTCACAGAGTGGGAAGTCAGTGACTAGAAATGATATAAAATGCAAGTAGGGCTGAAATAACTCAAACCACGATAACCGGAGCAACCCCTTTCCTCAGAGTACAATCAACATCAACAGTGACCTACCCTGTACCAAGCAAAACCGGGCACCTTTCCCGATCACCACACCGGGCGCCTACCCCGGTGTCCCCTACCAAGCACCTGCCTCGACCGCCGAGCACCTGCCTCGGCTTCACCGCTCACACCCCCCACCCGCGAGGGCCCCCATCTTACGTCACTAACACGTGGGGTACACGGGTCAACGTACCACTTTTTCGGAAAAGCACACCCTTGCGGTGGCCAAACCGCTGGTGTGCGTGTAGGAAAACAAGAGCCTCATAATCAATTAAATAAGTAACTAGTGTAAACGGGGTTAGCATTATCAATAATAATCACTTTAAGTTACACCTTTGTCCGAATATGCAATTTATGTGACTACACCCTTTTCCCAACGACTCTAGAAATTTTACCCACCTGGAGGGAAGATTGGAGATTGGTTAGTCCCGTCCTCTATGCCCGCCGAGCTTAAGACGTCCCGCACCCCTAAGGGAACAACAGAAAGCTCAGACTAAGTGGCCAACACTAAAAGCCGACTAAAAAACTGAAAAGCGGGAGACCCGACGCGTTCCCCGGACTTCGCGCGGTGAAAACCCCATTGCACAGCACCGACCCGTGCAACCCGTGGACTGTCCCGCGCAGTCCCCCTGTCCGTCTGCAGCGGTCTCCCCCCCTCGCGCGGCCCTAGTCCGCGCGGGCGCCCCACCCGCGGGCGGCCTTGCGCGGCCCCGGCCCGCGCGGGCGCCAATCCGCGGTTGCGGGCGGCCCCGCGCGGCCGCATGCCGCGCGGGTGCTTTACTCGCGGCGGCCCCGCGCGGCAGCAAGCCGCGCGGGCCGCTGCTCGCGGGTGCTGTGCGGGAGCATGCCGCGCGGGTGCCCCACCCGCGGGCGGCGCGCTGCGCGCGGGTGCGGGCGGCCCCGCACGGCAGCATGCCGCACGGGCGCCCCACCTGCGGGCGGCCCCGCGCGGCAGCAGCCGCGCGGGCGCGCTGCCCGCGGGCGCCCACCCGCGGCGACCCCCCAGCGCGGCAACCAGCCGCGCGGGTGCGCCGCTCGCGGCCGCGGCGTCCAGTCGCCGGCCGCGTCCGCCTCCGACCTGGCGGCGGCGGCGCGGTGGTCCCCGAAACGACAGGTACAATCCCAAAAATCAAACAAAAATAATTTTCCTTGAACGACGGGGGAGGAAGGGATCGTGGGTTCTTGCGTCGGGAGGGTCTCGAGCGAGAAAGGAAAGGGGTTGGGTCGCCGGTTCCTTCCTCTCCTCGGTTCCGATCGTCCCCCAGGCGCCCTAGCCGCACGGTCGAGAAAAGAAGAAAAAATGACTACGACCCATTCCCTAAACCCTAAGCCGGGTTTATATAATCCCCCGTTCAACTAAATAATAATAATAAAAATAATAATACTATAGTATTTGGCGGTTGACAGATGCCTTGAAAAGCGTGCAGATCGTCCGCACGGATCCCGGAACGTTGGAAAGGGGTCCAAACTTCGGAATAAATTTCTGGGAGTTCCCGGAGTCAGAATTCAGATCCGATCGCACCGCCGCTCTCGGTTTCGCGAGCTGTGGCACCTAAAATTACCCGCAAGCCTCAACGGATCGCCCAGAATTTACGAAAAATATTTGCATCCGCTGGATTTCTCCATCCGGGGAAAAGAAAGAGATTAACCAGAAGGAAAAGGATAGCGGGTCTTACATCACTCACCACTAAAAACAAGTTTCGTCCCCGAAACTTAACTCCCGTCCGCGGTAAACAGGTCTGGATAGCACTCCCTCATTTTCGACTCGGGTTCCCAGGTAGCCTCGCGTTCCTCCTGATTGCTCCAGAGCACCTTTACGTAGGGGATCGTCCGATTCCGCAACTTTTTGTCTTCCCGTGCTAGGATCCGCACTGGCACTTCCTCGTAGCTTAGGTCCTCTTTGAGCTCAACCGCGGTGACGTCGAGCACCCGCGATGGGTCGGGGAGGTACTTACGAAGCATGGACACGTGGAACACATCGTGCACCCGGTCAAGGTTCGGCGGTAGGGCGAGGCGATAGGCCACCGGGCCGATGCGCTCTAAGATCTCGAAGGGCCCCACATAACGTGGGCTCAACTTGCTTCTCAGCCCGAACCGCTTCACCCCGTTGGACGGCGAAACCCGCAGTAACACATGCTCCCCCACTTGGAACTCTAAATTGCGGCGCCTCTGGTCCGCGTAGCTCTTCTGTCAGCTTTGGGCGGTCACCAGCCGCTGCCTAATGAGGCGCACCTTTTTCTCGGTCTCTTCCACCAGATCCTGCCGCAAGAACTTCCGCTCTCCCAGATTGTCCCAACAGATCGGAGACCTACAGCGCCTGCCATGCAGAGCTTCGTACGGCGCCATACGGATGCTAGCCTGGTAGCTATTGTTGTAGGCGAACTCCACTAGAGGTAGGTGGCGCGGCCATCCGTCTCCAAAGTCAAGTACGCAGGCTCGGAGCATGTCCTCGAGGATCGGAATCACCCGCTCGGTCCGTCCGTCTGAGGGTGAAAGGTTGTGCTGAAGTGTAGCTTGGTCCCAATGGCCCGTTGTAAGCTCTGCCAAAAGTTCGAAACGAACCTCGTGTCCCTGTCCGAGGTGATTGACGCCGGTATCCCGTGTAGTCTCACAATCTCGCTGATGTAGACTTGAGCCAGTCGATCGCGTGTCCAGGTCGTGTGGATGGGCAGGAAGTGAGCTGACTTGGTTAACCGATCCACAATGACCCAGATGGCGTCGTGACCTTGCTACGATCGCGGGAGGCCGGTGACAAAGTCCATTGTGATTTGCTCCCTTTTCCATTCCGGCACCGGTAGTGGTTGCAGCTTTCCCGCCGGCCGTTGGTGCTCGGCCTTCACTTGCTGGCAGATCAAACAGTGCGCCACGAACTGCGTCACGTCTCTCTTCAGCTTCGGCCACCAAAAGGTCTGCCTGAGATCCCTGTACATCTTGGTGCCTCCAGAGTGCGCCGCATAAGGGGCGCAATGTGCTTCAGTCAGTATTTCCTTCGTCAGGTCTGACGAATCGGGCACGCATATCCGCCCTTGGAACCGGAGTATACCGTCTGTCCCCTCCGAAAAGTCTCCCTCCTGCTCTGGGGAGATTCTAGCTCGTTCCAGTTGTAACTGTGGGTCGGTACCCTGACCTTCTCGGATCCTTTCGATCAATGTGGGCACGACCACCAAGGACATTAGTTGCCCATACGGTGCACCCTGTATAGACGAAGCGTGAAACCTGCAAAAGAGAGATGCTATGCTAAACAGATATCAGAGCAGGAAGTAAACTGCTAGAAATAAATAAAATAAATAAATACAAGTCCACTTGACAAAATCCAAATACTCACCAAAAGTACTTAAGTCTCTCTCTCAGCAGAAAGAAAAGTACAACTCTATGCCTCACTACAAGGTCTCTCAAACAAATAACTCTCAAAATAATAAGGGTACATCTACTTTCTAGACGACGACTGGTAGGGATCTAGCTCGCGACTCCCTTACCTCGATCTGAAGAAGCAGCAACTGGAGCAGCAGGAACAGGAGTAGAAGTCCCTGGGGAAAAAGACACCACGACGGGTGTGAGAACTACATTCCACAGTAGTTCTCAGTGGGTGCCGTCAACAAGCCCAACGGTCTACCCACTAAGTCCACTAGAGGCATGAAGTAACAAATGAAATACTGTAGGAAAGAGCGGGAAATGAAAATCCCTACAGCTACTATGCCCCTATCTAGATGCAAAAAAAGTGAAACAGATGATAACATGGTGCATCTACTATCCCTCAACTCAGATCACCCAATCTACCTGACTGCCTCCTCGGGTCCAGTCAAACATGCGCCTACCTACTGACGTAGGTATGTCCGTAGCTGCCAAAACTGGCTCAGCCAGAGGGACTGTGTCCGTAACTGCCAAAACTGGCTCAGTCAGAGGGACGACGTCCGTAACTGCCAAAACTGGCTCAGTTAGAGGGACGGCGCCGACAAGTCGCGATACCAAAGTGCAGACCCACCCTGGACGTGGCACTCGAGGGGAGCGACCCCAACGAGGACAAGGGTATCCGCGCACTCTGTCGAGCTGGCACTGCAGGCTATAGTCAAAATCCACGCTTTGAACGAAACAAACTCAGGATCCTCAAACATCTCGAACAACGGTCGGAGCACTCTCGACGACTCAGCTGATCAGCTCTCTCGAATCTCAAGACACAAGCTACTCCACCAATCTCAAAGCACAAAGTCGCATCCACTGCGAACAACTGCCTCAACAGGCCACAATATTCCAACATGCAGACTCACAGACAGGATAAACTCCACCACTGACACAATGAAGGGTCCGGGAACCCCGAAAGACTAGAACCTACAACCCTAATCAAACAAGAACAGGCTCAAGGCATAGCCTCTCGTTGTTCTCGTCCCAAGAAGAAGGCAGACCTTAAAACCCAGACCACTCGAATCATCTCGGATGATTCATTAGGAAAAAGGTGACATTTCTTACTGAAAGCCATTCGATCTGGAAGAAATCCATATTTAATAATTTTTAGTTCTTTCTAGGAAAAACAATTGAAAACAAGTTTTATATCCAAACCTCGAAGAGCTAATGCCTTCCTCCAATCAAACAAGAACGGACTCAGGCGACCCTACGATGCTTGGAAGAAAACATTTGGTTTACTAAAATCATATGTGTGTCCAAAAAAGATTCTGGGTTCAAGGTTTTGCTAACACTGGTAAACCGCTGCCACTAACACAGCGGCGATAAATAAAATAAGAAAATGGAAAATCTCAGGACCGCCGTCCTCCCAAACGGCTCCCGCCACAGATGAACGATCATCTACCTCTACCAGACTCCACTCTGCTCCCAAGCACGAGTGTAGAATGCATCCCACACTAAAAGAAACCCGACCACTCAGCCCACTACCCGGGCGAGTAAAACACTATGTCCAGGAAGAAAAGAAGTGTGGATGTCTAAAACAGAATAAACCTAGCCCAAGTTGGAGTTTTCTACAGTTTGGCTGAACATGCAGCATATGACGGGGGTGCTAGGTCAAGTTCCAAGATAACAATAATTAACAGACGGTAACAAGCATGGAGATGACAAGATCATCAGATACTACAAGGAATAGCAATTCCTACATTCTAGCATGCCGTACAAGAATTCATTATCATGCAAGGTCCTACTATAGTAGATTCAATGTACAGTCCATTAATCTTGATGACAGGGCCACTCACCTGAAAGTGCACAACTGTCCAAGGTCGTACAGGTAAGAATGCCCAGAAACAGATATAGCAGTACATCCACCAAGCCAACAGTGCTCAATACATCCTGGGTACAAAACACATTCCAAAAATTACACTTAATTCCACTAAATTCCACATATTAAAAATCTACGGTGAACAGTCCTCTTTCTGCAAAAATTTCACCTGTTGAAAGTGCCCAGAAAATTCCAATAAAAATATCACAGGGATCGTCGCGTCGAGACCTTCGAAACGGGTACCTGCACGTTCAAAACCGAGCCCCGTAGGCCGAGTTACAAATTCCACAGTACCGGCGCGCAAACAATCACAACCACACAACTGTAAACTCTTGCACAGATAAAAAGGGAATAGTATACCTCCGGTAAGGTCTCAGAAAAATCCAAGAAAAATACGATGATAATCCTCGCGATGAGTAGATGCAAAAAGTGTACAGGCTCGTCTTGATCCGACGCTCGAGTGCGGAGATAAAATTCCGACAAGGGGATGCTGTCCAAAAACTCCACCAACAACACAGTGGCTTAGAAATGTCTCAAAAACTGTGCCATAACCTCTGAATCCAGCGAGATGATTGAAACGGAAAACGAAGGTGTACCTCTCGTGAATCCACCGCCATGAAAATCGCCCAAAAATACTGAAGGAGTAGCTCTGTGGACCTCTCAGATCGAACTGCGATGATAATGGGCCTCCGATGAAAGATCGTCACTCTGTGCTCCGATGCCGAAGTCGTCGACGTTGCGGCTTCCAAAAAATCCGGGCCTCTGCCAGAAGATGCGCAACACGAAGATCTCCAACTTTGCTAAAGGTTCTAAGGGCAGAGGAGCTTGGGAAAGTGGGCAAAACGCCCCAACAAGCAGCCTATTTATAGGCCCAGCATGAAAATCCACACTTTGGACTTTTGGCCCAAAGATTCGGGCGCCCGAAACTTTCGGGCTGCTACAGTAACGGGCCCGGCCCGTTACTGTGCCTGCCCGAAAGCTTCTCGGGCTGCCACGTGTCCCTGCCAAGCTCCCCGCGCCCGGCGCACGCGCGCCAGCGAACCGCGCGACGCCGCGTGTCCCGACACGTGGTCGTGCGCGGCTGCGCCCGACCAACCACGGGGCGCCACGTGGCGCCCCCACATCGCCCCGGTAGTGCCCATGCGTGCCCACGTGCGTGGCCGCGCCGCCGCCGGCGCCGTGTCGGGCACGCAGCCCGAGGCAACCGTCGCCGTCGGGTGGACCACGCGCACTAGGACCGCCAACCACACGCCGCCACGTGTCCTCCCGTGGTCCACCGTGCACCCGAGACAGTTCCAATGACCGCGCCTGCTGCGCCCGCCATTCAAGAGGTGCCACGTGCCCCTTCCCACGGTGCACGCCTCCGCGGTAGACCGCGCGCCTGCCCGCGCGCCCGCGCTTCTGCCCGCGCCGCTCCGCCGCCTGCCCGCGCCGCTCCGCCGCCTGCCCGAGCTCGCGCCGCCACGCGCCGCCGCCGCCCGCCGGCGCCGGAACAGTACCCACAGCCTCGAAATCCGTGCCGGGTCATCTGAGCTCCGAAAAATACAAATAAATAGTCCATTTCGCTCGTTTTCGCGCGCTGAATCCAAATCCGATGTCCGTTTGGCCCAATTCCACTTCTAAAATTTGTCGAAAATTCCCGAAAAAGTAAACTTGATCTATTTTTCATGCCGGGTCAAATCCCTGATTCCAATAAGCGCGCAAAAACCTCAAACACCCCATATAGGCCTCGTGATAAGCAATCATGCTCCAATTACTTCAGAAATCAAATTCTTGGCCCGACACGCGCACACACACTCCCAGAAGCCACTAATCCATCAATAAACCCTTAAGTGGGGATTCGGGTCCTCACATCCTTCCCCACTAAAAGAAAGTTTCGTCCTCGAAACAACACGGCTCAAAAGGGAGTTTTCAAGCCCAAAAGTAAGCATCCATCAACACAGTCTCCAACTCCCCAGTCGCTACTCACTCTCCACAAAGTGAGTCCAACAGCTGGATAAACCTCAGGAACTCCAAGAACACATGGGATAAGAAAGAACCGCCAACTCTACTCGTCCAAACTACACGAATTACGCCAACACAACCAACCAGAAAGGGTAAGGGCCCCACCAGCAGGAAAGTTACCAACCCCAACTCTTAATTTAGAAAACAACTGAAATTAGCGAAAAGTTCGAAAATTCCGAAAGACCAGTGCCCTCGCCCCAATCAAACAAGAACAGGTTCGGGCACCGTCTTCATTTCTGGAGTAGCCTTTCGAATCTTTCGTCCTGTTCGCAAATTTCAGCACAAGGGCGAGAAAAAGGAAGAGAAGTGTTGATGCCGTTCCTGCTGTGGCTACAAAAATGGAAGCTACGATCTATCCGTGGCCCTAAAAACACAACCCTATCCGTGACCCTAGAGACACAATCTCTAGTCCTAGGCGTCACCTACGCTCAACGGGTAGCACCAAACCCAAAACCGCTGAAGCTATTGCTGCAGAAAGGATGCCTCGGTGACCTGTGGAAATGATCTCCTGTGGTCCAACTCGCGGAAAGGTCATTGTTCTCACTCCACAATCAATCATTGCACGATACCGCACCAGCTAGTCCATCCCGTGTGCCCAATCTGAGTCGTGGAGCTGTAACTGAACCGTCACACCTGCCGGTGTACTTCCCGAAGTCTCAGCTATCCTGATCAAGTCCCAAAATTCACCTCTGCTCGTAGGATACTGTGAAGAATCCATTCGCCCATGCATGTGACAAAATTCCTATCCCTTATTCAAGCAGAGATGCAAATGCCCTAATACCATGTGCAGAAGAATACAGTGGTATCCAAAAAGCTCAACTCAGCTGATAGAAAAATAAGGTCATACTTGCGGCGATAGGATCTGCTGCCGGGGTGCCTTCCACCAGGGCTGAGTAAACCCGTCCACTGGGTGCTGAAGACCGTCGTCCCGTCTATCCCGACGTCGTACCCCACTCAGTCTGACGGTGTACCGAAGGGCTTCCACTTCCTGAACAGGCAAGAGGGGTGCTAAAGCAAGGGGTCGCACTGACAGAATGGCTCGGGGACAAGCTGCTCGAAAATGTCCAAACTCTCTACATAGGAAACACCTTCCCTGTTGCTGGTCACACTGTGACGGTGGATGAGGGGCGCCACAGATGACACACTACTCACGTCGCTGCTGCCGAAACTGCTGTCGCTGCTAATACTGCGGCTGCTGCGGGTGTCCACCTGAACTCTGGCGCCTCTGAAACTCACGACCCTCAGGGTGAGATCGTGGAGGTCTCGGAGGTGCCTGCCGACTCGTCTGTCCCTCATCAGCCGGTGCTGGGCGCTTCGCCCCTGGAATCACTGCGGGAGCTGGAGCCACCTCATCCATCACCGCCTCTCCGCACTTAACGTAAAGTGCCTGCTCCAAAGATGCATCCAACATCTGCAATCTGTGCGAACGGACAAACTGATAAATCTCTCGGCGCAAACCCCGCTCAAACATGTAAATCCAATGCGCCTCGTCCCTGGCCCCGTGCGGTACACACGCCAACAACCGGTTGAAGTCTGCGATGTACTCATGCACGGGACGATCTCCCTGACGGAGATTCTTCAGCTGCTCCTCCAACCTCTGCCTGACGCTCTCCGAGAAAAAAGCTCCAAGAAATAGATTGCGGATCTCCGCCCAAGAGAGAAGCTGCGTCCCAGGCGGACCAGCAGGTCGCACACGCCGCCACCAAGCCTCGGCGTTGCGCTCCAAGAAGTGTGTAGCCAAGAGGACTCGAAACCGCTCCTCAATAAACAGGCTCTCAAAATGTCGCTCCATGGCCGTGATCCAAGACTCAGCCTCCCACGGCTCTGCACTCAATCCAGAAAACGGGGTGGATCGAACTGGCGGAACCTCATTAATAGATCCACCACCTCACGCTGCTCTGCAGGGGTCAACTGTTCCGCCGTCCCGGACGGCTGACCACTGGTAACCGGTGCAGTAGGGGCTGCCTGTGCTGCTAATACAACTGGGGGTGCCACAGCTGGCGAAGGAGATGCAGGGAAACTCTCAGGGGGAGTAACAACAGGCTGCGCTCTCTGCCAACATGCGCATCATCCGGTCCATGGTCTCCTCCTGACGCTGGGCAGCCTCCGACATCTGTGCCATCTGGATCCATAACTCTTGGGTCTTGCTCTGCTCTGATAGCTCTGCCTCCCACTGCTCGGGTTACTCATCAGATACGGGATGTGCCCTCTTCACTACACGACGTCTCAGGGACATCGTAGTCCACTGCACAATAACAAACATCAGGACACAACAACCATTCGACCCAATCCAGCGAAAGTCTAAGACATGTCATTCCTTCCATAGCATTATGTTGTCTGCAACCAATATAATCGCTTAGGAGAATAAACATGCCAATCACTCATCCCATCCCTTGGGAGAGATATAAAACTCAATCAGGACTCTCGCTAAAAGTCACGACACTCACGTGGTCATCCTAATGTCCAACCACAAGCCTAGGGTTTCTAAGTCCATAATGACCTACAACCTAGGCTCTGATACCACTCTAATCTGTCACGCCCCGAGGTCGAAACTGCGACCCGGGCTCGCTAACAGATCCGCCGCCCATACGGTGCACCCCGTATAGACTGTCACGCCCCGGGTGTAAACCGGAACCCGGGCCCGTCTACAGATCCGCCGTGCATGCGGTATTTCCCACATACACGAAGCGTCGGTAACCTGCTCAAATAAGAAATAGCAATAAAAGAGCAATATACTAATCAGAGCTAAACTAAAACTACTGTATCTCAGGCAGAAGCTGGAAGTAAAAGGTACAACAGTAAAATAAAATACAGATGTCTCTCCCAGCTCACCACTATAATACAAACAGCTGGCAGAAGCCAGACCCCAAAAGTAAAAGTACAACAGTCTGAGATAAGATACATGAAAGGTACAAGTCTAGCTAACTCACTGTCGGGTCCACTGTCTAGCTACTCAGCCGTCCTCTCTCCTCGACCCGCCGCTGTAAGCCCAGCAGCACCCGCAGAAGGCTCTGCAAAACAAAGGAGAAGAAAAGAGAAAGAAGAATGGGGGTGAGAACTACTAGTAAACCAGTAGCCTCCCCTAGTGGGTAAAACCTCAAACTCTGACACACCCACTAGGTCTACCGGAGGCAAAAGGGGAAAGAAGAGTGGTAAGAAATAATGACTACCGAAGAAATGAAACTACCACTACTATGCCTCTAAAAATGCAGTCCTAAACTGGAATAACCATAACCAACAATAACCACCCGTCCCAGATTAACCCATCTGTACCGCCCTCATCATCGGGCAAGTAAGCCGCGCCGATGTGATAGCAAAGCTCCTGCCGCCGCCCTCATCATCGGGCAAATAAGCCGCGCCGATGTGATAGCGAATCCGTCAATAACAGTCTGGCCCCGGCCTCCGGAGGGGAACTCGAGGGGAGCGACCCACTCGAGGAAAGCACTACCGGGCAATAACCGCGCCGGTAAAATAAGTACCAAAAGCAGGAGTAAATCACAACTGTAAAGCCCCGTGGAACACACCCTCCACTAAAAGAAACACAGATCCCCCAATCTGATGCACAAATGAACATCCGGTCGATCGCCCAAAATCCGCGATCGCCGCAATACCCACAATCACAATCATGTCCTACATTCGACATCCGGTCAACCGCCTACTGTCCGCGGTAGCCGCTATAATCCCGCAACCCAGAATCAAACACAACCTATCACCGACCATCAGGTCCTCGCTACACTATCCCAAACCCCTGCTCGAACCCGAGCAACCAGACTCAAAGGTCTAGATAAGAAGGAGAAAAGAAAACAAACATGGTTTCTCCTATGTCAATTCCAGCATGATAGTGTAGCAGAAAAAGGTGGCCTATCTAGGTGACCAAACAAGCATGCATAAGTTCTCAGGAGCGATAAAAGAAAGTGTCCCAATAATCCTGTTCCAACATGCTATATCCACCAAATTAATCTCACATAAATCATCCACCTATGCATGTACAACAGATCCTCAAGTGGTGCTCTCCTACAAGTCATTTCATATTATCCTATCATGAAAGTAAATTCCACATGCAAGGTTGAGTGCTAAAATTCTATCCATACAACATCTCTAAGTCCCAACCATTATCAGATATCCACAATAGTACTTTTCATGTGATGGCTCACAATTATATTATTTTAAAGCATGCATGTCCAAATAAATGAATTACTCTAATATTCCTAGTGAGCATGTCAAAATAGAGGTAAACAACGACCACCCACCTGAAGTGCAACTGTCCAAGTCCGTACAGCTAGAAAATACCAAAACTTCAAATCCTTGCTCCCACAATATTAGCACACCCGCAATGCTCCTGGTACAATACAAAGCTCACTAATTACACTTAGGCTCCCAATTATAGCACTTATAACCACATACAACCTCGAATTCTAAACTGTTAAATTATCACCTGCAGAGAGTGCCCAGAAAATTCCAACAAAAATATCGCGGCGATCCTCGCGTCGATAGCTTCGCAACGGTACCTTGCACGCCCAAATCTGAGTTCTGTACATCAAGATAAAAATTCGGCAAGGGGGCACACTCATGCAAAAATCTGTGTTAAGGACTGATTACTGTTCACTGAGAAAACAGTAATTTTCACCTCGAAATAAAATTCACAAAAATCCAATAAAAATACGAGCGCGTTCCTTGCGATCCGTAGATGAAAAAGTTGTATAAGCTCGTTTCCGTCAGACGCTCGTGCGCAAAGATATGGCCGAAATACTCCGCTGCTGTCAAATAAATCCACACAGAAAATAGGGTCACTAATTGCCTCGGGATCCGTGCCAAAACCTTGAAACGGGAAAGTGCGACCAAAACGAAAGATGAAGTCCTACCTCTTAGGAGTCTGCCGGCGCAAGAATCACAGCAAAATGAGCTCGGGGTAGCCCAGGGAAGCTAAAACACTGTCGCTGCGCCGAAGAAGAACACTAGAAAGCAACGTCGCGCCGCACCGTAAAATGGGGAACCTCGGGATTCGTGCCTCCTAAAATCTTGAAACTTGGCAGGGAGATCGAGGACTTAGAGGTGAAAAACTTTGCTTAAGGGAGCTCGGGCTGAAGGTGAATGGGTTGGGAGAAAAAGAAGAAAGAGTGGAGCTCGGGTTGGAGGCTTATATAGGCTGAAAAGAACAATTGAAGAAATACCAGCCATGTCCCTTTTTCCGGGCGCCCGAAAAGTTTCGGGCGCACACAGTGCGGCCCGGCCCATGATTTCCGGGCGCGCACAGTGCGGCCCGGTCCACCACACGGCCCAGCCCACCACACTGCCGAGCCCCGCTGCACCCGGAGCACAAGCGCCCGCAAATGATGACGCGACACGTGGCCCCGCAACCCGTGCACCGCGCACGTCGCGCTGTGGACCGCGCACGTCGCGGCTGACCCGGGCCGTACGGCCACCTGCCCCGCCGTACGGCCACCTGCCCCGGTCAACTGCCCCACCAGTCGCGTGGACCGGGAGCACAGCACCGCACCAACCATCTCATGCCACGTGTCCCCCCGGTCTACCGTGCACCCGGGCCCAAATTCCGTGGACCGCGCCTGCTGCGCCGGCCAACCAGAAAGCGCCACGTGGCCCGCCCCCGGTGCACGACCTCCGCGGTGGACCGCGCGCCTGCCCGCGCCCCTGCGCTCCTGCCCGCGGCCTGCCCGCGCCGCAAGCCGCCGCCTGCCGCCTGCCCGAGGCCGCGCCGCCGCCCGCCGGCGCTGCCCGCCGCCGCCGGCGATCGCCGGAAACACTGTTCCGGCGTGAACAGTACCCGCAAGCTCAAAAACGACAAGTAAATAGTCCATCTTGACCGTTTTCGCGCGCTGATTCCAAAAACGATGTCCGTTTCGCCAAAATCCGCCTCTAAAATTTGCCGGAGGCTCCCGCAAGCACCACAACTGCCCAAAACTTCCGGGAGTCCGCTTTTGGACATCCGGACTCAGAATTGAGCAAACAAAAAGCCATTTCCAAGCGTTTTTCCGCGCTGAATCCAAATTGATAACCGTTTCGCGCGAAACCACCTCTAAACATCCGACGGGGTCAGCCGATCACCCACGTGATCCAATAAGGCTCGAGGTCCAACACTTGTGTCCAATCATGCACAACCACTTCCCGAAACATAGTACAGGCTCCCCCGAAGTCACCAATGACTCTACCACAGCTCTGCAGAGATCCAGGTCATCACATAGACGAAGCGTCAAACCTGCAAAAGAGAGATGCTATGCTAAACAGATATCAGAGCAGGAAGTAAACTGCTAGAAATAAATAAAATAAATAAATACAAGTCCACTTGACAGAATCCAAATCCTCACCAAAAATACTTAAGTCTCTCTCTCAGCAGAAAGAAAAGTACAACTCTATGCCTCACTACAAGGTCTCTCAAACAAGTAACTCTCAAAATAATAAGGGTACATCTACTCTCTGGACGACGACTGGTAGGGATTTAGCTCGCGACTCCCTTACCTCGATCTGAAGAAGCAGCAACTAGAGCAGCAGGAACAGGAGCAGACGTCCCTGGGGAAAAAAGACACCACGACGGGTGTGAGAACTACATCCCACTGTAGTTCTCAGTGGGTGCCGTCTACAAGCCCAACGGTCTGCCCACTAAGTCTACTAGAGGCATGAAGTAACAAATGAAATACTGTAGGAAAGAGCTGGAAATGAAAAACCCTACAGCAACTATGCCCCTATCTAGATCCACAAAAAGTGGAACAGATGATAACATGGTGGATCTACTATCCCTCAACTCAGATCACCCAATCTACCTGACTGCCTCCTCGGGTCCAGTCAAACCTGCGCCTACCTACTGACGTAGGTATGTCCGTAGCTGCCAAAACTGGCTCAGCCAGAGGGACTGTGTCCGTAACTGCCAAAACTGGTTCAGTCAGAGGGACGGCGTCCGTAACTGCCAAAACTGGCTCAGTTAGAGGGACGGCGTCGACAAGTCGCGATACCAAAGTGCAGACCCACCCCGGATGTGACACTCGAGGGGAGCGACCCTAACGAGGACAAGGGTATCCGCGCACTCTGTCGAGCTGGCACTGCAGGCTATAGTCAAAATCCACGCTCTGAACGAAACAAATGTTACGGAATTTGAGTTGGCGTATTTCGTGAAAGTGTCTAAGTCTTGAGGATTGAAGATGAAGAAAGTTTGAATCATATACCTCAATCTCAAGAGAGAAGAATTCAAAAGGATCAGGTACGTTTAACTAAAGATTTTTGGTGATCCGAATACTTCTTATAGTGTAGAAACACTTGGAAGAATTTTTATTGCATAAAAATCAAAAACTGGACATGGGACATGTTCAGGATCCGGATCAGCCTTCCAATCCGGATCCCGAAGGGTGTTGGTTCATATGCAAATCCAATCCGGATCCAAGCCAATTCTGATCCGGATCCCGAACATTGGTTTTTGCTGAAATTATGAACGATCCGGATCGGGCATTTCGATCCGGATCCCGAACCCCTATTTTTCTGGAATTGTCTATCTCGTTACGACAATCCGGATCGCAGTAAATCCGATCCGGATCGCCGTCCTGTAAAATTTCCAGAAAAGGTTAGTTTTTGATCCTTATCTTCTTCCAATGGTTTCTAACCTATAAATAGACCCTATGATTCATTTTTAGGGAATCGGAAAAAGATCGGTACAATACCGAAAAAGAGAAAAATCCACATATAGAGAAGAAAGGAAATCAATAGATTTAATTCTATGTTTCTTCATCTATATTGATTAATTTGATTCTAGGTTTTCCAAACTCAGATTTTGAGTAGAATCAAATTAATGAATACTTAGATGGTATTTCCGATCTATTTCTAATCTAAGTATTCGGCGGATCATCACCACCCAAAAACAACGATTTACCCAAAATCGGCGCGTGGACTCGCGTGGCCTTGTGGATTCAAGGTGCAACCGCTCTCGTGGATTCGGAGCGAGGTACGTTCGTGGATTCGAAGCGTGCTACTGGGTGAAGACCGTGGATTCGGTCGGACGTCGTGGACTCGACGTTGGACGCTGTGGATTCAGCGTTGGGCGCAGATCGTGGATTCGAGAAGCGTCGTGGAGCGAGCGGAGAAGATCTACTAGGAGCGTATGGTAAAAGGTTGAGTCGTCTGTGAGTACGTTATATCACCTTGTACGTGTGTTAATTCTAGTGGATTTCGCCGTGTTATCGGTCCCGTGGTTTTTTACTCCGGTTTGGAGTTTTTCCACGTAAAAATCTTGCGTGTTCATTTTTATTTCCGCATTGGGTTTTATTGCGCAATGATTTTTTGAGTGTTTATTGTTTACACCTATTCACCCCCCTCTAGGTGTTTTTTTCCCTATTTAGATCCATTAATTTATAACCCAACAAGTGGTATCAGAGCGGGAATAGGGTTGTAAACAATGGTTGAAGGTGGAAACATCAATCGACCCCCTTTCTTTGATGGAACAAATTATGCGTACTGGAAAGTACGGATGAAAGCCTTTTTAATTTCCATCGACGAAAGGGTGTGGCAATCAATTGAATTAGGATGGTCTAATCCAACTGAAATTATTGATGATGTTCGCACCTTAAAACCTAGGTCGAAATGGACCAAGGAAGAGATAGATTCATCTTCTTACAATGGCAAGGGAATTAATGCTCTATTTAATGCTTTGTCACAAACTGAGTTCTCTCGCGTCTCGGCATGTGAGACTGCGAAAGAAATCTGGGATGTTCTTCAAGTTACGCATGAGGGAACTAACCTTGTGAAGATTCAGAAACTGCAAATGCTTACGAGCAAGTTTGACTCTATTTCTATGGCAGAAATGAATCTTTCACTGACTATTACACACGATTGCAAGACATCGTAAACTCATGTGCTAACTTGGGAGAGAAGATTCCAGAATTTAAAGTTGTAAGAAAAATTTAAGAACTCTTCCTGAACGATTTCGCCCGAAGGTCGCAGCCATTGAAACAATTAAACACCCGGACGAAATGCGTGTAGAAGAATTAGTTGGTGCTTTACAAACTTATGAAATGACATTTCCTACTAACTATTCTTCTGGAAAGGCATCCTCTTCTAAGTCTTCAGGTTATGCATTGAAAACAACAAAGGAAGTTTCGCCGCAACTTTCGAAGGGGTAATTCAAGCAAAACTCCATCCTTCGGAAAGTCGAAGAAAGGCAAGGGTTCTTCAAGTTACAAGTCAAGAAAGCAAGAGAACTTCTCAAAGGATAAGAAAAGTTCAGAGGGACAAGTACAGTGCTTCAAATGTCGAGGCTACGGCCACATTGCAACGGAGTGTCCCAACAAGAATCCGGCAAAGAAGAAAGCGATGCAAGTCGTCACTTGGGATGACAACTCAACGTCAAATGAGTCATCCTCAAGTGATGAAGAAGACAACGCGACAGCTTTCCACGCGTCCACATCTTCACCCTTCATGTGCTTAATGGCAAGTACATCCGATTCCTTGTCCAACTCCTCCCATGTTGAAAAGATTGCAACGGACGATGAATCGAGTAATTCTGAAGGTGAAGATTTTGCTCTTGCCTACCATAACTTTTGAGGGATTCAAAGAAACTGGCAAAGCAAAACAAGGGTTTGAGAGGGAGATTGCAGGATCTCGAAGAAGAAGCAAAAAGGGCAACTTCTCTCTCAAACGCTCTTGAAGTGGAAAGGGATAATCTTAGCCAAAGCAAATGTTTCCCTTCAAGAGTCCAATGAGCTTTTCGAGAAAGAACATGAGAAATGGTGAACAAAGCGAATTACTTCTTGAAGCTCTACGGCGAGGCTCGACAGGAAAAATGGAAATGACAAAGACCATTCGCCAACTAAAGGATGACTTAAAGAGATTTTCTTCTGGAAGGAGTAAGTTGGACAGGCTTCTTGGTCTTGGTCAAACAAATAAGTTCGGCCTCGGATACACTCAAACTGGAGACATTCCAAGTTCGAGTGGGACAGTTTTTGTGCCTCAGTCGGTATCTCCTCCTCCGACACCGGAATTCACGACAAGCAACGACAACAAGCCTACTTCATCCTCTTCGGGATCGTCAAGAACTAAGGTATGTTTTCGTTGTGGCATTTCAGGGCACATAAGGAGAAATTGCAAGATGGGAGCCAAACGCACACCTCAAGCACCTCTTGCAATGACTACCAAAAGGTGATTCCTCAGAAATCAATGCAAACTTTTCAAAGGAAAAGAGCCTTGGTAGTTCACCGCTCAAGACGACATCATCAAGGAGCAGCAATCTTCAACAAGACGCTTTCACCTAGGAAATAACTTCACGACCATTACCGACGCATTCCAAAAAGGTTTGGGTGCGCAAAGGTGAAATTTTCCCTTGTCTTGTTACCAATGTTTCCTTGCATGCATATGATAGTTCGTCTTGGTATCTGGATAGCGGGTGTTCCCGTCATATGACCGGTGACAAAAACTGTTTTCAAACCTTTGAGAAAAACTCCGGAGGACTTGTTGTTTTCGGAGATGGTCGGTCTTCCAAAATTGTTGGAAAGGGAACGGTAGCTATTCCAGATGGCCCGGTTCTAAATAATGTGTTATTTGTTCATGGCCTTAAGACTAACCTCATAAGCATAAGTCAACTTTGTGATAATGGTTATTCAGTTAATTTTTCATCTGATGAATGTACTGTAACTGACAAGAACCATGTTTCTTTTTAAAAGGGGTTAGATCAGAAAACAATTGTTATGTAGTTCCTAATAAAATTTCTGAAAAATGTAACCTAGCATCTTTGAAAAATGAAACACTTTGGCATGAAAGGCTAGGTCACATAAACTTTAAGGAACTTGCTAGAATTTCAAACAAAGATGTGGTCAAGGGGGTTCCTAAACTTTCTTTTGAACAAAACATTGTGTGTGGCGGTTGCCAAAAGGGAAAACAGTCTAGGACTGCACACAAGAACTTGAACCACATAGGTACAAAACGGCCTTTGGAACTTTTGCACATGGATTTAATGGGGCCAACTCGTCAACCATCTTTGGGAGGTAAATGGTATATTTTCTTATTGGTTGATGATTTCTCTAGATATACTTGGGTAGCATTTTTAAAAGAGAAAGCTGATACTTTTGATTCTTTTCACGAGATTTGCCATCGTATTATGATTGAAAAGAATGAAAAGATTACTCGTGTTAGAAGTGATAGAGGTGGAGAATTCATAAATTCTAAATTCATTGATTTTTGCACTTCTAACGGCATTAAACATGAATTCTCGGCACCCTATACACCTCAACAGAATGGTGTAGTCGAGCGCAAAAACAGGGTCGTACAGGAGATGGCACGTGTTATGCTTCATAGCCGGAACCTACCGTTATATTTTTGGGCTGAAGCGGTGAACACTGCTGTCTATGTTATTAATCGAGTGTATTTGCGCCCGGGGACTTTAAATACACCATATGAACTATGGTTTTGTAGAAAACCTAACATCAAATATTTTCGTATCTTTGGGAGTCGGTGTTTTATTTTACGTGATCGCGAAAATCTTGGAAAATTTGACTCTCGAAGTGACGAAGGGATTTTCTTAGGTTATTCTACAAACAGTAGAGCATATCGAGTTTTTAACTTAGAATCTAAGACGATCGTAGAATCGATAAATGTTAAGGTAGATGAAGCTTTTCACTTTGAATCTGAAAAATCTACCCTCGATATCTCTCTTGATGATGATACACCTGCTAATGCATCTTCTTCTAACAATTCTTTCGATAATAATGATGCATCTAACGGTTCTTCAAGTTTATCTGATGTGCAGGAATCATCTCGTGTACCTCCGACTACTCCTTACCTCAAACGTTACGCATCTCCAAGGATCATCCTGAATCGAACATCATTGGAGATCCACAAGAAGGAGTTAGAACTCGGAGACAATTGGTTTGCGGATTCGCATGCTACGTATCCAAATCGAACCAAAGAATGTTGATGAAGCTCTTCAAGATGACTACTGGATTGAAGCAATGCAGGAAGAGCTCCATCAATTTGAGCGAAACAAAGTCTGGGAATTAACGAAGCCTCCGAAGCAACACAATGTGATAGGTACCAAATGGATTTTCAAGAACAAGAAAAATGAAGATGGTACTATCATCAGGAACAAAGCAAGGTTAGTTGCTCAAGGCTACTCTCAAGTAGAAGGTATAGACTTTGATGAAACTTTCGCCCCTGTAGCTAGACTCGAGTCCATTCGTATCCTATTTGCGATTGCTTGTCATTTTAAAATCAAATTATTTCAAATGGACGTTAAGAGCGCCTTTTTAAATGGGTTTTTAAATGAGGAAGTTTATGTGGCTCAACCGAAAGGTTTTGTGGACCATAAACTACCTAACCATGTTTTTCGTTTGAAAAAGGCTCTTTACGGTCTGAAACAAGCACCGCGAGCATGGTACGAAAGGTTGACAAAGCACCTTTTGGAAAAGGGCTATACTCGAGGGGGAGCTGACAGGACTCTCTTTGTGAAGCATTATCAAAACAATTTCATTGTTGCACAAATCTATGTCGATGACATTGTATTTGGCGCAACAAGAGATAATGATGCTTCTAAATTCGCGGAGACCATGGAAAGCGAATTTGAGATGTCCATGATGGGCGAATTGACTTATTTTCTTGGATTACAAGTTAAACAAAACGATGAAGGAATTCACTTGTGTCAATCCAAGTATGCAATGGAGTTGGTCAAAAAGTTTGATTTAGAAAATTCTAAGGATTTTCCAACTCCAATGGGAACTAGCCATAAGGGACTTGGAAGTGAATCACATAGTGAGAATGTAGACGAGAAACTGTATCGCAGTATGATTGGAAGTCTACTATATCTCACGGCTAGTCGCCCGGATATATCCTTTAGTGTTGGGATCTGCGCGAGATATCAATCAGCACCAAAGGAGGTTCACCTGAAAGCGGTGAAAAGGATCATCCGGTACATCAAAGGAACAATAAATTTTGAAATTTGGTATCCTATAGGAACAAGTCTGGACATAGTTGGATACTCAGATGCCGATTGGGCAGGATCAGTGGATGATCGGAAAAGTACGAGTGGTGCATGTTTTTATCTTGGCCATTGCTTAGTTGCGTGGCATAGTAAATGTCACGCCCCGGGTGTAAACCGGAACCCGGGCCCGTCTACAGATCCGCCGTGCATGCGGTATTTCCCACATACACGAAGCGTCGGTAACCTGTCACAAATAAGAAATAGCAATAAAAGAGCATAATAATAATCAGAGCTAAACTAAAACTACTGTATCTCAGACAGAAGCTGGAAGTAAAAGGTACAACAGTAAAAAAAAATACAGATGTCTCTCCCAGCTCACCACTATAATACAAACAGCTGGCAGAAGCCAGACCCCAAAAGTAAAAGTACAACAGTCTGAGATAAGATACATGAAGGGTACAAGTCTAGCTAACTCACTGTCGGGTCCACTGTCTAGCTACTCAGCCGTCCTCTCTCCTCGACCCGCCGTTGTAAGCCCAGCAGCACCCGCAGAAGGCTCTGCAAAACAAAGGAGAAGAAAAGAGAAAGAAGAATGGGGGTGAGAACTACTAGTAAACCAGTAGCCTCCCCTAGTGGGTAAAACCTCAAACTCTGACACACCCACTAGGTCTACCGGAGGCAAAAGGGGAAAGAAGAGTGGTAAGAAATAATGACTACCGAAGAAATGAAACTACCACTACTATGCCTCTAAAAATGCAGTCCTAAACTGGAATAACCATATCCAACAATAACCACCCGTCCCAGATTAACCCATCTGTACCGCCCTCATCATCGGGCAAGTAAGCCGCGCCGATGTGATAGCAAAGCTCCTGCCGCCGCCCTCATCATCGGGCAAATAAGCCGCGCCGATGTGATAGCGAATCCGTCAATAACAGTCTGGCCCCGGCCTCCGGAGGGGAACTCGAGGGGAGCGACCCACTCGAGGAAAGCACTACCGGGCAATAACCGCGCCGGTAAAATAAGTACCAAAAGCAGGAGTAAATCACAACTGTAAAGCCCCGGTGGAACACACCCTCCACTAAAAGAAACACAGATCCCCCAATCTGATGCACAAATGAACATCCGGTCGATCGCCCAAAATCCGCGATCGCCGCAATACCCACAATCACAATCATGTCCTACATTCGACATCCGGTCAACCGCCTACTGTCCGCGGTAGCCGCTATAATCCCGCAACCCAGAATCAAACACAACCTATCACCGACCATCAGGTCCTCGCTACACTATCCCAAACCCCTGCTCGAACCCGAGCAACCAGACTCAAAGGTCTAAATAAGAAGGAGAAAAGAAAACAAACATGGTTTCTCCTATGTCAATTCCAGCATGATAGTGTAGCAGAAAAAGGTGGCCTATCTAGGTGACCAAACAAGCATGCATAAGTTCTCAGGAGCGATAAAAGAAAGTGTCCCAATAATCCTGTTCCAACATGCTATGTCCACCAAATTAATCTCACATAAATCATCCACCTATGCATGTACAACAGATCCTCAAGTGGTGCTCTCCTACAAGTCATTTCATATTATCCCATCATGAAAGTAAATTCCACATGCAAGGTTGAGTGCTAAAATTCTATCCATACAACATCTCTAAGTCCCAACCATTATCAGATATCCACAATAGTACTTTTCATGTGATGGCTCACAATTATATTATTTTAAAGCATGCAGGTCCAAATAAAGGAATTACTCTAATATTCCTAGTGAGCATGTCAAAATAGAGGTAAACAACGACCACCCACCTGAAGTGCAACTGTCCAAGTCCGTACAGCTAGAAAATACCAAAACTTCAAATCCTTGCTCCCACAATATTAGCACATCCGCAATGCTCCTGGTACAATACAAAGCTCACTAATTACACTTAGGCTCCCAATTATAGCACTTATAACCACATACAACCTCGAATTCTAAACTGTTAAATTATCACCTGCAGAGAGTGCCCAGAAAATTCCAACAAAAATATCACGGCGATCCTTGCGTCGATAGCTTCGAAACGGTACCTTGCACGCCCAAATCGGAGTTCGGTAAGTCAAGATAAAAATTCGGCAAGGGGGTACACTCATACAAAAATCTGTGCTAAAACTGTACACTGATCACTGCGAAAACAGTAATTTTCACCTCGAAATAAATCTCACAAAAATCCAATAAAAATACGAGCGCGTTCCTTACGATCCGTAGATGAAAAAGTTGTATAAGCTCGTTTCCGTCTGACGCTCGTGCGCAAAGATATGGCCAAAATACCCCGCTGCTGTCAAGGAAGTCCACACAGAAAATGGGGTCACAGTTTGCCTCGGGATCCGTGCCAAAACCTCGAAACGGGAAAGTGCGACCAAAACGAAAGATGAAGTCCTACCTCTTAGGAATCTGCCGGTGCAAGAATCACAGCAAAATGATCTCGGGGTAGCCCAGGGAAGCTAAAACACTGTCGCTGCGCCGAAGAAGAACACTAGAAAGCAACGTCGCGCCGCACCGTAAAATGGGGAACCTCGGGATTCGTGCCT
Source organism: Tillandsia fasciculata (assembly GCA_029168755.2). Taxonomy (NCBI): domain Eukaryota; kingdom Viridiplantae; phylum Streptophyta; class Magnoliopsida; order Poales; family Bromeliaceae; genus Tillandsia; species Tillandsia fasciculata. Next base: position 12,381,860 of record CM054936.1, read on the forward strand.
CCTAAAATCCTAGAACTTGGCAGGGAGATCAAGCACTAAGAGATGAAAATCTTTGCTTAAGGGAGCTCGGGCTGAAGGTGAAAGGATTGAGAGATAAAGAGAAAAGAGAGGGGCTCGGGTTGGGGACTTTATATAGGCTGAAAAAAACATTTGAAGAAATACCAACCATGTCCCCACTTTCGGGCGCCCGAATATTTTCGGGCTGCTACAGTAACGGGCCGGCCCGTTACTGTTCACGCCCGAAATCCTCTGGGCCGGCCACGTAGCCCAGTCCAATAGGCCCCTGGACCCCGCTGCACCCGGTGCACCAGCACCAACCAATGGCGACGTGACACGTGGCCCGGCAACCCGTGCACCGCGCACGTCGCGCCGTGGACCGCGCACGTCGCGGCTGACCCGGCCGTATGGCCACCTGCCCCGCCGTACGGCCACCTGCCCCGGTCAACTGCCCCACCAGTCGCGTGGACCGGGAGCACAGCACCGCACCAACCATCTCATGCCACGTGTCCACCCGGTCTACCGTGCACCCCGGCCCAGATTCCGTGGACCGCGCCTTCAAAACCAACCAACCACAAGCCGCCACGTGGCACCGCCCTGGTGCACGACCTCCGCGGTGGACCGCGCCCCTGCCCGCGCACCTGCGCTCCTGCCCGCGGCCTGCCCGCGCCGCATGCCGCCGCCTGCCGCCTGCCCGAGGCCGCGCCGCCGCCCGCCGCCGCCGGCCGCCGCCGGCGATCGCCGGAAACTCTGTTCCGGCGTGAACAGTACCCGCAAGCTCAAAAACGACAAGTAAATAGTCCATCTTGACCGTTTTCGCGCGCTGATTCCAAAAACGATGTCCGTTTCGCCAAAATCCGCCTCTAAAATTTGTCGGAGGCTCCCACAAGCACCACAACTGCCCAAAACTTCCGGGAGTCCGCTTTTGGACATCCGGACTCAGAATTGAGCAAACAAAAAGCCATTTCCAAGCGTTTTTCCGCGCTGAATCCAAATTTGATAACCGTTTCGCGCGAAACCACCTCTAAACATCCGACGGGGTTAGCCGATCACCCACGTGATCCAATAAGGCTCGAGGTCCAACACTTGTGTCCAATCATGCACAACCACTTCCCGAAACATAGTACAGGCTCCCCCGAAGTCACCAATGACTCTACCACAGCTCTGCAGAGATCCAGGTCATCACAGTAAAAAGCAAAACTGCATAGCACTCTCGACTGCCGAAGCGGAATATATTTCAGCGGGTAGTTGTTCAACCCAACTCATTTGGATGAAAAGCGTGTTGAGCGACTTCCGGATTTCAGCAACTTCGGTAACGATTCTTTGTGACAACACCAGTGCTATAAACATTTCAAAAAATCCTGTGTTGCACTCAAGAACAAAACACATTGAACTTAGATATCATTTTCTTAGAGAGCTAGTTGAATCAAATATTCTTCAACTTTCATATATTTCAACTGAGGATCAATTAGCTGACATTTTAACAAAACCTTTGGATCAAAAACGTTTTATTCATTTGCGTAAAGCAATTGGAATGCTTTCCTTGAAATAACCTCTTTTTGAAACTTTTGCTTAGGTTAGGTTTTGTTGTGTGTTTTTGTTCATTATCTATGTTTGTACATAGGACATTAATTGAGCATTAGTTATATTGACTTTAATTGCATCTTTTCACGCATTTAGAAATTTATTATGCTTTTGACATCATAATATTTCAATGTTGCAATGATCATTTATGTTAATTAAGTCATCTTTTAAGTGATCAAAGTCAATTTCTCTCTCAATGATCTCTTGGTATAGTCATTATCTTATTTGACTATTTAGTCGAGTATGAATTCGAGATCAATTTTTGGTTGAATACTTTATATTTTAAATAATTGATAGCCAATTGAGGGGGAGTCAATGAAATGTGATATGCTCATAAGATGTGGAAAGAGTTACATCCCAATGAGGAGTGTGAAAACTACCACCACATGGAGGAAAGAGCTACCACCTCGGTCGTCTGAGTACTGTGTGCAGCTACCACATGTATACCAAGCATGGTTTTTTTTCCAATTTTTGATTAAATAAAATGCATGTTGAAATACTTGACTCTGTCAAATTTCAAGGTTGGTATAAGGTGGAATTTTAATGAAAGATGCTCAAAGAGCCACTCTCTTCAACAGATTGTCTAGATACATTATCTAACTTATTTGGGATTTCAAACATCTATTGATCTTGGTATTTCATTTTCTTTACCAAATTGATGATTTGATAAAGGCATTACACATAAGATCATGTTAGATGTGATTGAAGTTGTTCAACTTTAAGGGATTTAATTTTTATAAATTTTCGTTTCATTTTTGGATATTATTGATAGATTTGGTATAATCTATTTCTTGTTGTATGAAACGATGATCTTTATTTAAAGTTAATACACAAAAGTGCTCACAATCTTTTTCTGGATTTTATGGAATTTTTCTGAATTTTTTTCTGATGAAAAGGTTGGAGCCGATCCAGATTGGACTAAGTGGTCCGGATCCCGAACGCAGGTATTTCCTGCGGGTAGCCAATCCGGATCGAATTCACGATCCGATCCGGATCACGGCTAGGGTTTTTAATGGAACGAAAGGGTTTTGATTTCTTTTACCTTAATCTTTTGTTCTTAAGTCCCCAGAGCCTCTCTCTCTAGAATTAATCTTCTTGAAGGCTTTCAAACTCAAAGATCTTCGAATCTAAGTAAGTTTTCTGGATCAAAATCTCTGTTTCTCACAAGTTTTCATATTTCTCTTCAAAACGTGATGAAAATCATGGAACAATTTCGTGTGTGAGTGGTTTTTGATCAAATTTCTTTTGAAATAAGAACTCTGGGCAGATTAGTTTTGATTATATGCTAGGTATTCTCCTGATTAACGAATTTTTGGGCTTCGATTTCTGAAAATTCGGTTTTAGGGCATATAATAGGAATTTTTGAAAAACATGGAATTGATCTATTTTTAAAATTCTTTTTGCAAAACTAATTTGATTCTTAGTCTCTCTACATGATTATGATTGTTTGGGTACAATTTTTCCAAATTAACAATTTTTCATGTTCTTGAGCTCTTCACAGGATACTTCACTTTTAAGACTTTGCAGCAATGGTGATCACCTGGATTATATTTCTTCTCGCTGCCATGGTTCATGCTAAGGATACTGTCAAGCCTAAAAGGGCTAAGCGAACAAAGAAGACTCAGAGTGATTCCGAGACGGAATCAGAGACGGACTCGATTGACTGGGATAACATCGAGGTCGAGGAAACAGTCCCAACTGTCTCCAGAGGGAAAGCAACTGCTGAAGCTTCAAAGGCAAAGCCTCAGCCTACTGCAGCTGACAAAGGAAAAGCCCCAATGGAACCTAGTCCAACCAAACTCAAGCGAAAAAGCGTTGCAATAAAAAGAGGCAGTGCTCGGGGCATTTCGATTGAAGAACCAATTGCTAGCCAGCCTCCTCCTCAAGACTTCATCAGCTCTGCAAGGATCAAAGATTTTGAGAAGAGGGAATGCATTGGCGAAAGACATGTCAATGTCAAAGCGCTGAGAGAACGATGTACACTCTTTGGGATTTTGTTTGATCAGGCGGGTCTTGCTCCCATTTGCCACTTCCCTGAGACTACTGGGTATTGTCCTCACTCAGTACGAATGTTTTATCAGAATGCTTCTAGTCTAGTTGATTAGGACGACGGGCGTCGAGAATTTCATACATTGGTTAAAAATGTCAAGATCAAAGTGACACCTCAACTAATTGGAGAGGTGTTAGGAATGAAGGCCAGAGTTGATGGACCTCATTATCTGAAAAGTCAAGTCTTCAACAACAACTCCTGGAGAGTGGTAGTTAATGGAATTTGTATACCAGATACTCTATCGACAGGAAATTCCGTCTTCTCAAAAGAGCTTCGACCGGAGTATCGCTACGTGAACTTTATTGTTTGCTATAACATCCTTCCAAACATGAATACCAAGGTTTTTCGATGGGATAGGATGTTATTTCTTTATCTTCTTGGAAACCCCGCAGCATTAATGGGAGCAAACTTAAACATTCCTTACCTCATCTGGTCAAGGATGGCGCGTTATGTCGAACATGCTCACCCTACTGAGAGACTCCCATATCCTATGATAATTATGCGCATCCTTCGGAAATTTAAAGTTGACACAAGTGCGAGCTCCTACATGTACAGTCTAGGAACAATCAATGAAACGACAATAGTGAAGTCTCTCTCCACTAAACAAGATGACCCCCCATCGCCTCCTAGACGACAAAGAGCTCAACCACAAGCAACAACTTCTGCACCACAAGCAACACCACCAGTTCCACAAGCACATCAAGCACCTCCATCAACTTCTGATGATGATGTCGCTTCGGTTAACTCGATCTACAAAGAACAACAACGTCTCTCAAACGAGCAAGAGCGAATGTCACAAGAATTCACTGAAATGAGAGGAGAAATTCAAGTAGTGAAGAAGGAGCTTGAAATCATCACTGCCTCTCAAATCATCTTGACTAAATCAGTCTCTTCAATGAAAAAACTGATGAAGAAGATGTTTGCAAAAATGGGATGCAGTACCTCCGATGATTCCGGCTCTCAGGATTGAATTTTGTTCTAACTTTCTCTTGCTTTTGCAGGATTTTCACTTTCGTTCTCGTGCTTATTTAACTTTTCAACTCTCCTTGGCTTATTTTTGTAATTTTGGCTCCGTTTTGTGACAAAAAGGGGGAGAGATGAACAAACGATTTTGAACAATGAAAACAATGGTGTGAGAACTATGTCAAAACTAAGGTAAGTATAACTTCAACTTTGGTTTTATCTTGTGATTTGATGCATGTCCCTACTAACTATTCGACTAACTATTTGGGCATGTAATATAACTAACAAGTTGATGTTAACTAACTACTTTGTGACATTTGAATGTTTCATTGCTTAGAAGATATGTCGGTATCTATTGTGATCTTCATACATATCTGATTTTGCAAATGTCATGATGGTCATATAAACTCTATCTCTGTATTTGGTTTTGTATGTTATAATTCTTGAGGTATCTAACGAATTTGTTTGTCAAGAATGCTTTATTTTTGCAGAGATTACAGATGTCTAAGTCTAGAGTCTGTTTTAGGAGTTTATATCATGTATTCATTTTTATTTGGATCTTCATTGTAAATTTTTGTTGTATGGTGATAGCAACAAAAATATCCTTTTTGAATTTTCTTTTAGTGGATTTGTGTTTTGTCACGAAACCGCCAAAGGGGGAGATTGTTACGGAATTTGAGTTGGCGTATTTCGTGAAAGTGTCTAAGTCTTGAAGATTGAAGATGAAGAAAGTTTGAATCATATACCTCAATCTCAAGAGAGAAGAATTCAAAAGGATCAGGTACGTTTAACTAATTATTTTTGGTGATCCGAATACTTCTCATAGTGTAGAAACACTTGGATGAATTTTTAGTTGCATAAAAATCAAAAACTGGACATGGAACATGTTCAGGATCCGGATCAGCCAATCCAATCCGGATCCCGAAGGGTGTTGGTTCATATGCAAATCCATTCCCGATCCAAGCCAATTCTGATCCGGATCCCGAACATTGGTTTTTGCTGAAATTCATGAACGATCCGGATCGGGCATTTCAATCCGGATCCCGAACCCCTGTTTTTCTGGAATTGTCAATCTCGTTACGACAATCCGGATCGCAGTAAATCCGATCCGGATCGTCATCCTGTAAAATTTCAGAAATGGTTAGTTTTTGATTCTTATCCTCTTCCAATGGTTTCTAACCTATAAATAGACCCTATGATTCATTTTTAGGGAAACGGAAAAAGATCGGTATACGACCGAAAAAGAGAAAAATCCACATATAGAGAAGAAAGGAAATCAATAGATTTAATTCTATGTTTCTTCATCTATATTGATTAATTTGATTCTAGGTTTTTCAAACTCAGATTTTGAGTAGAATCAAATTAATGAATACTTAGATGGTATTTCCGATCTATTTCTAATCTAAGTATTCGGCGGATCATCACCACCCAAAAACAACGATTTTCCCAAAATCGGCGCGTGGACTCGCGTGGCCTTGTGGATTCAAGGTGCAACCGCTTTCGTGGATTCGAAGCGAGGTACGTTCGTGGATTCGAAGCGTGCTACTGGGTGAAGACCGTGGATTCGGTCGGACGTCGTGGACTCGACGTTGGACGCTGTGGATTCAGCGTTGGGCGCAGATCGTGGATTCGAGAAGCGTCGTGGAGCGAGCGGAGAAGATCTACTAGGAGCGTATGGTAAAAGGTTGAGTCGTCTGTGAGTACGCTATATCACCTTGTACGTGTTTTAATTCTAGTGGATTTCGCCGTGTGATCGGTCCCGTGGTTTTTTTACTCCGGTTTGGAGTTTTTCCACGTAAAAATCTTGCGTGTCATTTTTATTTCCGCATTGGGTTTTATTGCGCAATGATTTTTTGAGTGTTTATTGTTTACACCTATTCACCCCCCTCTAGGTGTTTTTTCCCCTATTTAGATCCATTACATTTATAACCCAACAACAAACTCAGGATCCTCAAACATCTCGCACAACGGTCGGAGCACTCTCGACGACTCAGCTGATCAGCTCTCTCGAATCTCAAGACACAAGCTACTCCACCAATCTCAAAGCACAAAGTCGCATCCACTGGATTTCTCCATCCGGGGAAAAGAAAGAGATTAACCAGAAGGAAAAGGATAGCGGGTCTTACATCACTCACCACTAAAAACAAGTTTCATCCCCGAAACTTAACTCCCGTCTGCGGTAAACAGGTCTGCATAGCACTCCCTCATTTTCGACTCGGGTTCCCAGGTCGCCTCGCGTTCCTCCTGATTGCTCCAGAGCACCTTTATGTAGGGGATCGTCCGGTTCCGCAACTTTTTGTCTTCCCATGCTAGGATCCGCACTGGCACTTCCTCGTAGCTTAGGTCCTCTTTGAGCTCGACCGCGGTGACGTCGAGCACCCGTGATGGGTCGGGGAGGTACTTACGAAGCATGGACACGTGGAACACATCGTGCACCCGGTCAAGGTTCGGCGGTAGGGCGAGGCGATAGGCCACCGGGCCGATGCGCTCTAAGATCTCGAAGGGCCCCACATAACGTGGGCTCAACTTGCTTCTCAGCCCAAACCGCTTAACCCCTTTGGACGGCGAAACCCGCAGTAACACATGCTCCCCCACTTGGAACTCCAAATCGCGGCGCCTCTGGTCCGCGTAGCTCTTCTGTCAGCTTTGGGTGGTCACCAGCCGCTGCCTAATGAGGCGCACCTTTTCCTCGGTCTCTTCCACCAGATCCGGCCCCAAGAACTTCCGCTCTCCCAGATTGTCCCAACAGATCGGAGACCTACAGCGCCTGCCATACAGAGCTTCGTACGGCGCCATACGGATGCTAGCCTGGTAGCTGTTGTTGTAGGCGAACTCCACTAGAGGTAGGTGGTGCGGTCATCCGTCTCCAAAGTCAAGTACGCAGGCTCGGAGCATGTCCTCGAGGATCTGAATCACCCGCTCGGTCCGTCTGTCTGAGGGTGAAAGGCTGTGCTGAAGTGTAGCTTGGTCCCCATGGCCCGTTGTAAGCTCTGCCAAATGTTCGAAACGAACCTCGTGTCCTTGTCTAAGGTGATTGATGCCGGTACCCCGTGTAGTCTCACAATCTCGCTGATGTAGACTTGAGCCAGTCGATCGCGTGTCCAGGTCGTGTGGATGGGCAGGAAGTGAGCTGACTTGGTTAACCGATCCGCAATGACCCAGATGGCGTCGTGACCCTGCTGCGATCGCGGGAGCCCGGTGACAAAGTCCATTGTGATTTGCTCCCATTTCCATTCCGGCACCGGTAGTGGTTGTAGCTTTCCCGCCGGCCGTTGGTGCTCGTCCTTCACTTGCTGGCAGATCAAACAGTGCGCCACGAACTGCGTCACGTCTCTCTTCAGCTT
>CM054936.1:12389897-12427129 GCA_029168755.2 Tillandsia fasciculata
ATTTTGTTTGATCAGGCGGGTCTTGCTCCATTTGCCACTTCCCTGAGACTTACTGGGTATTGTCCTCACTCACAGTACCGACTGTTTATCAGAATGATTCTAGTCTAGTTGATTAGGACGGACGGGCGTCGAGATTTCATAATTTGTTAAAAAATGTCAAGATCAAAGTGACACCTCAACTAATTGGAGAGTGTTAGGAATGAAGGCCAGATTGATGGACTCATTATCTGAAAAGTCAAGTCTTCAACAACAACTCCTGGAGAGTGGTAGTTAATGGATTTGTCTCCCAGATACTCTATCGACAGGAAATTATGTTTTCTCAAAAGAGAGCTTCGACCGGAGTATCGCTATGTGAACTTATTGTTTGCTATAACATCCTTCGCAAACATGAATACGAAGGTTTTTCGATGGGATAGGATGTTATTTCTTTATCTTCTTGGAAACCCCGCAGCATCAATGGGAGCAAACTAAACATTCCTTACCTCATCTGGTCAAGGATGGCGCGTTATGTCGAACATGCTCACCCTACTGAGAGACTCCCATATCCTATGATAATTATGCGCATCCTTCGGAAATTTAAAGTTGACACAGTGCGAGCTCCTACATGTACAGTCTAGGGCACAATCAATGAGACGACAATAGTGAAGTCCTTCTCCACTAAACAAGATGATCCCCCATCACCTCCTAGACGACAAAGAGCTCAACCACAAGCAACAACTTCTGCACCACAAGCAACACCACCAGTCCACAAGCACATCAAGCACCTCCATCAACTTCTGATGATGATGTCGCTCGGTTAGCTCGATCTTTAAAGAACAACAGCGACTCTCAAACGAGCAAGAACGAATGTCATTGAATTCACTGAAATGAGAGGAGAAATTCAAGTAGTGAAGAAGGAGCTTGAAATCATCACTGCCTCTCAAATCATCTTGACTAAATCAGTCTCTCTATGAAAAAACTGATGAAGAAAATGTTTGCAAAAAGGGATGCATCACCTCCGATGATTCCGGCTCTCAGGATTTTTTTGTTCTAACTTTCTTTTGCTTTTTGCAGGTTTTCACTTTCGTTCTCGTGCTTTAACTTTTCAACTCTCCTTTTATTTTTGTAATTTTGGCTTTGTTTGTGACAAAAAGGGGGAGAGATGAAGAGAACTTTTGAACAATGAAAACAATGGTGTGAGAACTATGTCAAAAACTAAGGTAAGTTAACTTCAACTTTGGTTTTATCTTGTGATTTGTTGCATGTCCCTACTAACTATTCGACTAACTATTTGGGCATGTAATATGACTAACAAGTTGATGTTGACTAACAGTTTGTGACATTTGAATCTTGATTGCTTAGAAGATATGTCGTTGTGTTTTTAACTATTATTACATATACATATCTGAATTTTCAAATGTCATGATGAGAATAAACTCTATCTCTGTACTTGGTTTTGTATGTTAAAATTCTTGAGGTATCTAACGATTTGTTTGTCAAGAATGATTTCTTTTTGCAGAGAGTACAGATGTCTAAGTCTAGAGTCTGTTTTAGGAGTTTATCTCATGTATTTAATTTTTGGATCTCCATTGTAAATTTTTGTTGTATGGTGATAGCAACAAAAATATCTTTTTGAATTTTCTTTAGTGGATTTGTGTTTTGTCACGAAACCGCCAAAGGGGGAGATTGTTACGGAATTTGAGTTGGCGTATTTCGTGAAAGTGTTAAGTCTTGAAGATTGAAGATGAAGAAGTTTGGATCATATACCTCAATCTCAAGAAAGAAGAATTCAAAAGGATCAGGTATGTTTAACTAAAGATTTTTGGTGATCCGAATACTTCTTATAGTGTAGAAACACTTGGAAGAATTTTTTATTGCATAAAAATCAAAAACTGGACATGGGACATGTTCAGGATCCGGATCAGCCTTCCAATCCGGATCCCGAAGGGTGTTGGTTCATATGCAAATCCAATCCGGATCCAAGCCAATTCTGATCCGGATCCCGAACATTGGTTTTTGGTGAAATTATGAACGATCCGGATCGGGCATTTCGATCCGGATCCCGAACCCCTGTTTTTCTGGAATTGTCTATCTCGTTACGACAATCCGGATCGCAGTAAATCCGATCCGGATCGCCGTCCTGTAAAATTTCAGAAAAGGTTAGTTTTTGATCCTTATCTTCTTCCAATGGTTTCTAACCTATAAATAGACCCTATGATTCATTTTTAGGGTACGGAAAAAAGCGGTATACGACCGAAAAGAGAAAAATCCACATATAGAGAAGAAAGGAAATCAATAGATTTAATTCTATGTTTCTTCATCTATATTGATTGATTTGATTCTAGGTTTTCCAAACTCAGATTTTGAGTAGAATCAAATCAATGAATACTTAGATGGTATTTCCGATCTATTTCTAATCTAAGTATTCGGCGGATCATCACCACCCAAAAACAACGATTTACCCAAAATCGGCGCGTGGACTCGCGTGGCCTTGTGGATTCAAGGTGCAACCGCTCTCGTGGATTCGGAGCGAGGTACGTTCGTGGATTCGAAGCGTGCTACTGGGTGAAGACCGTGGATTCGGTCGGACGTCGTGGACTCGACGTTGGACGCTGTGGATTCAGCGTTGGGCGCAGATCGTGGATTCGAGAAGCGTCGTGGAGCGAGCGGAGAAGATCTACTAGGAGCGTATGGTAAAAGGTTGAGTCGTCTGTGAGTACGTTATATCACCTTGTACGTGTGTTAATTCTAGTGGATTTCGCCGTGTTATCGGTCCCGTGGTTTTTTACTCCGGTTTGGAGTTTTTCCACGTAAAAATCTTGCGTGTTCATTTTTATTTCCGCATTGGGTTTTATTGCGCAATGATTTTTTGAGTGTTTATTGTTTACACCTATTCACCCCCCTCTAGGTGTTTTTTCCCCTATTTAGATCCATTACATTTATAACCCAACAACAAATCAGGAGCGGGAATAGGGTTGCACAATGGTCGGAGCACTCTCGACGACTCAGCTGATCAGCTCTCTCGAATCTCAAGACACAAGCTACTCCACCAATCTCAAAGCCACAACGTCGCATCCACTGGATTTCTCCATCCGGGGAAAAGAAAGAGATTAACCAGAAGGAAAAGGATAGCGGGTCTTACATCACTCACCACTAAAAACAAGTTTCATCCCCGAAACTTAACTCCCGTCTGCGGTAAACAGGTCTGCATAGCACTCCCTCATTTTCGACTCGGGTTCCCAGGTCGCCTCGCGTTCCTCCTGATTGCTCCAGAGCACCTTTATGTAGGGGATCGTCCGGTTCCGCAACTTTTGTCTTCCCATGCTAGGATCCGCACTGGCACTTCCTCGTAGCTTAGGTCCTCTTTGAGCTCGACCGCGGTGACGTCGAGCACCCGTGATGGGTGGGGAGGTACTACGAAGCATGGACACGTGGAACAATCGTGCACCCGGTCAAGGTTCGCGGTGGCGAGGCGATAGGCCACCGGGCCGATGCGCTCTAAGATCTCGAAGGGCCCCACATAACGTGGGCTCAACTTGCTTCTCAGCCCAAACCGCTTAACCCCTTTGGACGGCGAAACCGCAGTAACACATGCTCCCCCACTTGGAACTCCAAATCGCGGCGCCTCTGGTCCGCGTAGCTCTTTTGTCAGCTTTGGGTGGTCACCAGCCGCTGCCTAATGAGGCGCACCTTTCCTCGTCTCTTCCACCAGATCCCGGGCCCAAGCACTTCCGCTCTCCCAGATTGTCCCAACAGATCGGAGACCTACAGCGCCGCCATACGAGCTTCGTACGGCGCCATACGGATGCTAGCTGGTAGCTGTTGTTGTAGGCGAACTCCACTAGAGGTAGGTGGTCGGTCATCCGTCTCCAAAGTCAAGTACGCAGGCTCGGAGCATGTCCTCGAGGATCTGAATCACCCGCTCGGTCGTCTGTCTGAGGGTGAAAGGCTGTGTGCTGAAGTGTAGCTTGGTCCCCATGGCCCGTTGTAAGCTCTGCCAAATGTTCGAAACGAACCTCGTGTCCTTGTCTAAGGTGATTGATGCCGGTACCCGTGTAGTCTCACAATCTCGATGATGTAGACTTGAGCCAGTCGATCGCGTGTCCAGGTCGTGTGGATGGGCAGGAAGTGAGCTGACTTGGTTAACCGATCCGCAATGACCCAGATGGCGTCGTGCCACTGCTGCTGCGATCCGAGCCCGGAGCCCGGTGACAAAGTCCATTGTGATTTGCTCCCATTTCCATTCCGGCACCGGTAGTGTTGTAGCTTTCCCGCCGGCCTTGGTGCTCGTCCTTCACTTGCTGGCAGATCAAACAGTGCGCCACGAACTGCGTCACGTCTCTCTTCAGCTTCGGCCACCAAAAGGTCTGCCTGAGATCCCTGTACATCTTGGTGCCCTCCCAGAGTGCGCCCGCATAAGGGCCAATGTCTGTCAGTCAGATTTACCCTTCTTCAGTCTGACGAATCGGGCACGCATATCCGCCCTTGGAACCAGGAGTATACCGTCTGTCCCCTCCGCAAGTCTCCTCCTGCTCGTGGTATATTCTAGCTCGTTCCATGTTGTAACTGTGTGTCGGTACCCTGACCTTCTCGGATCCTTCGATCAATGTGGGCGCGACCACCAAGGACATTAGTTGCCCATACGGTGCCCCCGTATAGACGAAGCGTGAAACCTGCAAAAGAGAGATGCTATGCTAAACAGATATCATAGCAGGAAGTAAACTGCTAGAAATAAATAAAATAAATAAATACAAGTCCACTTGACAAAATCCAAATCCTCACCAAAAGTACTTAAGTCTCTCTCTCAGCAGAAAGAAAAGTACAACTCTATGCCTCACTACAAGGTCTCTCAAACAAGTAAACTCTCAAAATAATAAGGATACATCTACTCTCTGGACGACGACTGGTAGGGATCTAGCTCGCGACTCCCTTTACCTCGATCTGAAGAAGCAGCAACTGGAGCAGCAGGAACAGGAGTAGAAGTCTCTGGGGAAAAAGACACCACGACGGGTGTGAGAACTACATCCCACAGTAGTTCTCAGTGGGTGCCGTCAACAAGCCCAACGGTCTGCCCACTAAGTCTATGTCACGCCCCCGGGGGTTTTTAGGTAAAGATAAGCAGAAATGTGCGTGTATAAATTTTTTTTTTCTTAATAAACAAGCATCAGCCTCGTCCCCGGTGCGTGTCAGACCGCCACATACACAAATTCACCCTGCCCACGGACAGAGTCTCCTTTGTATATGCACGACGTCTCATTTACAACATTCAACATACAATCTTTAACCACACAGTCACAGTCAACAAGTACGAGAGTGTAAAGACATTTAATCACATTAAGAGGAACCTACAAGTTTGCAAACGGTGTCCACTCGACACCCATTCCTTTAAAAATGTCTACACATTCACAGTAAGGCGGCTACATCGTTTTGGAAAGGATAAATCCACAGGTTTTCAAAGCAGTGCCCACACGACACTTGGTTTTGGAAAACATTTTCGAAACCCCTTTTTATTCGGTATAAAACATGCCGCATATAAGTCATTAAGGAACATTATCAATACCACACCACAAAAACAGTCACACGATCCAACATCCACAACATTCCACAATCAAACAATTGAAAACTTAAACTTAGATATAAAGAGATGAGATAACCCAAGCGAGAATGATGGAATAAACCTTATCCAACTAATGTCCTTTAATCGCTGCCTCACCATCGTCCCGACTATTACACCTAGTCAAACCTGTCACGGAGTGGGTAAAGTCAGTGACAAACAAAGTAGATGTCTTAACAATAACATGGATTAAAGAGCAAACCAATCTCATCGGAACCTTTCGCTAAAACCCTGTCACAAAATAAGCTGGGCACCAACCCCAGAATACCGAGTTAAGCTGGGCACCAATCCCAGAATACCGAATAAGTTGGGCACCAACCCCATGATGCTTTTAACCCCTTCACGGTGCTAGTGCGAACACTGAAGCTGGCGTGAAGAGGTCCCCACCCTACACACGTGGGGCACACGGGTCATAAAGACCACTTCTCCGGAAAAGTACACCATTGCGGGGGCCTATTCCGCCGGTGTACGTGCAGCATCCAAAGTCCCCGCGACCGCAGCCGCCACAATTATTATGTTAAATTAAACAAAACATTTATGCGAAAGGTTTAACAGTCCATCTACTTTGTTAGGCAAATTGAGAGCAATTTTAATGACGATAGATGCACTTGCTGCACTTGTTGCACTTATAGCAACCGTACCCACCTTGTTGAAGATATACGTCCGCGCCCGCGACCCTCACAAGCCAAACGGAGCTCCTCGCGGCCTACTAAAATATCCAATAGCACAAATTAACACCTTACCCTAATCAGGTAAAATCAGTGGTCCCGACCACTGTAACATTAAACCCCCAAAACTGAAACCACTGCACCTAGAGGACCGGGACGTCAATCAAAACCCAACAAATCAAAACCGTCAAGTAAAACCGAATGACTCAGATCAAACCGGGTCCCCGACGATAAAACTGATGGTTAACCACAACCGGATCGCGACTACATCATCGCGAACTCCGTCGGAACCCAAAATCCGCTAACGGAAATCCACAAAACCCATTCCTCAACCGATAGCCCACTCGGGCATCAAATGTTAAACTAGGAAGCCCCGACGGCAAAAACGACGGGAAAAAGACCCGACGGCGCGCCCCCGACAATTTCGTCGAGGCGCAGAGCGTTGGCGAAAACGGCACCCAACATAAAAAAATAGTGACCAAAAAGGTCCCAGTGGCCATAACAAGAAAGCCACGGAAATAATGATCCCAACGGCGAAAACGGCGCTCAAAACGGTGGAGAAACGGGCAAAAACGGAGCAAATGAATTTCGGGCTGTCGGTTGGTGCACGGGGCAACCATGGACCGGGTCTGCGCATCGGGCGGCCGAGCAGCGTACGCCGGGTGCACGCAGGGAGCGTGCACCGCAAGTCTTGGGCCGGGCCGGTGCACGACACAAGCGTGCACCGGGTCTGCGCTTCCCGGGTGCGGAGGCGTGCGCCGGGTGCACGCCTAGAGCGTGCACCGCGCGCAGGCCGGTGCACGGTTGCGTGCACCGGGTCCGCAGTTTTCCGCACCGCGGGCGTGCACCGGGTGCACGCCACGGGCCGTGGACCACCCTGTACGGCCAAGCACAGTAAACCCTAATTTTCCGGTTTTCTTCGCCGTTTTCGCTCCCGTTTCGCGATTTCTTCTCCGTTTTCGCTCCCGTGTGATCCCGGCGACGACCCCGCGAACATGGTAACGACGGCGGCGGCCTCCCGTCTAACAACGGCGGCGGCGGCCTCCCGTTAACCCACTATGTCCCGCCGAAGTCGCCCGAAAAATTCCCGAAAAATTCTCGAAAAATTCCCGGAAAATTTAATAACTAAACCAACGACCGACGAACAACCAAAACGTCGATCGGAGGTCCGATAACAAGAAACCGGTTAAAAACCATCAATTAAAATCCGATAAAAATCCTCGATCACACCCGATCAAGAACGAGGATAAAATATGGATCAAAACCCGACGAAAATCCGTGAACGATGTTCCGATAACCTTACAAGAACACGGAAAAACCCCCGATTTATTTTAACAAAAAGATTAACGACCACTAACCTCAATCTATCGGAATTAAAGGACCGATCTTGTTTCCTTTCGGCGTTGGAGACCGGATCCGCTCCCCGTAGACGATGGCGTCTCGTTCTCCGATCTCCGGCACGTGAATCGGGGCGATCGGGTTCCTCCGCTTCCTCCTTCTTTTCCTCTTTTCTCCTCCGGTTAGGGTTTTCCCCTATCTTTTCTAATTAGGGTTTCGTTTGGTTTTCGGTACGCACGAAAGAGGAGGGTTTGAGGAGGCGGTATTTTAAATTAGGGTTTCCATTCGGTAAACGGGGAATAAATAAATCTCGTTATTTATTTATCCCTTTTTATCTTATTTCATACGTACGCACCGTCAAAATCCTCCTCGGATATTTTTGACTCTAATTAATTAATTCATTAATTAATCCTTACCGATAATCCCTATTATTTAATTATTATTTTTTCCCTTTTTATTTCATGCGGTACGTGAAAAGAGAAACCCGCAAATACCCGGATTTTATCTCTAATCCAACCCACGAGATAAAATTCCACCTTTTAAATTTTCAATTTTAAATCCTGGTCACCGATTATTTAATCACCTTTATTAAATAATCTTGGGGAAATAAATTCCCAATTTAAATATCTGGATTTTATCTCTTATCCAATCCACGAGATAAAATCCCACCCTTTTAAATTTTCAATTTTAAATCCTGGTCACCGATTATTTAATCACCTTTATTAAATAATCTTGGGGAAATAAATTCCCAATTTAAATATCTGGGTTTTATCTCTTATCCGATCCACGAGATAAAATCCCACCAATTCAAATCCTTTAATTCGCTCGTAAGAGAATCCAAACTCCCCTTATCGGATAATTAATTAATTAATCGCTCAATTATCCCCTACGAGATAACCCACCTTATCTCTAACGGGTGCAAGATATTTTGCACGGTTTCCGATGCGTGACTAATCACCGCGTCGCTAAGGATCCCGTTCCGGGAGATCCCGACATCGGATTTCGAATCCGATCGCACCGTCGGTCATCGTTTTCCGCGCTCTATCGCAGAAAAATACACACACCTCGTCCCGGCCGACTTTTGAAAATTAAATAATTTTATTTCGCTTAAGGCTTAAGCAATTACATGTGAGTTCAAAAATACCCCTAAGGGTCGGGTCACTACACCACTCACACTTTATAAAAAGTTTCGTCCCGAAACTTAAGCACAAACCTCACTAAACACTTCGGGAAAACATTCCCTCATTTTCGATTCCAGTTCCCACGTCGCCTCGCGCTCTTCGTGGTTGCTCCACTGGACCTTCACATAGGGGATTGTTCGGTTGCGCAACTTCTTGTCCTCTCTTGCCAAAATCCGCACCGGCGTCTCCTCGACGCTCAAATCCTCTCGCAACTCGATGGTGGAGGCATCCAAGGCATGAGAGGGGTCTGCCAGGTACTTCCGGAGCATTGAGACATGGAACACGTTGTGGACTCGTTCGAGGTTCGGTGGCAGGGCTAAGCGGTACGCCACCGGTCCTACGCGCTCCAGGATTTCGAACGGTCCCACGTACCTCGGGCTTAGCTTTCCCTTTATGCCGAAACGTCGGTTTCCCTTGGAGGGTGAAACCCGGAGCAGCACATGCTCGCCCACCATGAACTCTAAGTCTCGGCGTCTGTTGTCCGCGTAGCTTTTCTGTCTGCTTTGGGCGGTCAGTAGCCTTTGTTTAATCAATCGCACCTTTGCTTCGGTCTCCTCCACCAAATCTGGGCCCAGAAACTTACGCTCACCTAAGTCGTCCCAGCATATTGGAGACCGACAGCGGCGCCCGTACAGTGCCTCGTACGGCGCCATCTGAATACTGGCCTGGTAACTGTTATTGTAGGCAAATTCCACCAGGGGCAAACACCGTGCCCACCCTTCGCCCAAGTCCAGGACACATGCTCGAAGCATGTCCTCCACGATCTGTATCACCCGCTCTGATTGCCCATCGTTTGCGGGTGAAATGCCGTACTGAAGTGCAACTTGGTCCCCATCGCTCGTTGCAGGCTTCGCCAAAAGTTCGACACAAAACGTGTGTCTCTGTCCGACGTGATGGATGTCGGTACTCCATGCAACCTTACTATTTCATCGATGTATGTTTGTGCCAGTCGTTCCCGAGTCCACGTCGTGTGTATGGGCAAAAAGTGGGCCGATTTCGTCAAACGGTCCACGATCACCCATATCGCATCGTGTCCCTGTGGCGATCTCGGGAATCCGGTCACAAAATCCATGGTAATCATGTCCCACTTCCACTCGGGCACTGGTAACGGTTGCAATTTCCCTGCCGGCCGTTGGTGTTCGGCCTTCACCCGTTGGCACACCAGGCAGTGTGCCACAAATCGAGTCACGTCTCCCTTCATTTTGGGCCACCAGAAGGTCTGTTTGACGTCCTTGTACATCTTGGTTCCCCCGGGATGCGCCGCATACGGGGCGTATGCGCCTCCCGTAGGATTTCCTCTTTGAGTTCCGGTAGATCCGGCACGCAGATTCGTCCCCGAAATCGTATCGTGCCGTCGGAGTTCACCGTGAAATCGCCCTCCTTGTCGGCGGTTATTCTACTTCGCACCAGCTGGAGTTGATCGTCGGTTGATCGCCCTTCAAGAATCCTGTCCAGCAGAGTGGGTCTGACCACCAGTGTCAGAAGTTGTGCGACTGTACCTGCCGGTACTACTTCTAGTCTTAATCGCAAAATTTCCGCAATCAGACTATCCTGCTGTGTAATGGCGCTTACGTCCGCTTCCTCGGCCTGTCCCTTGCGACTCTGGGCATCGGCCACCACGTTGGCCTTTCCCGGGTGGTAGTGGATCGTTAAATCGTAGTCCTTCAGTAGCTCGAGCCACCGTCTTTGTCGCAAATTTAACTCCTTTTGGGTGAAAAGGTACTTAAGACTCTTATGGTCTGAGTACACATTGCAGTGTGCCCCATATAAGTAGTGTCTCCAAAGTTTGAGGACGAACACAACCGCTGCGAGTTCCAAATCATGCACGGGTAATTCCGCTCGTACTCCTTGAGCTGCCTTGACGCATAGGCTATTACCTTTCCCCGTTGCATGAGTACTCCACCCAGTCCACTTCGTGACGCATCGCAATATACCTCATAATCCTCCTCTGGCTCTGGCAGGGCGAGAATCGGGGCTCGCGTCAATCTATCTTTGAGCTCCTCGAAGCTTCTCTGGCATTTGTCCGTCCAGATGAACTTTTCCCCCTTTCTAGTCAAACGGGTCAAGGGGTGGCTATCTTGGAGAATCCCTCCACGAAGCGCCGGTAATACCCGGCTAATCCCAGGAAGCTTCGGATTTCCGTTACCGTTGTCGGTTGGGGCCAGTCCGTCACCGAAACTATCTTCTTCGGATCCACTGCGACTCCAGCCGCCGAGATGACGTGCCCCAGGAAACCGACCTCACGGAGCCAAAACTCACACTTTTTGAGTTTGGCGTAGAGTTTCTGTTCCCGAAGGGTCTGGAGGACTGTGCGCAGATGTTCTTCATGTTCCTCGTCTGTACGGGAGTAGATGAGGATATCGTCGATGAAGACCACCACGAATAAGTCCAGGAAGGGTTTGAATACCCTGTTCATCATATCCATAAACACTGCCGGGGCATTTGTGAGCCCGAATGGCATTATCGTAAATTTGTAATGGCCATAGCGAGTACGGAAAGCCGTTTTGGGGATATCCTCCCCCTTAACCTGGACCTGATGATAGCCCGACTGCAGGTCAATCTTTGAGAACACCGTCGCCCCCTGTAATTGGTCAAAGAGGTCGTCGATCCTTGGCAGGGGGTACTTATTCTTAACGGTGACCTTATTTATCTCCCGGTAGTCGATGCACAACCGGAGACTTCCGTCCTTCTTTCTCACAAACAGGACGGGCGCTCCCCAGGGCGACGCGCTTGGTCTGATAAATCCCTTATCCAAAAGGTCCTCCAACTGTGCCTTGAGTTCCTTCAACTCCGCGAAGGCCATCCTGTACGGTGCCTTGGTGATGGGCTTGGTGCCGGGGAGTAGCTCAATTGGGAAGTCAACCTCTCGTTCCGGCGGCATTCCGGGATGCTCCGCCGGAAATACATCCGGAAATTCCCTTACCACTAAGCCTCAAATGTCGAATCGTCGGCGCTAACCATTAACCCCAAAAGCCTGAGCTTTTAGAGGTGCGCATCCGATTCACTTAAAGCGGCATACTCCGCACCACAGATCTCGACCAGACACAACCCACCTGGATGTTGGGTCTATTGTTGGGCCTCTTGCCGTTAGGTCTATTGCGGACCGCAGCCTACTCAACCTTCCGGGCTCACCCAACCCAACTCACTAGTCCCTTGGGTCTATTGTCTCAAGGCAGGAAGTTGGACCTATTTGACCCCTAATAAAGGGCCAACACCAAAGACAACTACGTCTTCGCATCCTTATTATGCAGAAAGGTACAGAGTATTTGCTCCTAAGGGTTCTCCTGGGGTCAAGACCAACATTACTCTTCGTAAGGGGTCTTTCCTGCTACTACTTCCCTCGGGTAGTGCGTCCTTTGTCGTGTCATCGCATAAGACCCCTCATCCGTGTCGCGACTCTGAAGAATCATTCCCGGGTTCGGGGCAGTAAAAATGGAACTGTCCCGGTTTGTCACGTTAAAAGCAAAGGTCGTGCTTCCGGAATGAATAATTTCCCTCGAGGTGCTCCACTGTAGATGATGCATGGCCGGTCTCCGCTAGAAAATCCCCCTCCTGAGAAGGTGTGCAAACCCGCCGTTTGCACTACCTTGAAGATGTCACTCCACAAGGGTTACTAACTGCCCGGCCATCTCTTGTAGCCGTTGTCGAAGAAGCTGACACTCCGCCGCTGTTCGCACCGTACTTTTTGCCCCTGCGTTCTCCGCTGATAACCCATTTCGGGCCATCGTCCGCTTGTAAACAAAGAAACCAAGTTAGCCCTAAGGTTATAACCCTAGCACCTTGCCTTACATTTACACCTATATTAAATCCCCTTTTTCCCCGTACTCTCACGTACTACACACCTATACCTTGGCTATCTCATGTCCAATTTGCTTGTGGCATCATGCATCGTGGATGTTGGTTACTGACTGCTGTGGTTAAAGTTGTTTTTCTCTGATACCATTTAATCTGTCACGCCCCCGGGGGTTTTTTAGTAAAGAAAGCGGAAATGTGCGTGTATAAATTTTTTTTTTTCTTAATAAACAAGCATCAGCCTCGTCCCCGGTGCGTGTCAGACCGCCACATACACAAATTCACCCTGCCCACGGACAGAGTCTCCTTTGTATATGCACGACGTCTCATTTACAACATTCAACATACAATCTTTAACCACACAGTCACAGTCAACAAGTACGAGATTGTAAAGACATTTAATCACATTAAGAGGAACCTACAAGTTTGCAAACGGTGTCCACTCGACACCCATTCCTTTAAAAATGTCTACACATTCACAGTAAGGCGGCTACATCGTTTTGGAAAGGATAAATCCACAGGTTTTCAAAGCAGTGCCCACACGACACTTGGTTTTGGAAAATATTTTCGAAACCCCTTTTTATTCGGTATAAAACATGTCGCATATAAGTCATTAAGGAACATTATCAATACCACACCACAAAACAGTCACACGATCCAACATCCACAACATTCCACAATCAAACAATTGAAAACTTAAACTTAGATATAAAGAGATGAGATAACCCAAGCGAGAATGATGGAATAAACCTTATCCAACTAATGTCCTTTAATCGCTGCCTCACCATCGTCCCGACTATTACACCTAGTCAAACCTGTCACGGAGTGGGTAAAGTCAGTGACAAACAAAGTAGATGTCTTAACAATAACATGGATTAAAGAGCAAACCAATCTCATCGGAACCTTTCGCTAAAACCCTGTCACAAAATAAGCTGGGCACCAACCCCAGAATACCGAGTTAAGCTGGGCACCAACCCCAGAATACCGAATAAGTTGGGCACCAACCCCATGATGCTTTTAACCCCTTCACGGTGCTAGTGCGAACACTGAAGCTGGCGTGAAGAGGTCCCCACCCTACACACGTGGGGCACACGGGTCATAAAGACCACTTCTCCGGAAAAGTACACCATTGCGGGGGCCTATTCCGCCGGTGTACGTGCAGCATCCAAAGTCCCCGCGACCGCAGCCGCCACAATTATTATGTTAAATTAAACAAAATATTTATGCGAAAGGTTTAACAGTCCATCTACTTTGTTAGGCAAATTGAGAGCAATTTTAATGACGATAGATGCACTTACTGCACTTGTTGCACTTATAGCAACCGTACCCACCTTGTTGAAGATATACGTCCGCGCCCGCGACCCTCACAAGCCAAACGGAGCTCCTCGCGGCCTACTAAAATATCCAATAGCACAAATTAACACCTTACCCTAATCAGGTAAAATCAGTGGTCCCGACCACTGTAACATTAAACCCCCAAAACTGAAACCACTGCACCTAGAGGACCGGGACGTCAATCAAAACCCAACAAATCAAAACCGTCAAGTAAAACCGAATGACTCAGATCAAACCGGGTCCCCGACGATAAAACTGATGGTTAACCACAACCGGATCGCGACTACATCATCGCGAACTCCGTCGGAACCCAAAATCCGCTAACGGAAATCCACAAAACCCATTCCTCAACCGATAGCCCACTCGGGGCATCAAAGGTTAAACTAGGAAGCCCCGACGGCAAAAACGACGGGAAAAGACCCGACGGCGCACCCCCGACGATTTCGTCGAGGCGCAGAGCGTTGGCGAAAACGGCACCCAACAAAAAAAAATAGTGACCAAAAAGGTCCCAGGTGGCCATAACAAGAAAGCCACGGAAATAATGATCCCAACGGCGAAAACGGCGCTCAAAACGGTGGAGAAACGGGCAAAAACGGAGCAAATGAATTTCGGGCTGTCGGTTGGTGCACGGGGCAACCATGGACCGGGTCTGCGCATCGGGCGGCCGAGCAGCGTACGCCGGGTGCACGCAGGGAGCGTGCACCGCAAGTCTTGGGCCGGGCCGGTGCACGACACAAGCGTGCACCGGGTCTGCGCTTCCCGGGTGCGGAGGCGTGCGCCGGGTGCACGCCTAGAGCGTGCACCGCGCAGGCCGGTGCACGGTTGCGTGCACCGGGTCCGCAGTTTTCCGCACCGCGGGCGTGCACCGGGTGCACGCCGCGGGCCGTGGACCACCCTGTACGGCCAAGCACAGTAAACCCTAATTTTCCGGTTTTCTTCGCCGTTTTCGCTCCCGTTTCGCGATTTCTCCTCCGTTTTCGCTCCCGTGTGATCCCGGCGACGACCCCGCGAACATGGTAACGACGGCGGCAGCCTCCCGTCTAACAACGGCGGCGGCGGCCTCCCGTTAACCCACTATGTCCCGCCGAAGTCGCCCGAAAAATTCCCGAAAAATTCCCGGAAAATTTAATAACTAAACCAACGACCGACGAACAACCAAAACGTCATTCGGAGGTCCGATAACAAGAAACCGGTTAAAAACCGTCAATTAAAATCCGATAAAAAATCCTCGATCACACCCGATCAAGAACGAGGATAAAATATGGATCATAACCCGACGAAAATCCGTGAACGATGTTCCGATAACCTTACAAGAACACGAAAAACCCCCGAAAACCCGATTATTTTAACAAAAAGATTAACGACCACTAACCTCAATCTATCGGAATTAAGGACCGATCTTGTTTCCTTTCGGCGTTGGAGACCGGATCCGCTCCCCGTAGACGATGGCGTCTCGTTCTCCGATCTCCGGCACGTGAATCGGGGCGATCGGGTTCCTCCGCTTCCTCCTTCTTTTTCTCTTTTCTCCTCCGGTTAGGGTTTTCCCCTATCTTTTCTAATTAGGGTTTCGTTTGGTTTTCGGTACGCACGAAAGAGGAGGGTTTGAGGAGGCGGTATTTTAAATTAGGATTTCCATTCGGTAAACGGGGAATAAATAAATCTCGTTATTTATTTATCCCTTTTTATCTTATTTCATACGTACGCACCGTCAAAATCCTCCTCGGATATTTTTGACTCTAATTAATTAATTCATTAATTAATCCTTACCGATAATCCCTATTATTTAATTATTATTTTTCCCCTTTTTATTTCATGCGGTACGTGAAAAGAGAAACCCGCAAATACCCGGATTTTATCTCTAATCCAACCCACGAGATAAAATCCCACCTTTTAAATTTTCAATTTTAAATCCTGGTCACCGATTATTTAATCACCTTTATTAAATAATCTTGGGGAAATAAATTTCCAATTTAAATATCTGGATTTTATCTCTTATCCAATCCACGAGATAAAATCCCACCCTTTTAAATTTTCAATTTTAAATCCTGGTCACCGATTATTTAATCACCTTTATTAAATAATCTTGGGGAAATAAATTCCCAATTTAAATATCTGGATTTTATCTCTTATCCGATCCACGAGATAAAATCCCACCAATTCAAATCCTTTAATTCGCTCGTAAGAGAATCCAAACTCCCCTTATCGGATAATTAATTAATTAATCGCTCAATTATCCCCTACGAGATAACCCACCTTATCTCTAACAGGTGCAAGATATTTTGCACGGTTTCCGATGCGTGACTAATCACCGCGTCGCTAAGGATCCCGTTCCGGGAGATCCCGACATCGGATTTCGAATCCGATCGCACCGTCGGTCATCGTTTTCCGCGCTCTATCGCAGAAAAATACACACACCTCATCCCGGCCGACTTTTGAAAATTAAATAATTTTATTTCGCTTAAGGCTTAAGCAATTACATGTGAGTTCAAAAATACCCCTAAGGGTCGGGTCACTACAGTCTACTAGAGGCATGAAGTAACAAATGAAATACTGTAGGAAAGAGCTGGAAATGAAAAACCCTACAGCTACTATGCCCCTATCTAGATGCACAAAAAGTGAAAAGATGATAATATGGTGCATCTACTATCCCTCAACTCAGATCACCCAATCTACCTGACTGCCTCCTCGGGTCCAGTCAAACATGCGCCTACCTACTGACGTAGGTATGTCCGTAGCTGCCAAAACTGGCTCAGCCAGAGGGACTGTGTCCGTAACTGCCAAAACTAGCTCAGTCAGAGGGACGACGTCCGTAACTGCCAAAACTGGCTCAGGTAGAGGGACGGCGTCGACAAGTCGCGATACCAAAGTGCAGACCCACCCCGGACGTGGCACTCGAGGGGAGCGACCCCAACGAGGACAAGGGTATCCGCGCACTCTGTCGAGCTGGCAATGCAGGCTATAGTCAAAATCCACGCTCTGAACGAAACAAACTCAGGATCCTCAAACATCTCGCACAATGGTCGGAGCACTCTCGACGACTCAGCTGATCAGCTCTCTCGAATCTCAAGACACAAGCTACTCCACCAATCTCAAAGCACAAAGTCGCATCCACTGCGAACAACTGCCTCAACTGGCCACAATATTCCAACATGCAGACTCACAGATAGGATAAACTCCACCACTGCCACAATGAAGGGTCCAGGAACCCCGAAAGACTAGAATATATAACCCTAATCAAACAAGAACAGGCTCTAGGCATAGCCTCTCGTTGTTCTCGTTCCAAGAAGAAGGCAGACCTTAAAACCCAGACCACTCGAATCATCTCGTGTGATTCATTTAAGAAAAAGGTGACATTTCTTACTGAAAGCCATTCGATCTGGAAGAAATCCATATTTAATGATTTTTAGTTCTTTCTAGGAAAAACAATTGAAAACAAGTTTTATATCCAAACCTCGAAGAGCTAATGCCTTCGTCCAATCAAACAAGAACGGACTCAGGCGACCCTACGATGCTTGGAAGAAAACATTTGATTGACTAAAATCATATGTGTGTCCAAAAAAGGTTCTGGGTTCAAGGTTCTGCTAACACTGGTAAACCGCTGCCACTAACACAGCGGCGACAAATAAAATAAGAAAATGGAAAATCTCGGGACCGCCGTCCTCCCAAACGGCTCCCGCCACAGATGAACGATCATTTACCTCTACCAGACTCCACTCTGCTCCCAAGCACGAGTGTAGAATGCATCCCACACTAAAAGAAATCCGACCACTCAGCCCACTACCCGGGTGAGTAAAACACTATCTTCAGGAAGAAAAGAAGTGTGGATGTCTAAAACAGAATAAACCTAGCCCAAGTTGGAGTTTTCTACAGTCTGGCTGAACATGCAGCATATGACGGGGGTGCCAGGTCAAGTTCCAAGATAACAATAATTAACAGACGATAACAAGCATGGAGATGACAAGATCATCAGATACTACAAGGAATAGCAATTCCTACATTCTAGCATGCTGTACAAGAATTCATTATCATGCAAGGTCCTACTATAACAGATTCAATGTACAGTCCATTAATCTTGAAGACAGGGCGACCCACCTGAAAGTGCACAACTGTCCAAGGTCGTACAGCTAAGAATGCCCAGAAACAGATATAGCAGTACATCCACCAAGCCAACAGTGCTCAATACATCCTGGGTACAAAACACATTCAAAAAATTACACTTAATTCCACTAAATTCCACTAAATTCCACATATTAAAAATCTGCGGTGAACAGTCCTCTTTCTGTTAAAATTTCAACTACTGAAAGTGCCCAGAAAATTCCAATAAAAGTATCACAGCGATCGTCACGTCGAGACCTTCGAAACGGGTACCTGTACGTCCAAAAACGAGCCCCGTAGGCCGAGTTACAAATTCCACAGTACCGGCGCGCAAACAATCACAACCACACAACTGTAAACTCTTGCACAGATAAAAAGGGAATAGTATACCTCCGGTAAAGTCTCAGAAAAATCCAAGAAAAATACGATGATAATCCTCGCGATGAGTAGATGCAAAAAGTGTACAGGCTCATCTTGATCCGACGCTCGAGTGCGGAGATAAAATTCCGACAAAGGGATGCTATCCAAAAACTCCACCAACAACACAGCGGCTTAGAAATGTCTCGAATACCATGCCATAACCTCTGAATCCAGCGAGATGATCAAAACGGAAAACGAAGGCGTACCTCTCGTGAATCCAACGCCACAAAAATCGTCCAAAAATACTGAAGGAGTAGCTCTGTGGACCTCTCAGATCGAACTGCGACGATAATGGGCCTCCGATGAAAGATCGTCACTCTGTGCTCCGATGCCAAAGTCGTCGACGCCGTGGCTTCTAAAAAATCCGCGTCTCTGCCAGAAGATGTGCAACACGAAGATCTCCAACTTTGCTAAAGGGTCTAAGGGCAGAGGAGCTCGGGAAAGGGGGCAAAAAGCCCCAACAAGCAGCCTATTTATAGGCCCAGCCCGAAAATCCACACTTTGGACTTTTGGCCCAAAGATTCGGGTGCCCGAAACGTCCGGGCTGCTACAGTAACGGGCCCGGCCCGTTACTGTGCGCGCCCGAAAGCATCTCGGGCTGCCACGTGTCCTTGCCAAGCTCCCCGCGCCCGGCGCACGCGCGCCAGCGAACCGCGCGACGCCGCATGTCCCGACACGCGGTCGTGCGCGGCTGCGCCCGACCAACCACGGGGCGCCACGTGGCGCCCCCACGTCGCCCCGGCAGCCCGAGGCAACCGCCGCGGTCGCGTGGACCGCGCGCACTAGGACCCGCCAACCACACGCCGCCACCTGTCCTCCCCTGGTCCACCGTGCACCCGAGACAGTTCCGTGGACCGCGCCTGCTGTGCCCGCCATTCAAGAGGTGCCACGTGCCCCTTCCCACGGTGCACGCCTCTGCGGTGGACCGCGCGCCTGCCCGCGCCGCTCCGCCGCCTGCCCGAGCTCGCGCCGCCGCGCGCCGCCGCCGCCCGCCGGCGCCGCCGCCGCCCGCCGGCGCCGGAACAGTACCCACAGCCTCGAAATCCGTGCCGGGTCATCCGAGCTCCGAAAGATACAAATAAATAGTCCATTTCGCTCGTTTTCGCGCGCTGAATCCAAATCCGATGTCCGTTTGGCCCAATTCCACTTCTAAAATTTGTCAAAAATTCTCAAAAAAGTAAACTTGTTCTATTTTTCATGTCGGGTCAAATCCCTGGTTCCAATAAGCGCGCAAAAACCTCAAACACCCCATATGGGCCTCCTGATAAGCAATCATGCTCCAATTACTCCAGAAATCAAATTCTTGGCCCAACATGCGCACACACACTCCCAGAAGCCACTAATCCATCAATAAACCCTTAGGTGGGGATTCGGGTCCTCACATCGCCTATACCTATAGTTTCTAGAAGTGACACCCTCCGTAGTAACGGGACCGTTTAGACCCTGGGCAACCCTTCGTGGCAGGAAGCTTTGTTCCTTCCTGCCCAGTAAGGTTGGGCAGGTTTTTATTACCCTTGTAACTGGCGGAAATCCTGCTAGGGGATTCCGACGTAGTACTCGGGATGGTTTGGCTTACTAAACACCAGGCGGTAATCGAGTGCGAGAAGCGCCAGGTGCGTCTTCAGGAACCTGGCTTCCCGGAACCCGTAGGTTTAGCTTATAGGAGTACTCGAATCTCGTCTTTCGTTTTTGCATCGCGGGCAAGAAGACTGGTGGAGGGTGAACGTATGGCATTCATGGCTTCAGTGGTTTAGATCTCTCGGCCTTCAACACAGCCAGCGGGCATCCCGATTATCAGGGATTTCTCGGATGTTTCTCGGACGAGCTCCCAGGAATGCCCCTCGAGCGAGGAACCGAATTCTCTATCGAGCTTCTTCCAGGCACCATACCGAATGGCTTTTGCCGAACTGAAAGAACTCAAGGGCAATCAGAAAGTCTCTTGGACGAGGGGTTCATCAGGCCGAGTGTGTCTCCTTGGGGAGCACCCGTGCTTTTGTACGGAAGAAGGACGGGAGTTTACGTTTATGCATCAACTACCAGAGGATAAACAAAGTCACAGTGGAGAATAAGTACCCCTTACCTCGAATTGACGACCTGTTTGACTAATTGCAAGGAGCAACGGTGTTCTCTAGAATGGAACTTACGGTAGAGACGTTGGTGGGAGTTGCTGAAGGACTACGATTTGTCCATTCAATACCACCCCGGAAAGGCAAACGTAGTAACTGATGCCCTAAGCAGGAAGGGTCAGATGGGAGAGTTACCGGTGGACGCTGTTACTCAGCAGGACCGTTTAAATCACGATTTTTTTCGCGAATGAGGTTGGAGGTTGTACTGGCAGGTACTGTTACGCGACTTTTATCCTTGGTAGTCAAGCCTACCTTGTTTGAGAAAGTCCTGGAAGGTAGGGACAGACGATCAACTACAGTTTGTACGGGACAAGTTTTCTTTGGACCAAGAGGGCGACCTTTCGGTTGGTGCGCACGACACAATACGATTCCTAGACATATTTGTGTGCCCGATCTGCCAGTTTTGAAGGAAGAAATATTGTCAGAGGCGCACTGTGCTCCCTATGCAGCGCACCCTGGTGGCACGAAGATGTACAAAGATCTTAAACAAACTTTTTGGTGGCCTAAACTGAAGGGCGACATAACGTGGTTCATGGTACACTGTTTGGTTTGTCAACAGGTAAAAGTTGAACATCAGCGCCCGGCGGGGAAACTGCAACCTCTACCTGTGCCAGAGTGGAAATGGGAGCGGATCACCATGGATTTCGCCACTGGTTTTCCGCGATCACAGCAAGGTCACGACGCGGTCTGTGTCATAGTGGATTGATTGACGAAGTCGGCTCATTTCCTACCTATTCATACGACGTGGACTCGAGACCGTTTGGCGCAAGTCTACATCAACGAGGTTGTGAGATTGCATGGGGTGCCGACATCGATTACTTCGGACAGAGACACTCGGTTTGTATCGAATTTTTGGCAGAGTTTGCAGCGGGCTTTGGGGACCAAACTACTTTTCAGCATGGCTTTTCACCCTCAGACCGATGGACAATCAGAACGGGTGATCTAGATTCTCGAGGACATGCTCCGAGCTTGCGTGCTCGATTTGGGCGAAGGGTGGTCACACTATCTACCTCTCGTGGAGTTTGCCTACAACAACAGTTACCAGGCTAGCATTCAGATGGCGTCGTACGAAGCCTTGCATGGGCGTCGATGTCGATCTCCTATTTGTTGGGATGACTTAGGGAAGCGAAAGTTCTTGGGTCCGGACTTAGTGGTAGAGACCGAGGCAAAGGTGCGCCTTATCAGGCAGCGATTGTTGACCGCCCCAGAAAAGTTATGTAGACCGGAGATGACGTGACTTGGAGTTCCAGGTCGGAGAGCATGTGTTGCTCTGGGTTTCGCCATCTAAGGGGATTAAACGGTTCGGTTTGAGAGGCATGTTGAGCACACGGTTCGTTGGACCTTTTGAGATCTTGGAGCGCGTTGGCCCAGTAGCCTACCATTTACCCTTGCCGCCAAATCTCAATCAGGTGCACAACGTGTTACATGTTTCGATGCTCCGAAAATACCTCCCTAATCAGTCACATGTTTTCGATGTTTCTACTATTGAGCTTCGAGAGGACTTGAGCTTTGATGAGACACCGGTACGGATCTTGGCATGCGAAGACAAGAAGTTGCGCAACCGGATTATCCCTTACGTGAAGGGGGTTGTGGAGTAACCATGAAGAGCGCGAAGCTACTTGGGATTTGGAATCGAAAATGAGAGAGTGTTTTCCAGACTTGTTTAGCATGGGTTGATGTTAAGTTTCGAGGACGAAACTTTTTTTAAGGGGTGTGTGGTGTAGTGTCACGACTTTTTAGGTGTAATTCTTTAAACTCTGTTTATTTATGGTTAGCCCTATTTTGGTTTTATCGAATCGTCGGTGTAGAGCCCCTGAACCCCATGCAGCTTTTTTCTGTGAATCCACTGTGCTAACACTTGTTGATGGAGTATTTGGCCCATAGTGTATCAAAGGGATGCCACAGATGGACCCTGTGAGCTTTGGGTAGCTGTTTTGGCCTTCGGCTGCTTTTGCCAAATTTTAGAAAAGGATTTAGGCCAAACGGAGGGTGGATTTAGATTCAGCGCGGAAAAACGCTTGAAAATGGCTTTTTGTTTGCTAAATTCTGAGTTCGGATGCCCAAAAACGGACTCCCGGAAGTTTTACAGGTTTTCTGGTGCATGGGGGAGCCGTGGACCGGCGGGGGTGCCACGTGGCAGGCCCTGATTGGCCGGCGCACGCGGCTGGGTCCACGGAAATGCAGGGGATTGGCCGGGGTGCACCGCGGGGCGCGTGGACCGGGGGCGCGCCATGTGGCAGCGCCAGATTGGGCGGCCCAGGTGCGCGCGGTCTGCAGGAGTGCGCGGGGAGGCGTGGACCGGGGGCGCGCCACGTGGCAGCGCCCGGTTGGCGGGCGCACGAGCGCGCGGTCCACGCAGCGCGCGGGGCAGGTGCGGGGCAGGTGACCGTACGCGGGGCAGGCGCGGGCGACGTGGGCAGCGCAACGTGGCGCGCGCTGATTCGCGGGCGCCACCTACCGCGTTGACGCGGGCAGGGACACGTGGCACTCCCCGCGGGCACTTGCACGGCTGTCGCCTGTTAGGGCGACACGTGGCGGGCTCTGAGGCGGGTCGGACGGATCGCGGATCCCGTTCGACGGTGCGTCATGGGCCGGGCCGCACTGTGCGCGCCCGGAAATTTCCGGGCGCCCGAAACTTGGGACAAAATAGGAATTTTCCCATTTGTTCCTCCAGCACTATAAATACCTGCCCGAGCCTTCTTCTTTGGCTCTTTTCTCTCAAACCGCACACCTTCTGCCCGAGCTCCCTCTTGATGAAATTTTCCTCTCTAAGTTCTTGATCTTCCTGCCAAGTTTCAGAAATTCTGGATGCTCGAATCCCGAGGTTCTCTATTTTACGGCGCGGCGCGACGTTGCATTCCTGTGTTCTTCTTCGGCGCAGCGGCAGTGTTTTAGCTCCCCTGGGCTACCCTGAGATCATTTCTCTGTGATTCTTGCACCGACAGACTCCTAAGAGGTAGGGCTTCATCTTTCGTTTTGGTCGCACTTTCCCGTTTCGAGGTTTTGGCATGGATCCCGAGGCAAACAGTGACCCCTTTTTCTGTGTGGATTTCCTTGACAGCAGCGGAGTATTTTGGCCGTATCTTCTCGCACGAGCGTCAGACGGAGACGAGCTTATACAACTTTTTCATCTACGGATCGCAAGGAACACGCTCGTATTTTTCTTGGATTTTTGAGATTTATTTCGAGGTGAAAATCACTGTTTTCTCAGTGAACAGTGTCAGTCTTTTTCACAGATTTTTGTATGGATGTACCCCCTTGCCGAATTTTTATCTTGACTTACCGAACTCAGATTTGGGCGTGCAAGCTACCGTTGCGAAGCTATCGACGCGAGGATCGCCGTGATATTTTTCTAGGAATTTTCTGGGCACTTTCTGCAGGTGATAATTTAACAGTTTTGAGACAGATGTTGTATGTGATTATAAGTGCATATTTGGGAGCCTAAGTGTAATTAGTGGACTTTGTATTGTACCAGGAGTGTTACGGGTGTGCTGAATTGTGGAGCAAGGATTTGGATTTTGGTATTTTCAGCTGTACGGATCCGGACAGTTGCACTTCAGGTGGGTGGTTGTTGTACTCCTCTCCTTTGGTATGCCCACTAGGAATATCAGAGTACCCCTGATTTGATGATGCTAAATGTGTTGATTGGTAGACTTGCATGCTCTAGGGAATTAATTATTGGTTATTTGATCCATGATAAATTATTGTTAGAATGATCACTTTATTTAATCGCTTAATTATTCTGGACTGTATGTTTAGGGACAAATAGAAATTGAGGACTGCAAAACTGATGATTGTTCATATGAGACTGTCACCTTAGCTTATGTCACTCTAAACTGTTTATTTTTGGAAATATGGACAATGCATGATTAAATTGGTCACA
Organism: Tillandsia fasciculata; assembly: GCA_029168755.2. Lineage (NCBI taxonomy): Eukaryota > Viridiplantae > Streptophyta > Magnoliopsida > Poales > Bromeliaceae > Tillandsia > Tillandsia fasciculata. The sequence goes on from CM054936.1 coordinate 12,414,329, forward strand.
TAATTATGTCATCTTTTACTGCTACACTATCTTTTGGGACTTGACTTAGGAGAAACCATGCATTTATTCTTTTCTTCTCCTATTATTGATAGACTTGAGGCATAGTCGCTCGGGTTCGAGCGGGTGTTGGACAGTGTAGTCAGGTATTGGGGATTTGGGACAGGTTGGGCTTTGACAGGGTGTTGCGGCGACCACGGATCTTGGGTGGTTGACCGGGTTGTACTATTGCATCAGATTGGGTGTTTGGGGATCGGGCTTTCTTTAGTGGAGGGTTTTTCCCACTTCATTGAGTCTCGATCCAGTCCTGCTATATCAGGTTACTTGTGGTTACTTACTTTCCTCGTGTGGGTCGCTCCCCACGAGTGCCACTCCGGAGTGCGCGGCAGACAGACTTTGAGTCCTGGGGACTCCTTTTGCTTCGGTGTTATGCGTAGGCTGGCATACCCGTCGCGGCAGAGCAGGCAGTGCCAGTGTTCACTGGCGGTCAGATTGGGTCATTTTGACAGGCTTCTTGATACTGATGCATCCTTTTCCCATCCTTGTTGGTTTTCATGTAGAGGCATATTAGGGATAGCATTTTATCAGTTGTCGCATTTATCTGCACCCCCTTTCTTCTCCTTTCCCTTTTTGCCTCTGATCACCTGGTGGGCATATCTGAGCTGAGGCTTTACCCACTAGGGGAGGCTACTGTTTATAGTAGTACTTACCCCCATTGTCTTTTCTTGTTTCTTTCTTCCCCTTGTTTTGCAGAGTCCTCTGTGGGAGTTGCTGGGCCGTCAGCAACTGATCGAGGTAAGCGGATTGCGGACTAGATAGAGAGCCACCGAGGGTTGTAGCTGGAGATTTTGGGTACCTGGACTTCTCAGACAGCTTTTATTTATTTCTTTTTGGGACTGGCTTCTGCCAGCTGTTTGTATTTTAGTGGTGAGCTGGGAGAGACATCTGTATTTTATTTTACTGTTGTACCTTTTACTTCCAGCTTCTGTCTGAGATACAGTAGTTTTAGTTTAGCTCTGATTATTATGCTCTTTTATTATTATTTCTTATCTGAGCAGGTTACCGACGCTTCGTGTATGTGGGAAATACCGCATGCACGGCGGATCTGTAGACGGGCCCGGGTTCTGGTTTACACCCGGGGCGTGACAGATCGGAGTTGGTGATTCTGACTTGCGAGTAGTTTTCCTATTTAGAGCATGAAAAACGGTGAACGGCATAGCGATCAGATCTGAAATCTGATTTACGAATCTCCCGAAAAGGGGTTTTGAAGGTCTAGATATTTGTAGTGTGCATCGAAATCCGTGCCATGTGATCGGCACGCTTTTCAAAGAGATAGAAATTTTTCTTTTATATACCGGATAAGGGTTTTATTTTGTACGTACAAGGGAAATATAATATTTAATTAATACCTTTCAAGAAACGGAAAAGAAAACCCTAGTCGGAGAGTTACCCTTCTTATTCGTTGATTAAGCGTATCGGAGGCGGGGAACGGAACCGGATCTTCATCGCCTGCGAGGGAAGTATTCTTCTTCTTCTTCCTCTTGTCAGGCCCCGGGTGTAAACCAGAACCCAGGCCCGTCTACAGATCTGCCGTGCACACGGTATTTCCCGCGTACACGAAGCGTCAATAACCTGCTCAGAGATAAGAGATAACAAAAAAAAAGTATAAAACAGAGCTGAACTAAAAACTAATACATCTTAGACTGAAGCTAAAAATAAAATACAGTACATCTATAAAAATAATACATCTGTCTCTCCCAGCTCACCAAAATGATACAACCAGCTGGCTAAAGCCAGACCCAAAAGTAAGGTACAACGGTCTGAGGAAAAAAAAAATGGGTACACCAACAGTCCAGCTAACTCGCTCATCCTACCTCGAGATCTATATACTCAGCCGTCCTCTCTCCTCGACCCACCGCTGAAAACCCATCAGCACCTGCAGAAGACACTACAAAACAAAGGAGAAGACAAAGAGGAAAGAAGAATGGGGGTGAGAACTACTAGTAAATCAGTAGCTTCCCCTAGTGGGTAAAGCCTCAAACTCTGACGCACCCACTAGGTCTACTAGAGGCAAAAAGGAGAAGAAGAGTGGTAAACAACAAAACTGCTGAAAAAGGAAGCTACCACTACTATGCCTCTAAATGCATCAGTAACCAAACTGTCCCGGTAACCCAATCTATCCACTAGTAAAAATCGCTACTGCCTGCTGCCGCCCTCATCATCAGGCAAATAAAGCCGCGCCGATGTGATAGCAAAACTCCTGCTACCGCTCTCATCATCGGGCAAATAATGCGCGCTGATGTGATAGCAAAACTCCATCAGTGTCTGACCCCCACGCTTCGGAGGGGAATTCGAGGGGAGCGACCCACACGAGGAAAGCATCACCGGGCATATAATGTGACACCCCCGGAATTTGGATTAGTCCTATATATAAATGATATAATAGGACTAAATCTCTCAACCCGGCTATAGCATTTTGGATGGTAGCAAGATCCAAGGGAACATGAGAGTTAAGCGTGCTAGAGCTAGAGTAGTTCTAGGATGGGTGACCCCCTGGGAAGTGGGGCGTCACAGTTGGTATCAGAGCCATTCACCAGCCGGAAATGTGAGATGAGTCTCGGCTGAGCCAGGGTTATATAGCGGGTAGAGCGAGGCTCCCCGGCTAATGACCGTTGTGAGTGGAGTGCAGCTCCTCACAAGGTCGGCTAAGGCTAGCGAGACGAGTCTCACATCGCCTGGTGCTTGTGAGTGTGCTTGAGCCTGACGTGGACGTCAGAGCTTAAAGGGGGGAAGAATGTGACACCCCCGGAATTTGGATTAGTCCTATATATAAATGATATAATAGGACTAAATCTCTCAACCCGGCTATAGCATTTTGGATGGTAGCAAGATCCAAGGGAACATGAGAGTTAAGCGTGCTAGAGCTAGAGTAGTTCTAGGATGGGTGACCCCCTGGGAAGTGGGGCGTCACATATAAAGCCGCGCCGGTGTGATAATAAAACTCAATCACTGTCACAAGTATCATAAAAGCAGGACTGGATCACGACTCTGATCAAAGTGGAAAAATCCATCCACTAAAGGGAAACCCGATCCCCAATCAGATGCATAAGTAACCATCCGGTAAACCGCCCAATATCCGCGGTCGCCATGATACCCACTGTCAACAATCAAGCCCAACAACTGACACCCGGTCAACCGCCCAATATCCGCGGTCATCGAAATAACCCACAATCACAATCATGTCCCACATCCGACATCCGGTCAACCGCCTACTATCCGCGGTAGCCGCAATAACCCCCAATCCAAAATCGGGTAAAATAATCTGTATCTGGTCAACCGCCTACTATCCGCGGTAGCCGCAATACCCCACAACCCATAATCAAATACCACCTGTCCCCGACCCCAAGGTCCCGGCTACACTATCTCGTACCCCTGCTCAAACCCGAGCAACAAGAACCACCTGACAAGAGAATAAGGAGAAAGAAGCAAGCATGGTTTCTCCTAAGTCAAGTTCCAATATGATAGTGTAGCAACAAATAGTGGCCTATCTAGATGACCATACAAGCATGCATATGTCCTCATGAAAGATAAAAGAAAGTGTAACAAATAGTGGTTCCACATGTGTATCAATTAATAGCTCCGCATGGATATAACCATCATGCTAAAATCATTATCCAACCACACATGTCTATAATCCACTAATTACCCTCACATAAATCATCCACCTATGCATGTCCAAAAGATCCTCAAGTGGTACCCACCCACAAGACATTTCATATTATCCCAACATGAAAGTAAATTCCACATGCAAGGTTAAGTGCCAATATTATATCCATACAAACATGTATAAGTTCCAACCACTATCAGATTTCCACAATAGTATTTTCCATATGATAGGCTCAATTATTTTAATTTAAGCATGCATGCCCATTAGGTGATCATTCAATATGTCCAATAAAATAATCTCTCTAATATTTCTAGTGAGTATGTCAGAAGAGAGGGATATAGCAACCACCCACCTCGATCGCGAAGCACAAATCCAAAAGCGTCCATACTCCAGGGAAACCTTAGTACACTGCAAAACTGCAACAATAACCCACACGAGGCACAATTAATTCTCAGTTTACCGCTGTCCACAAAACCAGCCAGAAAAAGGCTAAATTTCACCTGTGAGAAGACCTCAGAAAATTCTAGAAAAACAACCATCGCGATCCCCGCGATAAGTAGACGCGAAACGAGTACTCACACGTCCAGATCCGACACCTGTAGGCCAAGAAACAAATGAAGCACCGCCGCGAGCCAAAATTCCTCACAACAAATATCCTGCAGCAAATAGTCCAGCAGATGCATAAATCTCACCTCTACGCAGTCCTCCAAAAATTCCAGAAAAATCATGGTTGCATTCCTCGCGTCGAGTAGATGAAAATCGAGTATTCATACGTCCAAATCCGATACTCGTAGGCCAAGATATAAATCCGACAAGCTCATGCTATCCAAAAAGCCACCACAGAAAATGGGGTCAAAAGGTGCCTCGGGAACCGTGCCAAAAGTTCGAAACAGAGCAAAGCGATCAACACAAAAATCGATGCCTTACCTCTTAGGAACGTGCTATCATGGAAATCGCCCAAAAATTCCTCCAGGTTTGCGCATAGGAAATTTCTGACTGAACTGCTACAAAAACGGGCCGAAAATGGGAAACGTCGAGGCGCACTGTAAAACCAAGATCGCTGCTGCCGAGCCACCAAAAATCTAGGGGATCCACCACAAGATCAAAAACATAAAGGGTAACAACCTTCCTATAGGGCTCTCTCGGAGAAGGGGTCCAGAAAGCCCAAAAAACCCCAAAAGAAAGAGGAGAGGGGGGTATTTATAGGCTAAGCCCAGCCCATAAGCTAACCGGATTCGGGCGCCCGAATCAGGCCCAAAGCCCACACTGTGCGCGCCTGAAACGTCCTCGGCGCGCCACATCACCGCGCCCCTCGCCCCGCGCGCCCGCCAATCGCGGCGCGCTGCGTGGCGACGTGGTCCATGGCAGGAACCGTGGGCCGCGGTTCATGTTGGATCCGCCGGGTCACTGCGCCCGCCAATGAGCTGTCACGCGTGCGTTGACCGGCCAATCCCTGAGCGCCACATGTCAGCGCCTAAACTCGCTGCACCCGGTGCACGAACCTGATGCACCTGCCGAACCCGTAGCCGCCACGTGTCCCCAGTGCGCCCAATGGGGAGCCACCACGTAGCACACCAATCCGAACACCGCGCCTGCCCGCGCGCCCTGCCCGCGCGCCTGCGCGCGCATGCTCCCGTGGGCTGAGCCCACTGCGCCGCCTCTCCTGATCCGCCACGTGGCGTACGGCACCACTAGAAAGCCGCCACGTGGCACACTCCACGGTCCACCGGTCCACCGTGCACCCAAAAATACTGAAAACTTTCAGGTGTTCGTTTTCGGACGTCTGGACTCAGAAAAATACAAGTAAATAGTCGTTTTCTATCGTTTTTCCACACTGAATCCAAATACGTCCTCCGTTTTGCCCAATTCCGCTTCTAAATTTCGACAGGTGCCTTCGACTACACTCGGGATCAATTCAACACACTGAGTCCATCTCTTGAGTCCGAAACGCACACAAACAACTCTAACGCCCAACAAAGGCCTCCAGAAGCTGTTGATCCAACAATAATCTTCTTGTGAAAATTCGGGTCCTCACACCTCTTCTTCTCCGCGAGACCGAGGTTAGCGGTTTGATGATCTAGTTTTCGTGTCTTGGGTTTTTCTTAGTTTCGTGCGTCGAGGGTTTCCGCAGTTCGCCTAGCGTCTGCCGCTCGCACCGCCGCCGCGATGCCTTAGAGCACCACCGCCGCGTTGCCCTAGAGCACCGCCGCTGCGATGCCCTACAGCACTGCCGCCGCGGTGTGCGGGCGCGCTGCCGCCCGCACTACGCACCGCCCGGGGTCGCAGCCTGCACTGCGCGCTGCGCGGGGCCACACCGCGCGCGCCGCGCGGGACCGCCGCCCGCGTTAGGGTGATCCAGTTAGCAACACCGAGAACGCTAACGTATGTGGCGGGTCTGTGCACGTGACCGGCGGAAGGTTCCTTTCAAAAAAAAAATAAAATAAAATAAAAATGATTGCGCTATTTTCTGCTTTATTAAACCCCCGGGGCGTGACATCTAAGCAAAGCATAGATGAAATAAATAAGCAAAAACAAAGAGGCGAGGAGGTGAGAAAACGCTCCAATGAAGAGAGGAGATTTAATCGGGTGAGGGGGGAGAGAAAAGGGAAAACGCACATGCATGCGATTAAGGCAAGGCGATTCATTTTTTTGTTCACAAAAATACCTCCACGAGGATTAGGTTAGGGTAGGTTCGGTTTTGTTCAGTTTGGCGGAAAAAATAAAAAGGAGAAAGTGTTCGGTTCGGTTTAGTTTGGTTTATTAGTATGGTTTGATTTAGAAAAATAGAAAGAAGAAAGGGGTGATTCGATTTATTTTTTTGGTTCAATATTAGATATGCTCAATTGGGAATGGAGTGGATTTTAATTGCGCAATATTGAATACGCATAATAGGAAATAGAGTAAATGGATTTTAATTATCATAATATGTTGAGAAATTATTGATCAGTTTTGGAACGTAAGAAATTGTTTTAAGAAAAATATGCAAAAAAAAATTAAGAGGAGAGTGGTTTGGGAGAGAGTTTAAGAAAAATTTGCCTTAAACTTTAACTTAAATTATGGATATTAATTTTAAAATTAAAATTTAATATATAAATTTGAATTGAAATTTTAAACTTATTTTTAATTTTGAAATCAAAATTAAAATTCAATTTCAATTTTGAATTCAAATTTTATTCAATTTTTTTTCAAATTTTAAATTCAAATAAATATTTTGAACTCAAATTTTGAAATGTGATTAAAATTTTTTAATATAATTTAGACTTTAAATTTTAAAAAGATGAGAGAGTTTAAGAAAAAATTTAAGAGGAGAGATTTGAGGAAAGAGTTTAAGAAAAATTTGTCATTTTTAATATAAGTTAGACTTTAAATTTAAATAAAAGTAGAGAGTTTATGGAAAAAATTAAGAGGAGAGAGGTTTGATGAACGAGTTTAAAAAATTGATTATACATGGTAAAAATAAAAAAAAAATTATAGGTGAGCCAGTAATTGAGCTAGTGTAAAATTTGTGCTCCATTTTGGAGGTACATGTAGCAATGCTCAAAAAAAAAAATAAAAAATAAAAAATAAAAAATACTGGCACTACAACTCTATCATTAAATTTTAAGAGGGATGCTAGGTGTACACCATTTTAGGGATGTATATCTTACACTACACCTCATTCTGGGATGAGTATTATTTTACTCGTCACATCGAATGATTAGTAGAATTCATCCCACGGTGGGGTGTAAGATCGATATACACTCCTAAAGAAATGTATACTTATATATACCTAAATTTTAAAATCTTTATACTGGGTTTAAAAATCTAAAATCTCCTTTTAAATTTCAGCATTAAAAAATAACAATGTTACTAAATAATTATGAACCTTTTGATTATTTGGTGTAAATTTTATTTTATTGGTTTATAGTACATAGGAATGTTATTGGATACAGATATTTAGGATTGTATTAGAATTAGAATTAAAATGAAATGATTTATATGCGATATTAAACAGATATAATTTTGAATAAAGAAATAAAATATAAAAACTTAACATATTCGGGTTCGGATTTGAATTTTGTTTGTATTTGATCTGAACTTGAACCTGGCTCAAACCCTTATAAATTTTACATTATATAAATATTTGATATTATATTTAAATTTTTATTTTTAAAAATTTAAATTTTAATATAATATATTTTGAAATATGATAAAAAAAAAATATTATTTTGAATTTTGGCTCGAGTTTTCGGATTCGGATTCGGCTTCGAATTCAAAATTGAATATGGGCTCTCAAAATCTGCCGATTTAGATTCAAATTTAGATTTCTGAGTTTGGTTCAAATTTAGATTTGGAGTTCGGTGGATCCCAAGTTTGAATTCATATTTTTAAAAACCTGATCAGATTCCAACGTTCCGTCATTCCTAACCGGGCTAGTTGTCATGGACTTAAACTTTTCGCCTAGGAAAAGTTCGTGCGACGCCCGCCATCCTGCTCGATGAGGACAAGCCTTGCTCTCTATTTGCTAGCCCAGACCTTCGCACCCTACGACTAAATGCAAAAGTAGAGAAAAGAAAAAGTAGTGGTTGCGCAGAAAAAACTAAGTACTCTCTCTATTTAGAAAATAACACTATAAGATACAACTCTCTCTTATTCAACAACTCTCTCTTGTTCAACAACTCTTGAACAACTCTCTCTTGTAGGAGCGAAGGTCCGGGCTAGCAAATAGAGAACAAGACTTGCTCTTTTCGAGCAAAAAGACGGGCGCCGTACGAATTTTTATTAGGTGAAAAATTTAAGTACGTGATATAGTGCTCTTAATAGGCAGTTACTGTGATGACCTGGATCTCCGCAGAGTTGTTGCAGTGCATTGGGTGGCTTCAGGAGGCCTACGTGGTGTGTCGGTGGTGATTGTGCACAATTTGGACACAAGTGTGGGACTTCGGGCTTAAAATGGATCACGTGAGTGATCGGAGGACCCCGTTGAGTGTTTAGAAGTGTTCTCGCGCGAAATGGATATTAAAATTGGGCTCAGCGCGAAATTTGGGCTAAGAACACCTTTTCGGGAGCATTTGGCAATTTTTAGAGTTGGAATTTGGCAAAACGGACATCAAATTCGGATTCAGCGCGCGAAAATGGTCAAAATGGACTACCCACTTGTTATTTTTTTGCACACCGGTTACTGTTCATGCCGGAACAGTGATTCCGGCAGCCGGCAGCCGGCGGTGGCGGCGGCGGGCAGCGGCGGAGCGCGGCGGATGGGCTCGGGCAGGAGGCGGAGCGGTCGCGGGCAGCACGCGGGCAGGCGCGCGGGCGCACGGGCAGGCGCGCGGCACACGGGAGCACGTGGGACACGTGGCATCTTGTGATAGGGTCGGTTCAGTAGACGCGGTTCACGGAGTGGTGCGGCCGGTGTATGGACTGGGGTGGACACATGGCTGATTTTGGTTGGCGGGCTCTTGAAGGCTGGGTCCACGGAGGTGCACCGGGGCGCCTCGGGTTGCGTGCCTGGCAGGGGGCGCAGGCGGCGCGCGCAGGCGCACGTGGGCGCGTGTCGGGCGCGTTGACGCGCGGTTCCCGCGCGTGGGCCGCCACATGTCGACCTCCGCAGCGGGCCACACGGCGCGAGGATAGTGGCGAACTGGGCTGTTTCCTGTTTTGTGATGACGTGGCAGCACCAGGAGATTTCGGGCTCAGGTCGGACGGCTTGGCGCAGCCGGCCTTGCAGCGTCCGGAAGAATTGGGCGCCCGGAAAAGGGGACCTATTGGTCATTTTTCCAATTGTTTTCTCAGCCTATATATAGGCTAAGAACACCTTCAGATATCTTTTTTCCTGCTCCTCCTCTCTCAGTGCGACCTTCACAAGAAATCCTCCTCTCTCAGAGCCGGTTCCATCTGCAGATTCCCGGATTTTTCTACGTCACGCATCCCGAGGTTTTCATTTTTACGGCGCGGCGCGACGCTCGTTCAATTGTGGTCCCCTTCGTTGCATTTCAGTGCATGGACTCTCCCGAGCTACCCCGACAGTATTTTCTAGCAATTTTTGTGCCATCTTCTTCACGACAGGTAGGGTTACGTTTCCCGTGTTTACTGGATTTTCCCATTCCGAGCTTTTCATGGGTTTTTCGGATCATCTTGTGACCTCATTTTCTTGGACGGAGTTTTGGACAGCGCCACAGTGTTTCTGCGATATCTTCGCGCACATGCATCGGATTGGGGTGATTCAAAAGGTGTTTTTCATCTACATTTCGCAAGGAATCTCCTGGATTTTTCTCAGATTTTTCTGAATATTTTTCGAAGGTGAAAAATCTCTGTGTACAGAAATTATTGCTACAGATTTTGTACAGGATTATTTTTGAGAGGGTCACCTTGTCGGATTTTTATCTTGATGCCCGAAACTCGATTTTGAGCGTGCAGGTGCTCGTTTCGACGGGTTCGTCGCAAGGATCGTGACAGTATTTTCTTGGAATTTTTCCGAGTATGTTTCGCAGGTGAAAACAGGGAAACATTGGACTATGTATTTGGGCAGATTTTATTGGAGCATTGTATGATTAATTATGCATGTTCTTTGGGAATTTTGTACAGTGATCGCGGCGGCTTATCGGTTTAGGCGAGAGCACTATTTTGGACTTAGAATTAGCGATCGAGGTGGGTGGTTGTTGCTTACCTCTATTTTGACATGCTCACTAGGAATATTAGAGTGATCCCTTTATTTGGACATGCATGCTTAAAGTAATATAATTGTGAGCCTATCATATGGAAAATATTGTGGATATCTGATAGTGGTTGGGATTTATTCATGCTTGAATGGATATAGTTTTGGCACTTAACCTTGCATGTGGAATTTACTTTCATATTTGGATAAAATGAAATGTCTTGTGGGAGTGGATCTTTTGGGACATGCATAGGTGGATGATGTAGGTGAGGGAAAATTGTGGATTATTGACATGTGTGGATGGATAATATTTTAGCATGATGGTTATATCTATGCGGAGCTATTAATTGTTACACATGTGGAACCACTATTGGTCACCTTTTCTTTTATCTTCTTTGAGGACATATGCATGCTTGTATGGTCATCTAGATAGGCCACTCTTTATGCCTGCACTATTATTTTGGGACTTGACTTAGGAGAAACCATGTTTGTTTCATTTTCTCCTTTTATTTAGACCTTTGAGTCTGGGTTGCTCGGGTTCGAGCAGGGGTTTGGGATAGTGTAGCGGAGTTACCTGAGGGTCGGTGACAGGTTGTGTTTGATTATGGGTTGTGGGATATTGCGGCTACCGCGGATAGTAGGCGGTTGACCGGATACGGATTACTTTACCGGATTTTGGACTGGGGGTTATTGCGGCTACCGCGGATAGTAGGCGGTTGACCGGATGCAGATGTGGACATGATTGTGATTGTGGGTTATTCGGCGACCGCAGATATTGGGCGGTTGACCGTAAGGTCGGTTGTGAGACTGGTTGTGATTGTGAGGTATTGCGGCGATCGCGGATTTTGGGCGGTTGACGGATGTTCATTTGTGCAGCAGATTGGGGATCAGTATTTTTCTTTTAGTGGAGGGTGTGTTCACTGGCAGGCTTTATAGTTGTGTGTCAGTCCTGCTTTTGATAATTCCACCGGCGCGGTTATTGCCCGGTGATGCTTTCCTCGTGTGGGTCGCTCCCTCGAGATCCCCTCCGGAGGCCGGGGCCAGACAGGTATTGACGGTTTTGCTATCACATCGGCGCGGCTTATTTGCCGATGATGAGGGGCGGCAGCAGGAGTTTTGCTATCACATCGGCGCGGCTTATTTGCCCGATGATGAGGGCGGTACAGATTGGGTTCATCTGGGACGGTTGGTTATTGTTGCTTACGGTTATTCCAGTCTAGGACTGCATTTTAGAGGACATAGTAGTGGTAGATTTCCCTTTCAGCAGTTTCATTTCTTACCACTCTTCTTTCCTTTTTGCCTCTGGTATAGACCTAGTGGGTGCGTCAGAGTTTTGAGTTTTACCCACTGGATTGTAAGTAAAGTACCGAATTTTCGCGCACATAAATAAATATAAATAAAGGTGGTATGAATACTATTGTTATGAAAGTTAGGGGAGTAAGAATATTGGAAGCGAGTTGGGCCCAAATCGGAATTAAAATGAGAGTTCTGCGAATATTATTCGAGAAAGGGGGCCCAGATTTTTAGTAGAAAATTCACAGTGTCGGAAAATTCGAAAAAATTACGAGGAGCCCGTAAATATGTTTTAGGGCCACAGAAAAAGTTTCACGTTGATCGGAGGCCCGGATAGTGGGAACGGGCTCCGCCAACAGTGTCGAAAATTCTGAGAGAAAATTACGGGAGTTGTGTAATAAGGTTAAGGTCACGGTAAAAATTTCGTGTTGATCGGATATTCGGATTGCGAGAACGGGGTCCGCCAATGATTCTGGATACAGCGGGGCTTTTGGTGACCCAGAAATGGCCCAAACTGAAAATTTAAAATTTTTTGTGATAAATTAAGCTGAAACGAAGCCGCCTGTCAAATTTGGACGGAAACGGACAAAAAACGGATAGAAAACGGGACAAAAACGAATTTTCCAAAGTGCCGGCACGTGGTTCGAGGCGCGCGGCCAGCTGCGCAATGCGCACAGCTGGCGCGCGCACTTATGCGCGAGCGCGCAGGGGAGCGCGCCTGTGCAGGTGCGCGCGCCCCCTGTGAGAGAGGGGCCGCCAGGTGGCGGGCCCCCATTGGTGGGGGCCCATGGACCCGGTCCACCACCCCCCTCCCTCCCTTCCTTTCCTCCTTTTTCTTTTTTTCTTTTCTTCTTCTTCTCTTCTCCCTCGCAGACCCTTCCTCCTCTCCTTTCTGTTCTTCTTCTCCAACCGACCTTCGAGAAAGAGAGAGAGGAGAGAGAGAGAGAGAGAGAGAGAAAGATAGATAGAGAGAGGGGAGGAAATTTTGAGAGGGAATGTGGAATGGCGCGACTGTACGAGGTAAGCCCCTTACGTTATTTTTACGATATTTTTGGCACAGTTTTGAAGTTTCTTTTTGGACATTAGATTTGACCCCATGCCGTTATGCGTGTTAGGGATCGAGTTTTACTGTGTCGTTTTGCGTCCCGAGCGGTCACGGACATTTTTTGGCGCGCCTCGTTTTGCGTGCACGTTGTCAAAAAATGCACGA
>CM054936.1:12427229-12536330 GCA_029168755.2 Tillandsia fasciculata
CGCCTGGACAGGAGGAGTTCGTTTACATGAGGCTCGCAGAGTACTTCATTTGCCATGACTGCTTTCTTCGGCCGAGAGAGCCGGCGGATGTCTGAGTAGGGGTTGTACCGCCTTCCTGGCGACGATTGTAGAGGTGCCTACGGTGGCACTGGGCACTCGAGGATATCCCTATTGTCCGCGAGTTCCCAGATGTGTTTCCCTCAGAGTTGTCGACCATGCCGCCGGAGAGGGAGATTGAGTTTGTGATTGATGTGGTTCCAGGAACCGCACCAATCTCAAAGGCACCTTATAGGATGGCACCTGCCTGAGCTGAGAGAGCTGAAGGCTCAGCTGCAGGATTGATGGATGTGGGCTTTGTGAGGCCCAGTGTATCTCCGTGGGGAGCGCCAGTTTTATTTGTGAAGAAGAAGGATGGGTCACTTCGATTATGTGTGGATTACAGGAGCTGAATAAAGTGACCATCCGGAACAAGTATCCCCTTCCCCGGATTGATGATTTGTTTGATCAGTTGCAGGGAGCGTCTGTGTTCTCGAAGATTGATCTCCAGTCAGGTTACCACCAGCTGAGGGTGAGGGCCGAGGACATTCCCAAGACGGCTTTTAGATCCCGGTACGGGCATTATGAGTTTACAGTTATGCCTTTTGGATTGACTAATGCCCCTGCAGCATTCATGGATTTGATGAACCGGGTATTTCAGCCGTACTTGGACCGGTTTGTGGTTGTGTTTATTGACGACATTCTGATCTACTCCCGGAGTGATTTGGAGCATGAGGAGCACTTGAGGATAGTGCTGCAGCTTCTGCGAGAGAAGAAGCTGTATGCCAAGTTTAAAAAGTGCGAGTTTTGGCTCCGGGAGGTTGCTTTTCTGGGCCACGTTGTATCAGCCGCTGGAGTGGCGGTGGATCCGACGAAGATTGATGCTGTTCGGGATTGGCCGAGACCGACGACGGTTACTGAGGTCCGTAGCTTTTTGGGTTTAGCGGGCTACTACCGTCGCTTTGTAGAGGGCTTTGCGAAGCTCTCTACTCCCCTGACCAGTTTGACCAGAAAGGGGATAAAGTTTGTTTGGACTGAGCGTGCCAGAGCTTTTTGAGGAGCTGAAGAGGAGATTGATCTCGGCACCAGTTTTAGCACTCCCAGTGATGGGCGATGGATTTGTGATCTACAGTGACGCCTCTCACAGCGGTCTTGGGATGTGTTTGATGCAGCATGGTAGGGTAATTGCTTATGCTTCACGGCAATTAAAGGATTATGAGAAAAATTACCCTACTCATGATTTGGAGCTTGCAGCCGTGGTGTTTGCGCTGAAGCTGTGGCGGCATTACCTCTATGGGGAGCATTGTGAGATTTACACTGATCATAAGAGCTTGAAGTACCTGTTCACACAAAAGGAGCTGAATTTGAGGCAACGCCGGTGGTTGGAGTTGCTAAAGGACTATGATGTGAGTATTCTTTATCACCCCGGCAAGGCCAATGTAGTGGCAGATGCTTTGAGTAGGAGGTCAGCGCAGAGCTTGAGCATGTTGATCACCCAGCAGGCACCGCTTGTGGAGCAGATGAGGCGCTTACAGATGAGGTTGTATCCCCTGGGGTCTCTGCTAGACTCATGTCTATGGTCTTGCAGCCCACTCTGTTGGAGAGGATTAGAGAGACACAGAGTGAGGACCCCCACTTGACGAGGATTAGATCGCAGATTCAGGCTGATCAGTTAGGGGATTTTGCAGTGGATAGCTCGGGAGTACTGCGGTACAGGGACCGAGTGTGTGTGCCTATGGACACTGAGATTAGAGATCAGATTTTGAGGGAGGCCCATTATACACCTTATACCATTCATCCTGGTGGTACTAAGATGTATAAGGACCTCAAGGCACATTTTTGGTGGCCCGGAATGAAGCGGGATATTGGAAGATTCGTGGCTCATTGTTTAACTTGCCAGCAAGTGAAGGCAGAGCATCGCGTTCCTGCTGGCAAGTTGCAGAGTCTTCCAATTCCCGAGTGGAAGTGGGACCACATCACCATGGATTTCGTCACTGGACTGCCGAGGGCGCAGAGTGGGGCCGATGCGATTTGGGTTATCGTGGATAGACTCACCAAGTCTGCACACTTTTTGCCTGTACAGATGACTTTGCCGATGGAGCGACTTGCGCAGTTATACTTGGATGAGATAGTGAGGCTGCACGGCATACCCACCTCGATTGTATCAGATAGGGACCCGAGTTCGTTTCACACTTCTGGGGGAGTCTTCATTCAGCCTTGGGGACCCAGCTCCGTTTTAGCACAGCATTCCACCCACAGACCGATGGACAGTCTGAGCGCACCATACAGACCCTCGAGGATATGTTGAGAGCGTGCGTTATGGATTTTGGAGGAGGGTGGTACCGGCACTTATCATTGGTTGAGTTTGCGTACAACAACAGCTATCAAGCGAGCATCCAGATGGCTCCGTTTGAGGCGTTGTATGGACGCAAGTGTCGGTCACCCCTTTATTGGAGTGACGTGGGTGAGAGGAGGACTTTGGGACCGGACTTACTTTTGGAGGCAGAGGAGAAAGTCAAATTGGTTCGCCGACATCTTGAGGTAGCCCAGAGTCGTCAGAGGAGCTACGCTGATACTCGGCGGCGAGACCTAGAGTTTCAGATTGGTGATCATGTCTTTTTGAAGGTCTCGCCTTCGAAAGGGGTCCGGAGATTTGGAGTTCGGGGAAAGCTCAGTCCCCGCTTTATTGGACCCTTTGAGGTACTTGAGAGATTGGCCCTGTGGCCTATAGAGTTGCCTTTCCCCTCGCCTGGCCGGAGTTCACGATGTCTTCCACGTCTCAGCTCTGAGGAGATATGTTTTTGACCCGTCGCACGTGATTGACTTCACTTCTTTGGAGATCGGCTGAGGATCTTGGCTACGAGGAGCGCCCGTTGCGAATTCTTGCTCGAGAGGTGAGAGAATTGCGCAACCGGGCCATACCTTATGTGAAGGTTTTATGGAGCAATCACGAGGAGCGGGAGGCTACTTGGGAGCTGGAGACGGTGATGCGGGATACCTATCCCTTCCTGTTCGAGACTTCTGTTTGAGGTACGCCTGTTTGTTTCTTGTTTCGGGGACGAAACTTTTTTTAGTGGGGGAGGATGTGGTGGCCCAGTTTCCCATGCAGCTTTCCTGGTGAATCCCTTGTTTAGAACACCTATGTTGTGGTGTGTCTGGCCCATTGTGCGTCAAGGTGATGCTACAGATGGACCCTGTGAGATATCTACAGCTGTGTTGGCCTTCGGCTGTGTTTGCCGAAATTTAGAAAAGGATTTTGGCCAAACAGAGGTTGGATATGGATTCAGCGCGGAAAAACGCTTGAAAACGGCTATTTGCTTGTTAAATTCTGAGTCCGGATGCCCAAAAACGGACTCCCGGAAGTTTACGGTGAATTTTGGTGCATGGGAGGGGCCGTGGACCGCCGGCTGCCACGTGGCAGCCACTTGATTGGCCGGTCTGCAGCGCGCGGTCCACAGAGGGCCGCGCTGGGTGCACGGACCCGGCGCATGACACGTGGCGCCGCCCGATTGCGGGCCTTTGGTGCGCGGTCCACGGATTTCGGACCGGCTGGTGCATTGTTTGAGCGCCGGTGCAGGATTACTGTGCTGCGGGACCCACGTTTCGGCCTCCGATTGGCGGGCGCTGGGGATCGGTCCACGAAGTTCCCCGCGCGGGTGCATAGACCCGGCGCAGGGACACGTGGCGGCAGCTGAGTGGCGGGCTCAGTTCGCGCGGTGCACGGGGGGTGCGTGGAGACCCGCCTCGGGACAGAGAGGCGCACAGGGGGCGCTGACGCGACTGTCGCCGCACTCGAGTGCGCCACGCGTCGCAACGCGAGTGGTCGCCGTACTCGAGTGCGCGCCCGCGTCGGCACCCGGTTGGTGGTCCGTACCTACCCCGCTGACCGCGGGAGGGCCACGTGGCGCGCAGCGAAGACCCCCGCACCGCTGTTTCCTGTTTTGGGGTGACGTGGCGTCACCAGGAACTTCCGGGCGCGTCGGACAGGGTTGGTCCGACCGGATTTTCGGGCGCCAATGCGCCCGAAACTGCCCGAAACCCCGGCCCACTCAGCCTTTGGGCTGTGCCTATAAATAGGCTTCCTGGGCCCTTTTGCTCACTTTTTTCTCTCCTTTTCACTGTGAGGTCTTCAGAGAAGTTCTTCTCCTCGCAGAGCTCCATCCATCTGCAGATTTTGGGACTTTTTGGGGGCACGCTTTTCGAGATTCTCATTTTCTTGGCGCGGCGCGACGCTCGTTCTTCGGTGTTTCTTCCGTCGCTCTTCGGTGTACGAGCTCCCCCGACCTACTCCGACCATCTTTTCGTGCGATTTCTTCGCCGCTGGTTTCGTGACAGGTGAGGCTACCATTTTGGGTTTCACGGACATTTTCAGATTTCGCGTTTTTCGAGGTGTTTTCTCGTGCTCATTGGGACCCTTTTTCTGTGAGCTTTTGGTGAGGACAGCGGCTTCCTTCGAGGATATCTTCGCGCACAGATCTCGGATCAGGACGTGCTTATAGACTTTTTTCATCTACTCGACGCAAGGATCATCGTGGTATTTTTTTTGGGATTTTATGAGATCTTCCCGGGGGTATATATTTTCCTTTTCATCTGTGCAAGATTTTACAGTTATGTGGTTGTATGTTTTCGCGCGCCCGTGTTGTGGAATTTATATCTTGGCCTACGGAACTCCGATTTGGGCGTGCAGGTACTTGTTTCGAAGCTATCGACGCGAGGAACGCCGAGGTATTTTTGTTGGGATTTACTGAACACTATCTACAGGTGAAATTTCAGCATCTTTACAGCTGAAATCCAGCATGTGATAATTGGACAGATTTTTGGGAGATTTGTGTTTAACTGTAGCCTATATTATACCCAGGTGGGATTTTGGATTGTATTGAGCGTACTGGACCGTGAGTTGCTGTGGTTTTGGTATTTTCAGCTGTAAGATTTGGACTGATCAGCGCATCAGGTGGGTGACCTCTTTTTCAAGATCAGCGGACTGTGTACTAATTCTAGCTTTAGGGACTTGCATATTTTAATGTTTGATGTCCAGCATGCTAGAATGTGAGAATTGATATTCCTGTTGTAGTTTGATGATCATGTGATTATTTTCTCCCCTAAGCTGTTGATTATTATTATCTTACTCCCTACAAGCTGTTAATTATTGTTTATCTCGAAACTTGACCTAGCACCACTGCCATATGATGCATGTTCAGCCAGACTGTAGAAAACCTCAACTTGGGCTAGGTTTTTATTGCTCTAGACATTCCCACTGCACTATTCTTTTATCACTCTGGACTTAGAGTTTTACTCGCCCAAGTAGTGGGCCGAGAGGTCGGATTATTGTGGGATGCTTTTACACTCGTGTCTGGTGACCGAGTGGAGTTGTTAGCAGTCTGTAGACCAGATTTCTTTGGGAGAGTGACTTTGGTGTTAGATCTGGGATCTTGGGAGCCATTTGAGTGATAGTGGGTCTCGGCTGTGCAGTTTTCCAGCCTGTGAGTGAGACAGTGTTCCTTTGGTTACAGCCGATCTTGTTGATCGAGGATTTGGATTATAGCCTGCATGAGCCACATTTGAGCTCGACAGAGATACGCGGATACTTTCCTCGGTGGGGTCGCTCCCTCGAGAGCCACTCCGGAGTTGGGCCTGTTCTTCTATCGCGACTTGTCGACGCAGTGTTCCCTCTGGCTGGGCCAGTTAGTGGCAGTCACGGACACAGTCCCTCTGGCTGGGCCAGTTAGTGGCAGTCATGGACGCCCTACGTAAGTCCGGTCCCCCGGGACGTGACGGCAGTAGGTAGGCGCAGGTTTGACTGGACCCTATGTGGCAGTCAGTTGAGATTGGGTGATTTGAGTCGAGTGCTAGTTGTAGCATCATGTTTCTCCCTGTTCCACTGTTGAGCATCTAGATAGAGGCATAGTAGCTGTAGAGTTTACTTTACCAGCATTTTTCCCTTTCCGCACTGCATTTATTACTTTTGCCTCTAGTAGACTTAGTGGGCAGACCGTCGGGCTTGTTGGCGGCACCCACTGAGAACTACTTGGGACGTAGTTCTCACACCCGTCGTGGTGTCTTTTCCCCAGGGACTTCTTCTTCTTCTGCACCCGTTCCTGCTGCACCTGTTGCTGACCCGTCTGATCGAGGTAAGGGAGTCGCGAGATAGATCCCTACCAGTGTCGCCTGAGAGTAGATGTACCTCCCTACTTTTGAGAGTTCTTGTCGAGTGACTTGTAGTGAGGATTGAGTTGTACTCTTCTTATTTTGAGAGATATCTGTATTTGGGTGAGGACTCTGGCTGTATATTTAGTGAGAGTTGTTTTTATTTTATCCAGCTTTTACCTTTTTGCTCTGATATCTGTTTAGTATAGCTCTTTTTTGCAGGTTAGTCGCTACGCCTATGCGGGGCTTCCTGTATGGGCGGCGGATCTGTTGGCGAGCCCGGGTCGCAGTTTCGACCCGGGGCGTGACAGCAACAGTTGCTGGTAGTAAGACTAGGAGAAAACCTAGTATAGGGGTTTGACGAGTGACATCAACTTAGGAGTTATCGTAGGGAGGACGAGTGGCATGGTCTTAGGTGATAACCTAAGGACACTGGATTGAGTGATCAACATAGAGTCAGAGAACTCTAGGGTGTATATGACATGGAACTTAGGTAAAGGAAACCTAAGGAGAACTAGTGTTCAACATAGAGTCAGGGAACTCTAGGACAAGTATGACATGGAACTTAGGTAAAAAGAACCTAAGGTGAACTAGTGGTCAGCATAGAGTCAAGGAACTCTAGGACAAGTATGACATGGAACTTAGGTAAAGGGAACCTAAGTTGAGCTAGAAGAGTTTAAACTCACAGACAGAAAAATAGAGTCAAGTTGACTCTAGGATTCAGTAAGGAATCAAGGGAACGGAAAAATGGATCAAGTGTGGAGACATAAAAGGGAAAACAGGAAATTAGAGTTAATGTAACTCCAAGATAATAGTGGAACATGAAATTAGAGTCAGTGTAACTCTAAGTTAATAGTGGAACAGGAGAATAGAGTTAAGTTAACTCTAGGATTCAATGAGGAATCAGGAAAGTGGGATAAGATCCCAAGGTTAAAGAGTTGATCAAATATAACCCTAGAAAGTCATAGGGTGTCTGGGCAAATGGATAATAACTTTAACTTTAATTTGAGTTAAAGAAATAAAAGAGAAATGTTTAAGAGTCCATGAGACTCTCTGGTTATCCTTATGGCAAGACCTAGGATAAGAGGAAAAATTATTGCAAAAAGACAAAAATTAAAAGCAAGCTAAAAGTGGCTAAAATCATAAAGAAAACGTAAATGGCGCCTTCAAATTTGAGACTCGTCAAGTGGAGCAGGACTCCCTGGGCAGTGACCCATCGGACAAGGTACTTTCGAAGGGCTAAAAGTGGAAGCAAGGAGCTAAATGCTCAAAGAAAAGAGAAAGTGATTTGCCAGTGGCAAAAAGGGAGCTATAAGCTCGAAAAGAAAGGAAAGCAAGTGTTCAAAGGCAAAGATGCTAAGAACTAAAGTAAAAAGAAAAGAAAGAAAGTATAAAGATAAAACGGGCGGACCTACGGTGAAACCAGCCCATGTTGGAGGTACGGGCAGTATCCCTCTCCGGGTAGAGACCCGTTCGGGACGTTTCTTCCGTAGGACGGGGTAACACTTGCGGTGTTATCGGCAACCTTAGAAATCTTATCTTATGGTAGCAGGACTACCGGGCTCGGGCCCGTTGGATAAGAATTTCTGAGGGTTAACTTGAACTAAAGCACCAGAATCTAAAGAATAAAGAAAAATAGAGTGGCCAAGGTGGCCGGGTTAGTTGGACCCTGTATACAGCGGCATAGTGGCCGAGTTGGTGCTTAGCAGCCTAGTGTGGCTAGACAGAGTAGTGCTGGGTGATGGTATACACAGATAGTGGTGTATTATTTTGCATAGCTGCATTTGATATTGAGGATTTTAGTTTCCTAGCACTATTATTATTGCTTCCATTGGACCAAGTGGTGTAGGACACTTTTCTCTCGGTGGTTGAACCCACTGGGAACTCAGATCGTAGTTCTCACACCCCTTGGGTGACTCCCCCCCACAGGTTCGGGAATGGATGCAGCGGTCGAGACGGATCAGATGCAGACAGCGAGGCATACGACAGGGGCAAGGGCCCAGCAGCATAGTGACCTAGAGGGTCTAGCAGAGGTATCCCATTTATATATTTCTTGAGTGAACCTTGTATGGTGAGGAATTATGTAAAGGAAATGTAATAATTTTATTTGCAAGTTCAGAATGTAAAGTGTAATAAGTTTAATTTATGGTTCACTCTTGTATGCTTTCATTTCCGCATTAACTATTGTTATTGAATGAAAGTTTTAAATTTGTAGTGATTTTTAGTACTCTGATATTGAGCTTCCGCATACACTTGTTGTGTTGTTATGGATGTTACCGTTCCTTTCGGGTAGAAAAAGGTCTTACCCGATTGGCGGGTCTGTTGGCGTGCCCGAACCGTACAAATTGGCGGACTCGGGGCGTGACAGATTAGAGTGGTATCAGAGCCTAGGAATAGTCCTAGGTGGTTAGCAAACCTTAGGGAGACCCTAGGGATTAGCACGAGAGAGTGTGTGGATTATTGGGCGAAAGTACTTGATTGGTATTGTTGTTCCCAAAAAGGATGTTGGGACTGATCGAGGGCGACGAGCTTTCATTCTTCGGATATTACGTTGGCGGCCGACAACGTAATGTTGGAGATGAAAAGGAGTACCCTCTTATACTTTCGCATGATTGGGTCGACGAGCCTTTTTGTCGGTATATAGACTGCGCGTTGCTCAAACGGCTAAGTTTGGGCTGGTTGTTTCGTTGTGGTGTGCATATTAGCGATGACACCACATAGGGAGACGCATTTGTTTGACTCGAGTCACGAGAGGGCTCGGGGTCAAACGAGGTACACGAGCTGCGATAGCAGGTGACCGCACTTGTTGGTGTGGTCCAGCAGCAGGTCAAGCTTCTTGCCGTCAGCGAAAATTCCCCGCCGACAGGAAGACAGGTTCCGACGCCTAAGAGTGGCGTCAGGATGACAGTCGGAGCAGAACAATAGGCTCCAGTGGCTGATAGCGCAGCAAGCTGAGGCTGCATAAATGACGCATGAGTATACGGCGTCGCCGCATTTAGGGGCGACAGTAGAGAGAGTGGCAGTGGCCGCCGAACTTTTGTTGGCGCACCCTGCACCTTCAGCATAGGGTGTTTTAAGCTTGTGTCAGCTAGGTTGCTGGCAAAGTGTGGTTAGTAAGGTCCAGTGAGAGACCGACTCACGAAGAAAATGGTGATCGCTATGTTGCGAGAACCAAGTAAGTATGTCCTAAGGGTTAGGGCAAGAAAGATTTATGGGCCTAGTGGCGAAAGTTCGCCCTGATGACGGTAGTGACCGTGTGGCGTATCACTTGTGGCTGAATTGCCGCATAGTAGTGTTAGTGAGGCCCAGAGTAGGCTTCAGATGCGAGAATCTCACGATAGAGCGAGAGTTTTGTGGCGCCGATTCGATGGATCAGCATAATGGCAATGATTGCCACCGCAGGTTCGCGTGTTAATCACCAGAGTTGGTGAACAATTATTGTGGTGCCTCAACCCAGTTAGGAGAGGTGTGCAGGAGTCATACGCGTGTTTAAGCAAGTTGCTTAACACTGGATTTGTAGGTTAGCGTGGGGGCGTAGGACGCCCAACCGTTTGGTGCTCATGGAGCATAGTTATCGTTTAGCCAGAGAGAGCTGATTAGGGGGCGTGTTAGCCTTGCCCAGTGTGACCAGAGTTGGTAGAGAGTTTGGGTCGTGGATGGATGACTGGTTAGTTTGGTTTTGCTCAGTGGAGCGTAGTGGTCGCGTGACGACGATTAGCGGGTTCGCTTGGGGACGATCCGTGCCTGGACCATGTTTGTGGACTGTGGGCCTGTAGCCCAGTGGGCAGGCGCAGTCGGCTGTGAGAGACAGCGGCCCGAGACCTGATGGCGGGGCATGATAGAGATTTGGTCGGGACGGTAGTCCGAGCGATGACCCGGGAATGTGGAATGCCACGTGTGAGCATTGAGGCTATTAGTACACTGAGAGTGAGATATGACCAGGCCGTAGAGCTAGTGATGATTGAGGTACTGTAGCTCCTAGTGGGAGTGTTGGTGTAGTAATCCTAAGTGAGGATCTACCCGTTTGACGATTGGGTCTGTGTGCTAGCGAGAGCCATTGCACAGTGTTGGATTGGTTGGGCTATAGGCCCCTATTGGACCGTGGTCTGCGGACCTATTAGTAGTCCGAGATATCGGGTTAGCTGATAACCCGTGGACTTAGAGCGCTAGTAGCGTGTGTGATAGTTGAGGACTTGTGGATTGGCCTTGCCCTCCACATTAGGCAGCGGAGCGACCGAAAATGTAGTAAATGTAATTAGTTGCAGATGCAACCTCATTGTGGAAAAATGATGGCGGAATCAAAGTGGATATTTCGCAAGGAAATACTTGGTCATTCGTGGCAGTTGAGAGAGCAAGTGCTCAAGAGTGTTCCTCACCTACTTGGTGAAAGTGGCCAGACACCAGGTCTGAGTTTGTCCCTAAAAAGAGATAGGGATCCAGGAATGGGTTGCTCGGGTAATTTTGGGCGAGCAGGCAATGTGATGCCGGACATGAGGCACAGTGAGCCCAGTAGTGAGGGCAAAATTCCTCCCTCTTGATCAAGTAGGAGTCGAGATGTGATTCAAGTTTCGAGGACGAAACTTATTTTAAGGGGGGTAGAATGTAATGTACCAGATTTATGGTATATAAATAATATAAATAAAAATGGTATGAAATACTATTTTTATTGAATTCAGAGAAAAGTGAGTTGTAGTTGAGAATTTGAAGTTTCAAATTCTAAAACTTAAGTTCGCCGATTTCTGCGAAGTGGCGAAACTCAGCAAAAATACTTGTAACACATTTCAAATGTAATTACAAGTGCGTTGGAAGCATTTCGAATCGACGCAAAAGCCGTTGAGTCGAAAAGTGAGTTGTGGTTGAAAAGCGAAGCCTTAAGTTTGCAAAATTTGGACCCGAGTTCGCCGAGTTCGCAAAATGGCGAAATTCGGCGAGAAGACTTGTAACATGTTTTAAATATGATTACAGTCGAGTTCGGTGCGTTTCGGGCTGACGCGAAGGGCATCGGGTCGAAAAGTGACATGAACCCCGAGGACTTAGCAAAATTCTGGAATTTCTAAAATTTGTGATCACGAAGCATTTTCGGAGCCCTGTTTGGGAGACTTAGAATAGTCAAAAAATTTAGAAGAAATCATGGAGTGTCTCACAAAAGTTTCCTCATTAAAAAAGGTGAAAAATCGATGTGAGCGATTAAAGGATAATTGGAGAACGAAGCGAAGAAAAATGCTTCGTGAATTCTGAAACTGCAGTTTTTGACAGTAAAGTTGATCGCGAAGCTTTTTCGGGGCTCTCTTTCGAGCGCTTAGAGTAGCCCAAAAATTTAAAAGAAATCGTGGGATGTCTCACAAAAGTTTTCTGATTAAAAGGGATGAAAAACTGAGGTGAGCGATTAAAGGAAAATTGGAGAACGAAGTGAAGAAAAATGCTTCGTGAATTCTGAAACTGTAGTTTTTGAAAGTGCAGTTGGTCGCGAAGCTTTTTCGGGGCTCTCTTTCGAGAGCTTAGAGTAGCCCAAAAATTTAAACAAAATCGTGGGAAGTTTAAGAAAAATTTGTAGAATAAAAGGGAGAAGAAAATTTTCAATTTCGATTCTCCAGTTGACGGCAAAACGCGGAGAAAGAGGGGTATCCGAAATTGCTATCTACAGAGGCAAAACAGCAGGGGATGAGGGTAATTTGGGGAATTAAATTCTAAGTTGGGGCAATTTGGTAAAATCACCTCTTCCCCCAACCACCACCTGCAGAAATTTAATGCTCTCTCTCTCCCACTTGAACCCCTCACCCTCTCTCTCTCTCCCTCTCTTTGTTTGAGCAGGAAACGAAAGAGAGAAAGAAGGAAAGAAAGAAGAAGGAAAGAAGAAAGGAGAAAGAAGAAGAAGAAGAAGGAGAAGAAGTAGAAGATCCCTTTCTCCCTCTCCCTCTTGTGACAAGTAAGGGTTCTTCTCTTTCTCTATTCTCCTCTTTCTTGCACAGGAAAGAAAGAAAAAAAAAAAAAAGAAAAAGAAAAAGAAATGAGAGGGTGGTTTGCTGCTGCTGTTGGCAGCAGCATCTGCCGCAGCTGCTAGCAGCTGCGTAATGCAGCTGCTCAGCTGCTGCTGCTGCTAAGCAGCAGCAACTGAGCAACAATGCTGCGCAGGCAGCATTGGCAGCTGCCAATGCAGCTGCCTTGGCTGTAGCTGCAGCTGCCTTAGCTGCAGCTGCTGCTGCAGCTAGGTAGCAGCTAAGGCAGCAGCAGCAGCTGCCTTGGCTGCAGCCTGCAGCAATTGCTGCAGCTGTAGCAGGTTTCTACAAAAAAAAAAAGGAGAGAAAAGAGGAAAAAGAAAGAGAAGAAAGAAGGAAGGACAAAAAAAAAAAAAAAATTGAAAGGAAAAGAAAAGAAAAGAAGAGAATTTCTTTTTCTTCTCTTTCCTTCAATGAGCAAAAATCTGTAAAGGGAGTGAATTGCTCCAATTGAGTTCTTCTTAAATTTTAAAGAAGAAGGAAATGAATGAATGCAAATTCTTAAATTTTGTTGATGCGAAATCATTAATTGGGGGAAATTGCTCAAATTGAGTTTCTCTCCAACTTTTGAATGCAAATTCTTGATTTTGCCAATATGCAAAATCGGTAATTGGGGAAATTGCTCAAATTGAGTTTCTCTCCAATTTTCGAATACAAATTCTTGATTTTTGCCGATGTGCGGAATCGGTAATTGGGGGAATTAGTCCAAATTGTGTTTTTCCCAAAATTTTGGAGTATTTTGGTCCAGGGTCAAAGAGAGCAAGTTTCTCTTGGGCAACGTGCCGTGGGAGGATGATTCTCCTCCCATTTTTGTAAACTAATCAAAAAATAGCCTTTTGGTGGGAAAAATGATCTAATTGGGGTTTTTTCCCCTTTTACTTGTCAAAAGGGGTTTAGTTTTATCGCCTTATTGAAATTAGTGAATCATGTAATAGCAATTGCTTTATCTTTTGTTTTCCTTACAATGTAGGGAAGCCTCACGGATACAAGGAGCTGAAATTGTCTCCTTTAGGAACTAAGGGAAACACATCGAGGTGGGGAATTCTGCCGAAATTGGGTGACCTCTCCCCTTACTCCTTTGCTTTTCGATTCGAAGCATGATAGTAGCCTGTTAGAGGCGTTAGGTAATTATGATTATGATTGCCTGTGTAGATGGATTCAGATGGAAAAGTGCAACTGTTGGTTGCCAGAGTTAGAGGAATAGATGTGCATGTGTAAATGAACACAGAGGAAAAGTGCAACTGTTGGTTGCCAAAGATATATGATGAATATGCATGCGTAGAAGTAATTACTATTTGATGAATGAAATGAAAATAACTGCATGCATGAAAAGGGATTAGCTATTATGATTGTGAGCATGTTAGGGTATAACCCTAGGAATCACGTGACATAAGGGAGCAACAGTTGCTGGTAGTAAGACTAGGAGAAAACCTAGTATAGGGGTTTGACGAGTGACATCAACTTAGGAGTTATCCTAGGGAGGACGAGTGGCATGGTCTTAGGTGATAACCTAAGGACACTGGATAGAGTGATCAACATAGAGTCAGAGAACTCTAGGGTGTATATGACATGGAACTTAGGTAAAGGAAACCTAAGGAGAACTAGTGTTCAACATAGAGTCAGGGAACTCTAGGACAAGTATGACATGGAACTTAGGTAAAGAGAACCTAAGGTGAACTAGTGGTCAGCATAGAGTCAAGGAACTCTAGGACAAGTATGACATGAAATTTAGGTAAAGGGAACCTAAGTTGAGCTAGAAGAGTTTAAACTCACAGACAGAAAAATAGAGTCAAGTTGACTCTAGGATTCAGTAAGGAATCAAGGGAATGGAAAAATGGATCAAGTGTGGAGACATAAAAGGGAAAACAGGAAATTAGAGTTAATGTAACTCCAAGATAATAGTGGAACATGAAATTAGAGTCAATGTAACTCTAAGTTAATAGTGGAACAGGAGAATAGAGTTAAGTTAACTCTAGGATTCAATGAGGAATCAGGAAAGTGGGATAAGATCCCAAGGTTAAAGAGTTGATCAAATATAACCCTAGAAAGTCATAGGGTGTCTGGGCAAATGGATAATAACTTTAACTTTAATTTGAGTTAAAGAAATAAAAGAGAAATGTTTAAGAGTCCAGGAGACTCTCTGGTTATCCTTATGGCAAGACCTAGGATAAGAGGAAAAATTGTTGCAAAAAGGCAAAGATTAAAAGCAAGCTAAAAGTGGCTAAAAGCATAAAGAAAACGTAAATGGCGCCTTCGAATTTGAGACTCGTCAAGTGGAGCAGGACTCCCTGGGCAGTGACCCATCGGACGAGGTACTTTCGAAGGGCTAAAAGTGGAAGCAAGGAGCTAAATGCTCAAAGAAAAGAGAAAGTGATTTGCCAGTGGCAAAAAGGGAGCTATAAGCTCGAATAAGAAAGGAAAGCAAGTGTTCATAGGCAAAGAGGCTAAGAACTAAAGTAAAAAGAAAAGAAAGAAAGTATAAAGATAAAACGGGCGGACCTACGGTGAAACCAGCCCATGTTGGAGGTACGGGCAGTATCCCTCTCCCGAGTAGAGACCCGTTCGGGACGTTTCTTCCGTAGGACGGGGTAACACTTGCGGGTGTTATCGGCAACCTTAGAAATCTTATCTTATGGTAGCAGGACTACCGGGCTGGGGCCCGTTGGATAAGAAATTTCTGAGGGTTAACTTGAACTAAAGCACCAGAATCTAAAGAATAAAGAAAAATAGAGTGGCCAAGGTGGCCGGATTAGTTGGACCCTGTATACAGCGGCATAGTGGCCGAGTTGGTGCTTAGCAGCCTAGTGTGGCTAGATAGAGTAGTGCTGGGTTGATGAGTATATACAGACAGTGGTGTATTATTTTGTATAGCTGCATTTGATATCGAGGATTTTAGTTTCCAAGCACTATTATTATTGCTTCCATTGGACCAAGTGGTGTCGGACACTTTTCTTGTCACGCCCCGGGTGTAAACCAGAACCCGGGCCCGTCTACAGATCCGTCGTGCACACGGGATTTTCCGCGTACACGTAGCGCTGGTAACCTGCTCAGATATAATATGTACAAAAAGAGCATAATACAGAGCTGAAATAGAAGAACCACATAGTATCTCAGACTGGAACTACAAATAAAACTGTAATAAGTACAATAATCTCCCAGCTCACCAAAATAGTACAACCAGCTGGCGGAAGCCAGACCCAAAATAAAAGGAGAATACACAGTCTGAGTGAGGGTACAGCGTCTATCTACAGCTCTCAGCCTCACAGGAGATCTATCTATTCAGCGATCCCCTTACCTCGATCAGCTGCCGATGGCCTAGCAGCTCCCGCAGATGACTCTGCAAAATAAAGGGGAAGAAAGAGACAGAAAATAACAATGGGGGTGAGAACTACCAGATAAACCAGTAGCCTCCCCTAGTGGGTAAAACCTCAACTCTGACGCACCCACTAGGACTACTAGAGGCAAAAGAAAAGAAAGTGGTAAGCTATAAAAGCTGCTGAAAAAGGAAAACTACCACCACTATGCCTCTAAATGCCATGAAATGACTGAATGTATGCATCAACATCATGCCTGCTGAAATAACCCAATCTTGTGCCACCAGTAAAACTGGTACTGCCTGCTGTGCCTTGCCTGCCAAATCGGGTGGGTTGGCCAAACCCTAACACCGATAGGAAATAGGAGTCTCATGGACTCAAAGCCTGCCTGTAACACACTCCGGAGTGGCACTCGAGGGGAGCGACCCACACGAGTAAAGTATCTCAGTAATAAGTATCATAAGTGCCATAAAACAGCAGGACTGGATCATGACTATGATCAAAGTGGGAAACTCCATCCACTAGAGAAAACCCGATCCCCAGCTGATGCAAAAACAGACTCAACCCCAATCTGATGCAAGGATAAACATCTGGTCGACCGCCTACTGTCCGCGGTCACCGCAATACCCCACAAGTCCACAATCTCGGCTACACTATCCCAAACCCCTGCTCACACTTGAGCAACAACATCTGAATGCAAAGGACAACAATAAACATGTTCAAATCCCAATATGATAGTGTAGCAATAAATAGTGGCCTTACCAGATGTCCAGTCATGCATGCAACTGTCTTATAGTGTCAAATATTTATTTTAAAAAGATTGATTTACTATAAAAGTTATTTGCATGCGAGATTATAGCCTTTGTCCCAATCACAGTGTCCCAATATAAGTCATCATATAATTTGTGGGGTTATATTAAATTTTAGGAGAGTTCGTCCCAGCGGTTCTTGTCATTTGTCATATTAGTTTGTCCCAATGGTTCTCATTAATTGTCCTGTTAGTTGTCCTGTTAGTTGTCCTGTTAGTTGTCCTGTTAGTTGTCCTGTTAGTTTGTCCTGTTAGTTGTCCTGTTAGTTTG
The DNA here is from genome assembly GCA_029168755.2 of Tillandsia fasciculata. Taxonomy (NCBI): domain Eukaryota; kingdom Viridiplantae; phylum Streptophyta; class Magnoliopsida; order Poales; family Bromeliaceae; genus Tillandsia; species Tillandsia fasciculata. The sequence continues at coordinate 12,443,799 of CM054936.1, forward strand.
TCCCAATGGTTCTCATCAATTGTATTTTAGGGGAGTTCTAGTAATCCCAGTGAGCTTGTCAAAAATGAGGTAAGCAACAACCGCCCACCTCGAACAGCTCAAACAACACCCCAGGTAGTCTCCTGGCTGTCCACAGTCCTCAAATCCTGCAATCAGTGCACAGCTGTACATAACAATGCTCTAAATACAAATCCCAAAAGTACAATATTTGCTATTTTTCAGACAGCACGGGAAAAGAGGAGTTTTTCACCTCTAAACAGTGCTCCTAAAATCCAGAAAAATTACGGTTGCGTTCCTCGCGAAGAGTAGATCAAAATCGACTCTTTAAACGCCTCGATCTGATGCTCCTACGCCAAGATAAAAATCGGAGAAGTTGACGCTGTCCAGAAATTTCACAGTAAAAAGGGGGGTCAAAGAGGCCTTGGAAACTGTGCCAAAAGTACGAAACGGAGCAAAATGATCAACACGGAAATCGAAGCCCTACCTCTTACGGTCGCGCTGCCGCAAAAATCGTCCAAAAATTCCTCCTGGTTAGCCCGCAGGGATTTTCGACGGAACTGCGACGGAAAATGGGCCGAAAAAGAAAACCGTCGCAGTGCGCCGCGTCGCAGATAACTCACTATCTGTAACTCCAGAAATTCTGAAATTTGTAGAGAGAGAGAGAAGAGAGAGAGAGGAACAACTTTTTATAGGGCACTTTCTCTGTTTCTCTCTCTAAAGCTCGAAAACCGAGGTGGAAAGAGAGGGGGTGAGGGATCTATTTATAATGGGCCAAGGGAATCTTCTCCACACGGGATCGGATCCAAACAGGAAACACGAAAATTGGCCAACCAAATTGCGCCACGTGTCCACAAAACAGGAAACAGCCTGTGCAAGGCCACTCAAAATTCGCCACGTGTCCACGTGGTGCACGTGCCTGCTCCGCGCTCCGGGTTTTCCGGATCCTGTCGGCCAATAGGGGTGCGCCACGTGTCACCCTCCCACATGCCTTCTAGAAGCCGGCCAGCCAATCGGAAGCTGCCACGTGGCAGATGGAATTTTCGGTGCTCCCGGTGCACGCCATGCCCATGGACCGCGCACCCGCGCCCTGCCCGCGCCTGCCCGCGCCGCGCGCCTCCTCATTCCGCCGCTGCGCCGCCGCTGCGCCGCTGCCCGCCGCCGTGCGCCGCCGCCCGCCGCCGCTCGCCGGTCGCCGGAACAGTAATTCCGGCGGCCGGAGTTACTGTTCCGGTGAACAGTACCCATGGTGCCGAAAAATTAAGTAAATATACCATTTTGACCGTTTTCGCGCGCTGAGTCCAAATACGACGTCCGTTTTGCCAAATTCTCATCCGAAATTTTGCCGAAAGCTCCCGAAAATTTCCGTTTGCCCCGATTTTTGCGCCAAGTCTATTTTAAATGTCCAATTTTGATTCTACAAGCTCCGTTGCACTATACAAGCTCCCCGCAGTCACTGTTTAATGTTGCACAGTTCCTGCGGGAGTCCGGATCATCACATCCTCCCCCACTAAAAAGAGTTTCGTCCTCGAAACGAGACTAAACAACAATCCTCAGTCCAAAGTCTCAAATAAGTAGGGGTGGGAGTCCCTCATCTCCGACTCAAGCTCCCATGTAGCCTCGCGCTCGTCATGATTGCTCTATTGGATCTTCACATAGGGAATGGCCCGACTGCGCAATTCTCTCACCTCTCGATCCAGAACTCGCAGTGGGCGCTCCTCATACCTCAAATCCTCGCTGATCTCAAGCGGTGTGAAGTCAATGACGTGCGATGGGTCGAAGACATACTTCCTCAAAGTAGAGACATGAAATACATTATGGACACCAGCAAGCCTCGGAGGAAGTGCAAGTCGGTAGGCAACTGGCCCGATACGCTCCAATACCTCAAAGGGTCCAATATATCGGGGGCTAAGTTTTCCACGAATGCCGAACCTCCTGATTCCTTTGGACGGCGAGACTTTCAGGAATACATGATCTCCAACCTGAAATTCTAAGTCTCGTCGCCGAACATCGGCATAACTCCTTTGTCGGCTCTGGGCGGTCTGAAGATGCTGTCGAATCACTCGGACCTTCTCCTCTGCCTCTAACAATACATCTGGTCCCAAGGTCCGCCTCTCGCCCACGTCACTCCAATAAAGCGGTGATCGACACTTGCGTCCATACAATGCTTCAAACGGAGCCATCTGAATGCTTGCTTGAAAGCTATTGTTGTACGCGAACTCAGCCAAAGATAAGTGTCGAATCCACCCTCCGCCGAAATCCAGGACGCAAGCCCTCAGCATATCCTCCAGGATCTGTATCGTCCGCTCTGACTGCCCATCAGTCTGCGGATGAAAAGCTGTACTGAACTTGAGTTGAGTCCCCAAGGCTGTCTGCAAACTCCCCAGAAACGCGAAACAAACCTCGGGTCTCTATCTGATACAATGGAGGCGGGTACTCCATGTAATCTCACTATCTCATCTAGATATAACTGGGCTAGTCGCTCAAGTGGCCACGTAGTCTGCATGGGCAGAAAGTGCGCCGACTTGGTAAGTCGATCTACAACTACCCAGATAGCGTCTGTTCCTCCCTGTGCTCTCGGTAGTCCGACCACGAAATCCATCGTAATGTGGTCCCATTTCCACTTGGGAATTGGGAGACTCTGCAACTTGCCAGCTGGCACTCGATGCTCAGCTTTCACCTGCTGACAAGTTAAACATTGAGCCACAAATCTCCCGATATCCCTTTTCATGCCATTCCACCAGAAGTGTGCCTTGAGGTCCTTATACATCTTAGTCCCACCAGGATGTAGGGTATAAGGTGTATGATGGGCCTCTCGCAGTATCTGCTCTCTGATCTCCGCATCCACTGGCACACATGCTCGGTTCTTGTACCTTAGTACTCCCGAGGCATCTACCGTAAAGTCCCCTGACTGATCACTCGGAATTTGATTTCTAATCCTGGTCAAGTGGGGGTCCTCACTTTATTTTTCCCCGATCCTGTCCAGCAGGGTGGGCTGCACGACTAAAGACGTCAGTCTAGCAGAGATCCCAGGGGACACAACTTCTATCTCGAGCCGTCTCATCTCCTCTAATAGCGGTGCCTGGTCAGTGATCAACATAGACAAACTTTGCACCGCCCTCCTACTCAAGGCATCAGCGACCACATTAGCCTTTCCTGGGTGGTAGAGAATATCTACATCATAATCCTTTAGTAATTCCAACCACCTACGTTGCCTCAAATTTAACTCCTTTTGCGTGAACAGGTATTTTAGGCTTTTGTGGTCGGTGTAGATTTCACAGTGCTCTCCATAAAGGTAATGACGCCAAAGCTTCAGTGCAAACACTACAGCAGCGAGCTCCAAGTCATGGGTAGGGTAATTCTTCTCGTAATCTTTGAGTTGCCTTGATGCATAAGCAATTACCCTCCCTTCTTGCATCAACACACAACCAAATCCACTGTGTGATGCGTCGCTGTAGATCACATATCCTTTCCCCATAACAGGGAGGGAAAGGATAGGTGCGGTCATCAGTCTATTCTTTAGCTCCTCAAAGCTCCTTTGACAGTCCTCACTCCAGATAAACTTCACTCCTTTACGTGTCAAGCGAGTGAGGGGTGTGGAAAGCTTCGTAAAGCCTTCCACAAACCGACGATAATAACCAGCTAAGCCCATAAAGCTACGCACCTCAGAAACGGTCGTCGGTCGGGGCCAATCCCGGACTGCCTCAATCTTCGCCGGGTCCACCGCCACACCTGCGGCGGAAATCACATGGCCCAAGAAGACTACCTCCCGAAGCCAAAACTCGCACTTTGCCAGCTTGGCAAACAACTTCTTCTCTCGCAGAAGTTGCAGCACAATCCTTAAGTGCTCCTCATGCTCCGTATCACTCTGGGAGTAAATCAAGATATCATCAATGAAAACCACCACGAATCGATCTAAGTATGGTCGGAAGATCCGGTTCATTAAATCCATGAATGCGGCAGGGGCATTAGTCAGTCCAAAAGGCATAACTGTAAACTCATAATGCCCGTACCGTGATCTGAATGCCGTTTTCGGAATATCCTCGGCCTTCACCTTCAACTGGTGGTAACCGGATTGCAGATCTATCTTAGAGAAGACACAAGACCCTTGCAGCTGATAAAAAAGATCATCAATGCGCGGCAAAGGGTACTTGTTCTTGATGGTCACTTTATTTAATTCCCTATAATCCACGCACAGTCGAAGTGACCCATCCTTCTTCTTTACGAATAGCACCGGCGCTCCCCAAGGCGACACACTCGGCCTAATAAAACCCTTGTCCATCAAATCCTGGAGTTGCGCCTTAAGCTCTCGCAGCTCAGCCGGTGCCATCCGGTAAGGGGCCTTAGAGATTGGCGCAGTTCCTGGAACTACGTCAATCACGAACTCAATTCCCTATCTGGCGGCATACTAGTCAGCTCAGGTGGGAAAACATCCGGGAACTCGCGGGCAATAGGGATATCCCCGAGTCCCGGTGCCGCCGTAGGCCCCTCAACAACACTAGCCAAAAAGGCTACACATCCTCGATGGATCATCTGCCTCGCTCGGGAAGTCGAAACCATAGAGGCAAAGAAAGCACTCTGACATCCCCGGTATACCAACATCTCCTGGCCTGGCTCTCTAAAAGTGACAGTCCTTGCGGCACAGTCAATAGTCGCGAAATACCGAGCCAGCCAGTCCATCCCGAGAACCACATCAAAGTCCCTTAACTGTCTCAAGACCAACAGGTCTGCTGGCATAATCCAGGACTCGATTTGCATCGGGCAGGACCAACAGCATTCCTCCACGTGCAAAGTGTGATCGGGAATCTGAACCTCTCGTGCACGTGGTAAAAGTCCTACCTCTAACCCATGTAATGATGCAAATGATCTACTAATAAAAGAATGCGATGCTCCAGTATCAAATAAAGTACGAGTCCTAATGCCAGAAAGTAAGGTGATACCTGCCACCACATGATCTGCTGCAGAAGAGTCCTCTACCTGCGTAGCATATACTCGCCCACTCTGAGCTGGAGGGCGATAATCTGTGGGATAGGAAGAAGATGGCCTGTTTGCTGGAGCATATGGTCGCTAAGCCGTCGACCACTGCTGAGATGAAGAAGGAGCCGATGCTGAAGAAGGAGCCGTTGATGGTGCATAAGGGCAAGCAGCTCGGACATGGCCAGACTGTCCGCACCGATAACAGCGGCCGAACCTCAGATCACAAGTATCAGGAGTATGCTGTCCCCGGCAGAAAATGCACCTAGCCGTAGCCTGGGGCTGCCTCGCCTGCTGCTGCTGTTGCCTCTGCCGCGGAGGTCCCTGATGCCGCGACTGCGACCTCTGCTGATGAGAGTGCTGCTGCTGTCGCTGATACTGCTGCTGCTGATGTTGGGGGCCTCTGGGATCCACCAGGCCCTCGCCGCTCAGAACGCCCACGGCCCGTGAACTGAGGCGGTGGCGGTCGGGGCGGCCTCCAGGAACTGGCCTGTCCCCCGTCGTCTTGTGTTGGTCGCTTTCTGTCAGAACTCTGAGCGACCAAGCCCCCACGTCTGGCGATGACGTGGTCTCCCCTCTCAACCCACTGTGCATGCTCTGCTGCCTCCTCCAAGGTCTGTAGCCTCTGAGCATGCACCAACGTATAGATCTCTGGGCGCAGGCCTGACTCAAAGAGCTCCACATGGTGCGGTCCATCCCTGGCGACATAGGGTACGCAGTTAAGCAACCGCGTGAACTCCTGAAAATAGTCCCATGCCGCCCGGTTGCCTTGCTGAAGATTCTTCAAATCATCTTCTAGCTTTTTCTTTATACTCATGGAGAAGTATGTATCCAGAATCATCCTCTTGAATTCTAACCAGGGTAGCTGTCGAGTGATCTGAAACTCCAGGGGCTCTACCTGGCGCCACCATGCATCAGCATCCCCGTCTAAGCAGTGTACAGCCATATGTACCCTGTATTTCGGGTCAATGAAGAAGTCCCGAAATAACTTCTCCATTGAGGAAAGCCAAGTCCCAATCTCCCAAGGCTGAGTATTCCGCCCTGAAAACCTAGGCGGTCCCCGCTGACAGAACTGGGTAAGTTTGTCAGCAATCTCCTGCTCCTCCGCAGGAGTCAAAGGCCGGATCGTTCCCTGGGCACCATTGCTCGACGATGGTGCCGCAGGTGCTAGCGGTATGGCTGGCGGTATAACCGATGGTACAGGGGCCTCAACAGTGGCAGGGGGAGGTGCTCCTGCCTGAGCAAGCAGCTGCTCAATCCTATGCTCCTGCTGGCGGTGATTCTCCGCCAGTTGGGCTACCATGGCCCGCAATTCGCTAATCTCTGGATGCCTGGACTGCTCCGGCTCCTCAGGGGGTGTAGGAGTACCCTGGGGAAGAATCCGCCGCCTAGGAGGCATCCTACCACACAAGAAACCTTGAATCAATAAACGAAGCCATACTCGACCCATTCTAGCGAAAGTCAAGGACATCCTCCTATTTCTGTGACTTTATGTTGTCTGCAGCCAACATAACTGTTCACTAGAAATTGGGTATGTCGGTCCTTCTTCCCTCCCTGGAAGCATCAAACAATAAATCAACGACTTTCGCAAAGAATCACGTCTCTCACGCCCTACTATCCTGAGGGTCTGCCAAAAGCCTAGGGTTTCCTAAGTCCCAACTGACCTATCCCTAAGCTCTGATACCAACTTAATCTGTCACGCCCTGGGTGTAAACTAGAACCCGGGCCCGTCTACAGATCCGCCGTGCACACGGGATTTTCCGCGTACACGTAGCGCTGGTAACCTGCTCAGATATAAGATGTACAACAAGAGCATAATACAGAGCTAAAATAGAAGAACCACATAGTACCACAGACTGGAATTACAAATAAAACTGTGATAAGTATAATAATCTCCCATCTCATCAAAATAGTACATCCAGCTGGCGGAAGCCAGACCCTAAATAAAAGGAGAATACTACAGTCTGAGTGACGGGTACAGCATCTATATACAGCTCTCAGCCTCCCAGGAGATCTATCTATTCAGCGATCCCCTTACCTCGCTCCGCTGCCGATGGCCTAGCAGCTCCCGCAGATGACTCTGCAAAAATAAAGGGGAAGGAAGAGACAGAAAATAACAACGGGGGTGAGAACTACCAGATAAACCAGTAGCCTCCCTTAGTGGGTAAAAACCTCAACTCTGACGTGTTACGGAATTTGAGTTGGCGTATTTCGTGAATGTATTAAGTCTTGAAGATTGAAGATGAAGAAACTTTGGATCGTATACCTCAATCTCAAGAAAGAAGAATTCAAAAGGATCAGGTACGTTTAACTAAAGAATTTTGATGATCCGAATACTTCTTATAGTGTAGAAACACCTGGAAGAGGTTTTATTTGCTTATACATCAAAAACTGGACATGGGACATGTTCAGGATCCGGATCGTGGCTTGCAATCCGGATCCCGAAGGGTGTTCGTTCATACACTGGTTCAATCCGGATCGCAGCATCCTCTGATCCGGATCCCGAACATTAGTTTTACCTGTTGCTTGAACGATCCGGATCAGGAATTGCAATCCGGATCCCGAACATGATGTTTTGGTAAAACTGTATGAACGATCCGGATCGGGGACTACGATCCGGATCCCGAACAAGCAATTTTCTGGAAACCGTCTTTTGTGCTTCTGCAATCCGGATCGCCAAATCCAATCCGGATCGCCGTCGGTAAAACTTTCCAGAAAAGGCTGTTTTTGATCCGTATATTCTTCCTAGGGTTTCTAACCTATAAATAGGCCCTATATTCATTTCTAGGGCATCCGATCCAATAAGCATTAGAAAAAATAGCCGAAAAGAAAAATCCACATATAGAGAAGAAAGGAAATCAATAGATTTATTCTATGTTTCTTCATCTATATTGATTGATTTGATTCTAGGTTTTCCATACTCACATTTTGAGTAGAATCAAATCAATGAATACTTAGATGGTATTTCCGATCTATCTTTAATCTAAGTATTCGGCGGATCATCACCACCCAAACAAACAACGATTTACCCCAAAATCGGCGCGTGGACTCGCGTGGCCTTGTGGATTCAAGGTGCAACCGCTCTCGTGGATTCGGAGCGAGGTACGTTCGTGGATTCGAAGCGTGCCATTGGGTGAAGACCGTGGATTCGGTTGGACGTCGTGGACTCGACGTTGGACGCTGTGGATTCAGCGTTGGGCGCGGATCGTGGATTCGAGAAGCGTCGTGGAGCGAGCGGGAAGATCTACTAGGAGCGTATGGTAAAAGGTTGAGTCGTCTGTGAGTACGTTATATCACCTTGTACGTGTGTTAATTCTAGTGGATTTCGCCGTGTTATCGGTCCCGTGGTTTTTTACTCCGGTTTGGAGTTTTTCCACGTAAAAATCTTGCGTGTTCTTTTATTTTTCCGCATTGGGTTTATTGCGCAATGATTTTTTGAGTGTTTATTGTTTACACCTATTCACCCCCCTCTAGGTGTTTTTTCCCCTATTTAGATCCTTATTAACCTAAACCCAACAAGTGGTATCAGAGCGGGAATAGGGTTGTAAACAATGGTTGAAGGTGGAAACATCAATCGACCCCCTTTCTTTGATGGAACAAATTATGCGTACTGGAAAGTACGGATGAAAGCCTTTTTAATTTCCATCGACGAAAGGGTGTGGCAATCAATTGAATTAGGATGGTCTAATCCAACTGAAATTTTAGATGATGTTCGCACCTTAAAACCTAGGTCGAAATGGACCAAGGAAGAGATAGACTTATCTTCTTACAATGGCAAAGGAATTAATGCTCTATTTAATGCTTTGTCACAAACTGAGTTCTCTCGCGTCTCGGCATGTGAGACTGCGAAAGAAATCTGGGATGTTCTTCAAGTTACGCATGAGGGAACTAACCTAGTGAAGATTCAGAAACTGCAAATGCTCACGAGCAAGTTTGACTCTATCTCTATGGCAGAGAATGAATCCTTCACTGACTATTACACACGATTGCAAGACATCGTAAACTCATGTGCTAACTTGGGAGAGAAGATTCCAGAATTTAAAGTTGTAAGAAAAATTCTAAGAACTCTTCCTGAACGATTTCGCCCGAAGGTCGCAGCCATTGAAACAATTAAACACCCGGACGAAATGCGTGTAGAAGAATTAGTAGGTGCTTTACAAACTTATGAAATGACTTTTCCTACTAACTATTCTTCTGGAAAGGCATCCTCTTCTAAGTCTTCAGGTTACGCATTGAAATCAACTAAAGAAGAAGACGCGGATTCATCCTCCTCGGACGACGACGAGAACCTTTCTATGGAGGACTTTGAGAAGCAGCTCGCTCTCTTGACAAGGAAGTTTCGCCGCAACTTTCGAAGGGGAAATTCAAGCAAAACTCCATCCTTCGGAAAGTCGAAGAAAGGCAAGGGTTCTTCAAGCTTACAAGTCAAGAAAGCAAGAGAACTTCTCAAAGGATAAGAAAAGTTCTGAGGGACAAGTTCAGTGCTTCAAATGTCGAGGCTACGGCCACATTGCAACGGAGTGTCCCAACAAGAATCCGGCAAAGAAGAAAGCGATGCAAGTCGTTACTTGGGATGACAACTCCACGTCAAATGAGTCATCCTCAAGTGATGAAGAAGACAACGCGACAGCTTTCCACGCGTCCACTACATCTTCACCCTTCATGTGCTTAATGGCAAGTACATCCGACTCACTGTCCAACTCCACTGTTGAAAAGATTGCAACGGACGATGAATCAGATGATTCGGAAGGTGAAGATTTTGCTCTAGCCTACCATAAGCTTTTGAGGGATTCAAAGAAACTGGCTAAGCAAAACAAGGGGTTGAAAGGGAGATTGCAGGATCTTGAAGAAGAAGTAAAAAGGGTAACCTCTCTCTCAACCGATCTTGAAGTGGAAAGGGATAATCTGATTAAAACAAATGTTTCCCTTCAAGAGTCCAATGAGCAACTCGAGAAGAATTATATGGATATGGTGAACAAAGCGAATTACTTCTTGAAGCTCAACGGCGAGGCTCGACAGGAAAAATTGGAAATGACGGAGACCATACGCCAACTGAAGGATGACTTAAAGAGATTTTCTTCTGGAAGGAGTAAGTTGGACAGACTTCTTGGTCTTGGTCAAAGAAATAAGTTCGGCCTCGGATACACTCAAACTGGAGACATTCCAAGTTCGAGTGGTACAGTATTTGTGCCTCAGTCGGTATCTCCTCCTCCGACACCGGTGTTCACGACAAGCAACGACAACAACCTACTACATCCTCCTCGGAATCGACAAGAACAAGGTATGTTTTCGTTGTGGCATTTCAGGGCACATAAGGAGAAATTGCAAGACGGAAGCCAAACGCACACCTCAAGCACCTCTTGCAATGACTACCAAAAAGGCTATTCCTCGAAAATCAACTGCAATTCATTGAAGGAAAAGAGCCTTGGTAGTACACCGCTCAAGACGACATCATCAAGGAGCAGCAATTCTTCAAGCAAGACGCTCTCACCTAGGAAATCAACTTCACGATCATTACCGACGCATTCCAAAAAGGTTTGGGTGCGCAAAGGTGAAATTTTCCCTGTCTTGCTACCAATGTTTCCTTGCATGCATATGATAGTTCGTCTTGGTACCTGGATAGCGGGTGTTCCCGTCATATGACCGGCGATAAAAACTGTTTTCAAACATTTGAGAAAAACTCCGGAGGACTTGTTGTTTTCGGAGATGGTCGGTCTTCCAAAATTGTTGGAAAGGGAACGGTAGCTATTCCAGATGGCCCGGTTCTAGATAATGTGTTATTTGTTCATGGCCTTAAGACTAACCTCATAAGCATAAGTCAACTGTGTGATAGTGGTTATTCAGTTAATTTTTCATCTGATAAATGCACTGTAACTGACATGAACCATGCTTTCTTTTTAAAGGGGGTTAGATCAGAAAACAATTGTTATGTAGTTCCTACTAAGATTTCTGAAAAATGTAACCTAGCATCTTTGAAAAATGAAACACTTTGGCATGAAAGGCTAGGTCACATAAACTTTAAGGAACTTGCTAGAATTTCGAATAAAGATGTGGTCAAGGGGGTTCCGAAACTTTCTTTTGAACAAAACCTTGTGTGTGGCGGTTGCCAAAAGGGAAAACAGTCTAGGACTGCACACAAGAACTTGAACCACATAGGTACAAAACGGCCTTTGGAACTTTTGCATATGGACTTAATGGGGCCAACTCGTCAACCATCTCTGGGAGGTAAATGGTATATTTTCTTATTGGTTGATGATTTTCTAGATATACTTGGGTAGCTTTCTTAAAAGAAAAAGCTGATACCTTTGATTCTTTTCTCGAAATCTGCAATCGTATTATGATGAAAAGAATGATAGGATTACTCGAGTTAGGAGTGATAGAGGTGGGGAATTCATAAATTCCAAATTCATTGATTTTTGCACTTCTAATGGCATTAAACATGAATTCTCCGCACCTTACACACCTCAACAAAATGGTGTAGTCGAGCGCAAAAACAGGGTCGTACAGGAAATGGCACGTGTTATGCTTCACAGCCGGAACTTACCTTTTTATTTTTGGGCTGAAGCGGTGAACACTGCTGTTTATGTTATCAATCGCGTGTATTTGCGCCCGGGGACATTGAATACACCATATGAACTTTGGTTTTGTAGAAAACCTAACATCAAATATTTTCGCATCTTTGGGAGTCGGTGTTTTATTTTACGTGATCGTGAGAATCTTGGAAAATTTGACTCTCGAAGTGACGAAGGGATTTTCTTAGGTTATTCTACAAACAGCAGAGCATATCGAGTTTTTAACTTAGAATCTAAGACGATCGTAGAATCGATAAATGTTAAGGTAGATGAAGCTTTTCACTTTGAATCTGAAAAATCTACCCTCGATATCTCTCTTGATGATGATACACCTGCTAATGCATCTTCTTCTAACAATTCTTTCGATAATAATGATGCATCTAACGGTTCTTCAAGCTTATCTGATGTGCAGGAATCATCTCGTGTACCTCCGCCTACTCCTCTACCTCAAACGTTACGCATCTCCAAGGATCACCCTGAATCGAACATCATTGGAGATCCACAAGAAGGAGTTAGAACACGGAGACAATTGGTTTGCGGATTTGCATGCTATGTATCTCAAATCGAACCAAGGAATGTTGATGAAGCTCTCCAAGATGATTACTGGATTAAAGCAATGCAGGAAGAGCTCCATCAATTCGAGCGAAACAAAGTCTGGGAATTGACGAAGCCTCCGAAGCAACACAATGTGATAGGTACCAAATGGATCTTCAAGAACAAGAAAAATGAAGAAGGTACTATCATCAGGAACAAAGCAAGGTTAGTTGCTCAAGGCTACTCTCAAGTAGAAGGTATAGACTTTGATGAAACTTTCGCCCCTGTAGCTAGACTCGAGTCCATTCGTATATTGTTTGCGATTGCTTGTCATTTTAAAATCAAATTATTTCAAATGGACGTTAAGAGCGCCTTTTTAAATGGATTTTTAAATGAGGAAGTTTATGTGGCTCAACCGAAAGGTTTTGTGGATCATAAACTACCTAACCATGTTTTTCGTCTGAAAAAGGCTCTTTACGGTCTGAAACAAGCACCGCGAGCATGGTACGAAAGGTTGACAAAGCACCTTTTGGAAAAGGGCTACACTCGAGGGGGAGCTGACAGGACTCTCTTTGTGAAGCATTATCAAAACAATTTCATAGTTGCTCAAATCTATGTCGATGACATTGTTTTTGGAGCAACAAGAGATAATGATGCTTCTAAATTCGCGGAGACCATGGAAAGCGAATTTGAGATGTCCATGATGGGCGAATTGACTTATTTTCTTGGATTACAAGTTAAACAAAACGATGAAGGAATTCACTTGTGTCAATCCAAGTATGCACTGGAGTTGGTCAAAAAGTTTGATCTTGAAAATTCTAAGGATTTTCCGACTCCAATGGGAACTAGCCATAAGGGACTTGGAAGTGAATCACAAAGTGAGAATGTAGACGAGAAACTGTATCGCAGTATGATTGGAAGTCTACTATATCTCACGGCTAGTCGCCCGGATATATCCTTCAGTGTTGGGATTTGTGCGAGATATCAATCAGCACCGAAGGAGGTTCACCTGAAAGCGGTGAAACGGATCATCCGGTATATCAAAGGTACAATCAATTTCGGAATTTGGTATCCTATGGGAACGACTTTGGATATTGTTGGATACTCAGATGCCGATTGGGCTGGATCAGTGGATGACCGGAAAAGCACGAGTGGTGCATGCTTCTATCTTGGCCACTGCCTTGTTGCATGGCACAGTAAAAAGCAGAACTGCATAGCACTCTCGACTGCCGAAGCGGAGTACATTTCTGCAGGAAGTTGTTCAACCCAATTGATTTGGATGAAAAGCGTGTTGAGCGATTTCCGGATTTCAACATCTTCGGTAACCATTTTATGTGACAACACTAGTGCTATTAACATTTCTAAAAACCCTGTGTTGCACTCTAGAACAAAACATATTGAACTTAGATATCATTTTCTTAGAGAGCTAGTTGAATCAAACATTCTTCAACTGTCATATATTTCAACTGAGGATCAATTAGCTGATATCTTAACAAAACCTTTGGATCAAAAACGTTTTATTCACTTGCGTAAAGCAATTGGCATGCTTTCCTTGAAATAAACTCTTTTGAAACCTTTGCTTAGGTTAGGTTTTGTTTTTGTTTTTGTTTTGTTCTTTATCTATGTTTTGTACATAGGACATTAATTGAGCATAAATCATAATTGACTTTAATTGCATCCTTTTATGCATTTAGAAATTTATTATGCTTTTGATGTCATAATATTTCAATGTTGCAATGATCATTTACGTTAATTAAACCATCTTTTAAGTGATCAAAGTCAATTTCTCTCTCAATGATCTCTTGGTATAGTCATTATCATATTTGATTGCTTAGTCGAGTATGAATTCGAGATCAATGGTTTGGTTGAATACCTTATATATTAAATAATTGATAGCCAATTGAGGGGGAGTCAATGAAATGTAAAATGCTCAAAAGATGTGGAAAGAGTTACATCCCAATGAGGAGTGTGAAAACTACCACCACATGGAGAAAATGAAAAAAAAAAGATACTCCATGAATGAAAAGCAAATTTTTGTTTTGAAAATTGTTGATGAAATTCATATTGAAATACTTGACTCAGTCGTATTTCATGGTTGGTATAAGGTGGGATTTTTATAAAAGATGCTCAAAGAGCCACTCCTTCAACAGATTGTCTAGATATATTATCTAACTTATCTGGGATTTCAAACATCTATTGATCTTGGTATTTCATTTTCTTTACCAAAATTGATGATTTGATAAAGGCATTACACATAAGATCAGGATAGATGTAATTGAAGTTGTTCAACTTTAAGTGTTTTAACTTTCGTAAATTTTCGTTTCATTTTTGGATATTTTTGATAGATTTTGCATAATCTATTTCTTGTTGTATGAAACGATGTCTTTTGTTTAAAGTTGACATGGTAAAGTGCTTACATACTTTTTCTGGATTTTATGGAATTTTTCTGAATTTTTCTGAAGAAAAAGTTGAAGCCGATCCGGATCGGGGTAAGTGATCCGGATCCCGAACGCAGGATTCTTCCTGCGGGTAGCCGATCCGGATCACATTCTCGATCCGATCCGGATCACGGCTAGGGTTTTTATAAGAACAAAGAGGATTTGATTTCTTTTACCCTAATCTTTTGTTCTAAAGTCTCTAGAGCTTCTCTCTCTAGATTTCTTGCATTTTGGAGCTTCCAAACTCAAAGTTCTTCGGATTCAAGTAAGTTTTATTGATCAAAACTCGGTTTTTCACAGTTTTTATGGTTTTTCATCAAACGTGAGTTGAAATCTTGGAACTTTTTCGTTTGTGAATGGTTTTTGATCAAATTTCTTTTGAAATAAGAACTCTGGGTCAATTAGTTTTGCTTTTATGCTGGGTTTTCTCAAGATAAACGAGTTTTTAGGCTTCGATTTCTAAAAATTCTGGTTTAGGGCATAAAAGAGGAATTTTTGAAAATCATGGAATTGATCTATTTTTAAAATTCTTTTTGGAAAACTAATTTGATTCTTGGCTTCTCTACATGATTATGATTGTCTAGGTACAATTTTTCAAATTTTTCAAAATTGACGATTTTTCATGTGTTCTTGAGTTGGTTTCACAGGACACTTTCTCTAAACTCAAAGCACTAACGTCAATGGCACTCTCCTGGTTAATCCTGTTGTTGGTCACAATGGTGCACACCCGTGCAACTGTTAAAAAGGAACAAGATGCCCTCCTCGAGACAAGACAAAAACTGATGACAGCTCAGACTATGATGATGAAGAATGGGAAGAATTCTTCAAAGATGTTCAACAAAAAATTGATGAGGAGGACAGGCATATTTGAAGAACAAAAGGCTAATGAAATCTGCCTCAACGACAAGACAATATACAAGACGAAAAAGTACCAGCATTCAGATTAATGAGCCTCTTACTAGAGCACGCTCACTTTCTGGAATTCTACAAACTGAATCTCCATGGGTTACGGGACTGAATGCACCATCTGCATCTACGCAGAATCCATCAACATCAAGGAGAAGGACTGCTGAAACAGATACATTGGAATCCATTCGCCAAGAACAGCAAAGACTCTCTGCTGAACAGGAAAAGTTGTCGAAAGAACTTCAGCTCATTTCATCTGAGCACAAGAAGATCAAGAAGAAATTTTCAAATATTTCAAAGATGCTTAAAGGATTTTAAGCAAGCTGAGCTGTACCAGTTCAGACACTTCAGACTAAACAAACTTTTTCTTTTTGTGCAGGATTTTTAGGTTTTAGTCTTATTGATACTTTTAGTTTAGTTCTCAGTTTGTGCATATTAATAGAACTTTTTTAACTCTCCTTACATATTGTAGCTCTTGCTACGTTTTGGCTTTGTTTTGTGACAAAAAGGGGGAGAGAGTTAGAGAGAACTTTGAACAATGAACAATGATTGTGAATATGAATTTGTGAATATTAAGGTAAGTATGACTCCAACTCAACTTTGGTTTTATCTTGTGATTTGTGCATGTCCCTACTAACTATTCGACTAACTATTTGGGCATGTAATATGACTAACAAGTTGATGTTGGACTAACATACTTTGACATTTGGTTTTCGATTGCTTAGAAGATATGTTGGTTTTAACTATGATTCTCTTACATATCTGAATTTTTCAAATGTCATGATGAGAATAAACTCTATCTCTGTAGTTGGTTTTGAATGTTTCAATTCTTGAGGTATCTAACGATTTTGTTTGTCAAGAATGCTTTCTGTGTGCAGAGATTACAGATGTCTAAGTCTAGAGTCTGTTCTAGGAGTTTATCTCATGTTTTTAATTTCTGGATCTCTTTTGTAAATTTTTGTTGTATGGTGATAGCAACAAAAATATCTTTTTGAATTTTCTTTTGTGGATTTGTGTTTTGTCACGAAACCGCCAAAGGGGGAGATTGTTACGGAATTTGAGTTGGCGTATTTCGTGAATGTATTAAGTCTTGAAGATTGAAGATGAAGAAACTTTGGATCGTATACCTCAATCTCAAGAAAGAAGAATTCAAAAGGATCAGGTACGTTTAACTAAAGAATTTTGATGATCCGAATACTTCTTATAGTGTAGAAACACCTGGAAGAGGTTTTAATTGCTTAAACATCAAAAACTGGACATGGGACATGTTCAGGATCCGGATCGTGGCTTGCAATCCGGATCCCGAAGGGTGTTGGTTCATACACTGGTTCAATCCGGATCGCAGCCTCCTCTGATCCGGATCCCGAACACTAGTTTTACCTGTTGCTTCTCGATCCGGATCAGGAATTGCAATCCGGATCCCGAACATGATGTTTGGTAAAACTGTATGAACGATCCGGATCGGGGACTACGATCCGGATCCCGAACAAGCAATTTTCTGGAAACCGTCTTTTGTGCTTCTGCAATCCGGATCGCCAAATCCAATCCGGATCGCCGTCGGTAATTCTTTCCAGAAAAGGCTGTTTTTGATCCGTATATTCTTCCTAGGGTTTCTAACCTATAAATAGGCCCTGTATTCATTTCTAGGGCATCGGCAATCCACATAGCTATTAGAGAAAAAATAGCCGAAAAGAAAAAATCCACATATATAGAGAAGAAAGGAAATCAATAGATTTATTCTATGTTTCTTCATCTATATTGATTGATTTGATTCTAGGTTTTCCATACTCACATTTTGAGTAGAATCAAATCAATGAATACTTAGATGGTATTTCCGATCTATCTTTAATCTAAGTATTCGGCGGATCATCACCACCCAAACAAAACAACGATTTACCCCAAAATCGGCGCGTGGACTCGCGTGGCCTTGTGGATTCAAGGTGCAACCGCTCTCGTGGATTCGGAGCGAGGTACGTTCGTGGATTCGAAGCGTGCCACTGGGTGAAGACCGTGGATTCGGTTGGACGTCGTGGACTCGACGTTGGACGCTGTGGATTCAGCGTTGGGCGCGGATCGTGGATTCGAGAAGCGTCGTGGAGCGAGCGGGAAGATCTACTAGGAGCGTATGAAAAAGGTTGAGTCGTCTGTGAGTACGGTATATCACCTTGTACGTGTGTTAATTCTAGTGGATTTCGCCGTGTTATCGGTCCCGTGGTTTTTTACTCCGGTTTGGAGTTTTTCCACGTAAAAATCTTGCGTGTTCTTTTATTTTTCCGCATTGGGTTTATTTGCGCAATGATTTTTTGAGTGTTTATTGTTTACACCTATTCACCCACCTCTAGGTGTTTTTTTCCCCTATTTGGATCCATATTAGTATAACCCAACATGACGCACCCACTAGGACTACTAGAGGCAAAAGAAAAGAACAGTGGTAAGCTATAAAAGCTGCTGATAAAAAGGAAAACTATCACAACTATGCCTCTAAATGCCATGAAATGACTGAATGTATGCATCAACATCATGCCTGCCTGAAATAACCCAATCTTGTGCCACCAGTAAAACTGGTACTGCCTGCTGTGCTGTCACGCCCCCGGGGGTTTTTGAGTCAATCAAAGCGGAAAATTGCGTGTCTATTTTTTTTTTTCTTAATAAGGTAATATAAACCTCATCCCCGGTGCGTGCCAGACCGCCACATACACAAATTCTCTCTGCCCACGGACAGAGTCTCCTTTGTGTATGCACGGCGTCTCATTTACAACATACGATTCATTTACAACATCAACATTAAACTCCAACCAACAACCATACAGTAGACATACATCACCAAACATTACAAGTTTATAAAGCGGCGTCAACGTTTGGAAAGGATAAAACCCAACGTTTGAAAAATCCGTGCCCACACGGCACTTCGTTTTGAGAAAACATTTTCGCAATCATCTAGTTTATCGTGAAAACATGCCGCGTAAGAAAGCACCACTAGAAGTATCAAAAGCATATGAGTACACCTCATCCACAAAACTAACCCATACCTGTCCAAAACTAAAGTAATCCACCACTATAGTAATCCACAAGCAAATTAACTACTGTAAGCATAACGGAAAATGAGATAGAAACCAAGTGTCCTGACTACGGTCCTCGCGACGCAGTCTCACCGCCCTCCCGGCTAACGCACCTAGTAGCACCTGTCACGGAGTGGGTAAAGTCAGTGACAAACAAAGTAGATGTCTAATAATAGCAAAGAAGGAAAAACGAACCGAATAACCCGAGTACACCGTAACCTTTCGTTAAAGCCCTGTGCATATTTTAAACTGGGCACCAACCCCAGATTTATCAATTAAGTTGGGCACCAACCCCAGAGTACCTGTCGGAGAGACTAAAGTCTCCCCTCGTGCACAATCACCTCTTTGATGCTTTTACCCCTTTCGCGGTGCTGATGTGCTATTTTCAGCTGGCGCGAAGAGGTCCTCACGGCTCCCACTCCTTTGTGAGGCACACGGGTCAAAAAGACCACTCTTCCGGAAAAGTACACCCATGCGGAGGCCAATCCGCCTGTGTACGTGCAGCATCCGAAACCGGATTTGCCGAGATCGGCGTGTAGTGAGCACCGCGACCGCAGCCGCTTACATTGTTAGATAAAAATATCATTATGCGAAAGGTTAAACTGTCCATCTACTTTGTTAGGTAAATTGAGAGCATTTTTAATGACGATAGATGCACTTACTGCACTTGTTGCACTTATAGCAACCGTACCCACCTTGTTGGAGAGCAATCGGAACACCTGTATCCTTCGCGCTCTCCCGCTGCACCCCTGGACCGAAGATCGTCGGGAAGGTCGCCCGGTCGTGCTTTTGCCTTCCGATCGGTGTTCGGGACAATCGGGCTCCCTCTCTTTTCCCTTCTTCTTCCTTCGGCTAGGGTTCCGTTTTTTTTTTTTTTTTTCTCTTTCTTTCTCTCCTCACCGGTTAGGGTTTTTGCTTTCTTTTCTTTTACGGATAACGGGGATTATCTAAATATCCTCTTTTTCTTTAATTATTTCTTTTATTATTATTTTTTTTCCTTTTTACTTCATACGGTATGTAAAAAGAAAAACCCGCAAATATCCGGATCTTATCTCTTATCCACTCCACGAGATAAAATCCCACCTTTTAAAATCCTGATCACCGATTATTTAATTTACTTAATTAAATAATCATGGGAAACCAATTCCCAATTGGATTAAATTATCGGTTATTTAATTTCCAATTTAAATCCTGGTCACCGATTATTTAATCCCTTCATTAAATAATCTTGGGAAATAAATTCCCAATTTAAATCTCGGTTACCGATTATTTCCCCTTTAATTCGTACGTAAAGAATCCAAACTTCCGTTATCGGATAATTAATTAATTAATTAATTAATTATCCCCTACGAGATAACCCACCTTATCTCTAACGGGTGCAAGATATTTTGCACGGATTCCGATGCGTGACTAATCACCGCGTCACTAAGGATCCCGTTCCGGGAGATCCCGACATCGGATTTCGAATCCGATCGCACCGTCGGTCATCTTTTCCGCGCTCTATCGCAGAAAAATACACGCACCCCGCCCCGGCCGACCTTTGAAAATTAAATAATTTTATTTCGCTTAAGGCTTAAGCAATTACATGTGAGTCAAAAATACCCCTAAGGGTCGGATCACTACACCACTCACACTTTATAAAAAGTTTCGTCCCGAAACTTAAGTACAAACCTCACTAAAACAAATCGGGAAAACATTCCCTCATTTTTTATTCCAGTTCCCACGTCGCCTCGCGCTCTTCGTGGTTGCTCCACTGGACCTTCACATAGGGGATAGTTCGATTGCGCAACTTCTTGTCCTCTCTTGCCAAAATCCGCACCGGCGTCTCCTCGACGCTCAAATCCTCTCGCAACTCGATGGTGGAGGCATCCAAGGCATGAGAGGGGTCAGCCAGGTACTTCCGGAGCATTGAGACATGGAACACGTTGTGGACTCGTTCGAGGTTCGGTGGCAGGGCTAATCGGTACGCCACCGGTCCTACGCGTTCCAGGATTTCGAACGGTCCCACGTACCTCGGGCTTAGCTTTCCCTTTATGCCGAAACATCGGTTCCCCTTGGAGGGTGAAACCCGGAGCAGCACATGCTCGCCCACCATGAACTCTAAGTCTCGGCGTCTGTTGTCCGCGTAGCTCTTCTGTCTGCTTTGGGCGGTCAGTAGTCTTTGTTTAATCAGTCGCACCTTTGCTTCGGTCTCCTCCACCAAATCTGGGCCCAGAAACTTACGCTCACCCAAGTCGTCCCAGCATATTGGAGACCGACAGCGGCGCCCGTACAGTGCCTCGTATGGCGCCATCTGAATGCTGGCCTGGTAACTGTTATTGTAGGCAAATTCCACCAGGGGCAAACATCGTGCCCACCCTTCGCCCAAGTCCAGAACGCATGCTCGAAGCATGTCCTCCACGATCTGTATCACCCGCTCTGATTGTCCATCGGTTTGCGGGTGAAAAGCCGTACTGAAGTGCAATTTGGTCCCCATTGCTCGTTGCAGGCTTCGCCAGAAGTTCGACACGAAACGTGTGTCTCTGTCCGACGTGATGGATGTCGGTACTCCGTGCAACCTTACTATCTCATCGATGTACGTTTGTGCCAGTCGTTCCCGAGTCCACGTCGTGTGTATGGGCAGAAAGTGGGCCGATTTCGTCAAACGGTCCACAATCACCCATATTGCATCGTGTCCCTGTGGCGACCTCGGGAATCCGGTCACAAAGTCCATGGTAATCATGTCCCATTTCCACTCGGGCACTGGTAAAGGTTGCAATTTTCCTGCCGGGCGCTGGTGCGGCCTTCACCTGTTGGCACACCAGGCAGTGTGCCACAAATCGAGTCACGTCTCCCTTCATTTTGGGCCACCAGAAGGTCTGTTTGACGTCCTTGTACATCTTTGTTCCCCCGGGATGCGCCGCATACGGGGCGTATGCGCCTCCCGTAGGATTTCCTCTTTGAGTTCCGGCAGATCCGGTACGCAGATTCGTCCCCGAAATCGTATCGTACCGTCGGAGTTCACCGTGAAATCGCCCTCCTTGTCGGCGGTTATTCTACTTCGCACCAGCTGGAGTTGGTCATCAGTTGATTGCCCTTCGAGAATCCTGTCCAGCAGAGTGGGTCTGACCACCAGTGTCAGAAGTTGTGCGACTGTACCTGCCGGTACTACTTCTAGCCTTAACCGCGAAAACTCCGCAATCAGACTGTCTTGCTGTGTAATGGCGCTTACATCCGCTTCCTCGGCCTGTCCCTTGCGACTCAGGGCGTCGGCCACCACGTTGGCCTTTCCCGGGTGATAGTGGATCGTTAGATCGTAATCCTTTAGTAGCTCAAGCCACCGCCTTTGTCGCAGATTTAGCTCCTTTTGGGTGAAAAGGTACTTGAGGCTCTTATGATCTGAGTACACATTGCAGTGTGCCCCATACAGGTAGTGTCTCCAAAGCTTGAGGACGAACACAACCGCTGCGAGTTCCAAATCATGTACGGGGTAATTCCGCTCGTACTCCTTGAGCTGCCTTGACGCATAGGCTATTACCTTTCCCCGTTGCATGAGTACTCCACCCAATCCATTTCGCGACGCATCGCAATATACTTCATATTCCTCCCCTGGTTCTGGCAGGGCGAGAATCGGGGCTTGCGTCAATCTATCCTTGAGCTCCTCGAAGCTTCTTTGACATTTGTCCGTCCAGATAAACTTTTCCCCCTTTCTAGTCAAACGGGTCAAGGGGGTGGCTATCTTGGAGAAACCCTCCACGAAGCGCCGGTAATACCCGGCTAATCCCAGGAAGCTTCGAATCTCCGTCACCGTCGTCGGTTGGGGCCAGTCCGTCACCGAATCTATCTTCTTCGGATCCACTGCGACTCCAGCCGCCGAGATTACGTGCCCCAAGAAACCGACCTCACGGAGCCAAAACTCACACTTTTTGAGTTTGGCGTAGAGTTTCTGTTCCCGAAGGGTCTGGAGGACTGTGCGCAGATGTTCTTCATGTTCCTCGTCTGTACGGGAGTAGATGAGGATATCGTCGATGAAGACCACCACGAATAAGTCCAGGAAGGGTTTGAATACCCTGTTCATCATGTCCATAAACACCGCCGGGGCATTGGTGAGCCCGAATGGCATTACCGTAAATTCGTAATGGCCATAGCGAGTGCGAAAAGCCGTTTTGGGGATATCCTCCCCCTTAACCCGGACCTGATGATAGCCCGACTGCAGGTCAATCTTTGAAAACACCGTCGCCCCCTGTAATTGGTCGAAGAGGTCGTCGATCCTTGGCAGGGGGTACTTGTTCTTGACGGTGACCTTATTTATCTCCCGGTAGTCGATGCACAACCGGAGACTTCCGTCCTTCTTTCTCACAAACAGGACGGGCGCGCCCCAGGGCGACGCGCTTGGTCTGATAAAACCCTTATCCAAAAGGTCCTCCAACTGCGCCTTGAGTTCCTTCAACTCCGCGAAGGCCATCCTGTACGGTGCTTTAGTGATGGGCTTGGTGCCGGGAAGCAGCTCAATTGGGAAGTCACCTCTCGCTCCGGCGGCATTCCGGGGAGCTCCGCCGGAAATACATCCGGAAATTCCCTTACGACGGGAATTTCGGAAGGCGAGGGAACGGGTCGGGTGGCTAAATCTACCGAGGCTAGATAGGCCACGCACCCGCCTCTATCAGCTTCCTAGCCCGACGCGGAGATGACAGACAAAAGGAAGTGCTTTTACATGCCAAGTACACGTTTTCCGGGAATCCCGGCTTCTGTAGTTGCACCTGGCGCTTGTCGCAGTCGATGACCGCCTGATACTCGCTAAGCCAGTCCATGCCCAAAACCACATCGTATTCTTTTAGCGGTATGACCACTAGATCCCAGGGGCACGACAACCTTCCCAGTCTTATTGAACACGAGGGTACCAGGCCAGTTGCCGCGATTGGCCCCCCAGGTGTCTGGATGGTCATCATAACATCGAGAGGGCTACTTTCTATCACATGTGTTTGTGCAAAAGTGCGGGAGATGAAGGAGCGAGTCGCTCCGGTGTCAAACAAGGTTCGAGCTCGAAAATTAGAAACGGAGGTAATACCTGCTACCACTTCCTCTGGCGGTACCGTTCCGTGCTGATCCATGGAGTAGAGTCTCCCTCCGGGTTGCGGTCGCAATTCCCCTCCTGATCTTAGCGCCGGAGGATGTGAGGACATTCCCGTTGGCGCTCTACCCCTTCCTGGTGCCTGCGCCGGCGCGGTGGAAGCTGCGGAAGATGCCGCTCCAGTGTTCAGGGGACAGTTGAACCGGAAATGCCCCTGTTTGCCGCAGCGATAACAGTGGTCTTGTCTCTTAGGGCATTCCGTCACTGGGTGCGATGCTCCGCAAATAACGCATGGCTTGTTCGCTGGTCGTGGCTTCCCGGCAGGCGCACTCTTGCTTCCTGGCTGCTTCTTGGGGTACTTTGGGGGTCGGCTCCCACCAGAAGGGCCCCCTCCCGGGTAAGTCTGCGTTCGCTTCTTCTCCCGGTTATTCTCTGATCCCTCACGTTGAGCTCGGGTGATAGCGAACCCCCGCTCCACGATGGTGGCCCTGTCCACCACCTCCCGGAACGTGCGCAAGTCCGCTGCCTGAACCATCTCGAAGATGTCACTCCGTAGCCCATCAACAAAAAGACGGGCCTTGTGGGGTTCATCCCGTACAGCAAACGGGACGCAATTAACCAATCTTACAAACTCCCTTTGATACTCCACGACCGAGCGGTTCCCTTGTCTAATGTTCTTCAAGTCGTCTTCCAGTTGCCGCTTAACGCTATCGGAGAAAAACGCGCCGAAGAGCTCCTCTCTGAAGGCCGACCATGTCGGTAGCGGGTCGTTCGTAGACGGATCCGGACATACCGTCTTCCACCAGATGCGTGCATTCCCTTCAAGAAAGTGGACAGCTAGTGGGACCCGCTCATGCTCCTCCATCAGTAGATCCTCGAAGAGTTTTTCCATGGTATCCACCCACTTCTCGACGACCCACGGATCGGTCGTTTCCCCCTCGAAAGTGGGAGGGTCATGCTTCTTGAACTCTGTCAAATTCGTCCTGATCCTCTCCCGCGTCGCTCGCTGCTCTGTGTTCCCTCCTGCGGTGGCGGACCCCCCAAGAACTGGGGTCGTTCCTGCCTCTCCTGCCGTCGCTCCCAACACGGGCCCCGAAGTCATCGGGGTGGGTACTTCCGTTGGGGCTGGGGGCTGTTCCGTTGTCGTACCACCCGCCCCTTGCGGTTCCGTAGTGGGTGCGGTGGTTTCGGGCGGAGGGGTCGGATCGCGCTCGGCTGGCGCGGTCGCCTGCCGCTGCGTCAGTTGACGAACCTGCTCCGTCAGTGTCGCCAACTGCCCGGCCATTTCCCGCAGTTGTTGCCGGAGGAGCTGGTTCTCTGCGGCGGCCGGGGCTGCTCCGTCTGCGTCTGCATTCTCGGTGGACGATCTAGTCCGAGCCATTGTTCGCTGTAACCAAAGAAACCATGTCAACCCTATGGTTATAACCCTAGCACCCTGTCTTACGTTTACACCTATGTTAAATCCCCTTTTTCCCCGTACTCTCACGTACTACCACACCTATATCTTGGTTATCTCATGTCCAATTTGCTTGTGGCACCTTACACTGTGGATGTGGATCACGTCTACTATGGTTGTGGTTGTTATTCTCTGATACCATTTAATCTGTCACGCCCCCGGGGGTTTTTGAGTCAATCAAAGCGGAAAATTGCGTGTCTATTTTTTTTTTCTTAATAAGGTAATATAAACCTCATCCCCGGTGCGTGCCAGACCGCCACATACACAAATTCTCTCTGCCCACGGACAGAGTCTCCTTTGTGTATGCACGGCGTCTCATTTACAACATACGATTCATTTACAACATCAACATTAAACTCCAACCAACAACCATACAGTAGACATACATCACCAAACAACACAAGTTTATAAAGCGGCGTCAACGTTTGGAAAGGATAAAACCCAGCGTTTGAAAAATCCGTGCCCACACGGCACTTCGTTTTGAGAAAACATTTTCGCAATCATTTAGTTTATCGTGAAAACATGCCGCGTAAGAAAGCACCACTAGAGTATCAAAAGCATATGAGTACACCTCATCCACAAAACTAACCCATACCTGTCCAAAACTAAAGTAATCCACCACTATAGTAATCCACAAGCAAATTAACTACTGTAAGCATAACGGAAATGAGATAGAAACCAAGTGTCCTGACTACGGTCCTCGCGACGTAGTCTCACCGCCCTCCCGGCTAACGCACCTAGTAGCACCTGTCACGGAGTGGGTAAAGTCAGTGACAAACAAAGTAGATGTCTAATAATAGCAAAGAAGGAAAAACGAACCGAATAACCCGAGTACACCGTAACCTTTCGTTAAGCCCTGTGCATATTTTAAACTGGGCACCAACCCCAGATTTATCAATTAAGTTGGGCACCAACCCCAGAGTACCTGTCGGAGAGACTAAAGTCTCCCCTCGTGCACAATCACCTCTTTGATGCTTTTACCCCTTTCGCGGTGCTGATGTGCTATTTTCAGCTGGCGCGAAGGGGTCCGCACGGCTCCCACTCCTTTGTGAGGCACACGGGTCAAAAAGACCACTCTTCCGGAAAAGTACACCCATGCGGAGGCCAATCCGCCTGTGTACGTGCAGCATCCGAAACCGGATTTGTCGAGATCGGCGTGTAGTGAGCACCGCGACCGCAGCCGCTTACATTGTTAGATAAAAATATCATTATGCGAAAGGTCAAACTGTCCATCTACTTTGTTAGGTAAATTGAGAGCATTTTTAATGACGATAGATGCACTTACTGCACTTGTTGCACTTATAGCAACCGTACCCACCTTGTTGGAGAGCAATCGGAACACCTGTATCCTTCGCGCTCTCCCGCTGCACCCCTGGACCGAAGATCGTCGGGAAGGTCGCCCGGTCGTGCTTTTGCCTTCCGATCGGTGTTCGAGACAATCGAGCTCCCTCTCTTTTCCCTTCTTCTTCCTTCGGCTAGGGTTCCGTTTTTTTTTCCTTTTTCTCTTTCTTTCTTTCTCTCCTCACCGGTTAGGATTTTTGCTTTCTTTTCTTTTCTACGGATAACGGGGATTATCTAAATATCCCCTTTTTCTTTAATTATTTCTTTTATTATTATTTTTTTCCCTTTTTACTTCATACGGTACGTAAAAAGGAAAACCCGCAAATATTCGGATCTTATCTCTTATCCACTCCACGAGATAAAATCCCACCTTTTAAAATCCTGATCACCGATTATTTAATTTACTTAATTAAATAATAATGGGAAACCAATTCCCAATTGGATTTAAATCATCGGTTATTTAATTTCCAATTTTAAATCCTGGTCACCGATTATTTAATCCCCTTCATTAAATAATCTTGGGGAAATAAATTCCCAATTTAAATCCCGGTTACCGATTATTTAACCCCTTTAATTCGTACGTAAAAGAATCCAAACTTCCGTTATCGGATAATTAATTAATTAATTAATTAATTATCCCCTACGAGATAACCCATCTTATCTCTAACGGGTGCAAGATATTTTGCACGGATTCCGATGCGTGACTAATCACCGCGTCACTAAGGATCCCGTTCCGGGAGATCCCGACATCGGATTTCGAATCCGATCGCACCGTCGGTCATCATTTTCCGCGCTCTATCGCAGAAAAATACACGCACCCCGTCCCGGCCGCCCCTTTGAAAATTAAATAATTTTATTTCGCTTAAGGCTTAAGTAATTACATGTGAGTTCAAAAGTACCCCTAAGGGTCGGATCACTACATGTGCCTTGCCTGCCAAATCGGGTGGGTTGGCCAAACCCTAACACCGATAGGAAATAGGAGTCTCATGGACTCAAAGCCTGCCTGTAACACACTCCGGAGTGGCCCCCGAGGGGAGCGACCCACACGAGTAAAGTATCTCAGTAATAAGTATCATAAGTGCCATAAAACAGCAGGACTGGATCATGACTATGATCAAAGTGGGAAAAGCCATTCACTAGAGAAAAGTCCGATTCCCGGCTAATGCAAAAACAGACTCAACCCTGATCTGATGCAAAAATAAACATCCGGCCGACCACCTACTGCCCGCGGTCACCGTAATACCCCACAGTACCACAATCTCGGCTACACTATCTCAAACCCCTGCTCACACTTGAGCGACAACATCTGAATGCAAAGGAGAGCAATAAAGCATGCCAAGTTTCAATATGATAGTGTAGCAATAAATAGTGGCCTTACCAGATGTCCAGTCATGCATGCAACTGTCTTATAGTGTCAAATATTTATTTTAAAAAGATTGATTTGTTATAAAAGTTATTTGCATGCGAGATTATAGCCTTTGTCCCAATCGCAGTGTCCCAAGATAAGTCATCATATAATTTGTGGGGTTATATTAAATTTTAGGAGAGTTCGTCCCAGCGGTTCTTGTCATTTGTCATATTAGTTTGTCCCAATGGTTTTCATTAATTGTCCTGTTAGTTGTCCTGTTAGTTTGTCCTGTTAGTTGTCCTGTTAGTTGTCCTGTTAGTTTGTCCCAATGGTTCTCATCAATTGTATCTTAGGGGAGTTCCAATAATCCCAGTGAGCTTGTCAAAAAAAATGAGGTAAGCAACAACCGCCCACCTCGAACAGCTCAAACAACACCCCAGGTAGTCTCCTGGCTGTCCACAGTCCTCAAATCCTGCAATCAGTGCATAGCTGTACATAACAATGCTCTAAATACAAATCCCAAAAGTACAATATTTGCTGTTTTTCAGACAGCACGGAAAAAGAGGAGTTTTTCACCTCTAAACAGTGCTCAGAAAAATCCAGAAAAATTATGGTTGCGTTCCTCGCGAAGAGTAGATCAAAATCGCCTCTTTAAACGCCTCGATCTGATGTTCCTACGCCAAGATAAAAATCGGAGAAGTTGACGCTGTCCAGAAATTTCCACAGTAAAAAGGGGGGTCAAAGAGGCCTTGGAAACTATGCCAAAAGTACGAAACGGAGCAAAATGATCAACACGGAAATCGAAGCCCTACCTCTTACGGTCGTGCTGCCGCAAAAATCGTTCAAAAATTCCTCCTGGTTAGCCCGCAGGGATTTTTCGACTGAACTGCGACGGAAAATGGGCCGAAAAAGAAAACCGTCGCAGTGCGCCGCGTCGCAGATAACTCACTATCTGTAACTCCAGAAATTCTGAAATTTTGAAGAGAGAGAGAAGAGAGAGAGAGGAACAACTTTTGTATAGGGTACTTTCTCTGTTTCTCTCTCTAAAGCTCGAAAACCGAGGTGGGAAATGAGAGGAGGGTGAGGGATCTATTTATAATGGGCCAAGGGAATCTTGGGCTCCACACCAGATCCGGATCCAAACAGGAAACACGAAAATTGGCCAACCAGATTGCGCCACGTGTCCACAAAACAGGAAACAGCCTGTGCAAGGCCACTCAAAATTCGCCACGTGTCCACGTGGTGCACGTGCCTGCTCCGCGCTCCGGGATTTTCGGATCCTGTCAGCCAATAGGGGAGCGCCACGTGTCACCCTCCCACATGCCTTCTAGAAGCCGGCCAGCCAATCGGAAGCTGCCACGTGGCAGATGGAATTTTCGGTGCTTCCGGTGCACGCCATGCCCATGGACCGCGCACCCGCGCCTGCCCGCGCCTGCCCGTGCCGCGCGCCTCCGTCTTCCGCCGCTGCGCCGCCGCTGCGCCGCTGCCCGCCGCCGTGCGCCGCCGTCCGCCGCCGCTTGCCGGTCGCCGGAACAGTAATTCCGGCGGCCGGAGTTACTGTTCCGGCATGAACAGTACCCATGGTGCCGGAAAAATTAAGTAAATACACCATTTTGACCGTTTTCGCGCGCTGAGTCCAAATACGACGTCCGTTTTGCCAAATTCTCATCCGAAATTTTGCCGAAAGCTCCCAAAAATTCCCGTTTGCCCCGATTTTTGCGCCAAGTCTATTTTAAATGTCCAATTTCGATTCTACAAGCTCCGTTGCACTATACAAGCTCCCCGCAGTCACTGTTTAATGTTGCACAGTTCCTGCGGGAGTCCGGATCATCACATTTCTCTCGGCGGTTGAACCCACTGGGAACTCAAATGTAGTTCTCACACCCCTTGGGTGACTCCCCCCCACAGGTTCGGGAATGGATGCAGCGGTCGAGACGGATTAGATGCGGACAGCGAGGCATACGACAGGGGCAAGGGCCCAGCAGCATAGAGACCTAGAGGGTCTAGCAGAGGTATCCCATTTATATATTTCTTGAGTGAACCTTGTATGGTGAGGAATTCATGTAAAGGAAATGTAATAATTTTATTTGCAAGTTCAGAAATGTAAAGTGTAATAAGTTTAATTTATGGTTCACTCTTGTATGCTTTCATTTCCGCATTAACTATTTGTTACTGAATGAAAGTTTTAAATTTTAAGTGATTTTTAGTACTCTGATATTGAGCTTCCGCATACACTTGTTGTGTTATTATGGATGTTACCATTCCTTTCGGGTAGAAAAAGTTCTCACCCGATTGGCGGGTCTGTTGGCGTGCCCGAACCGTACAAATTGGCGGACTCGGGGCGTGTCACGCCCCGGGTGTAAACCAGAACCCGGGCCCGTCCACAGATCCGCCGTATACACGGAATTTCCCGTGTATACGAAGCGCTGGTAACCTGCTCAGATATAGATGATATAATAAAAGAGCATAAACAGAGCTAAACTACAACTAATACGTCTCAGATAAAGCAGAAAGTAAAGTGCAGAAGTAAACTCTCAATAATACATATGTCTCTCCCAGCTCACTAATCAAATACAACCAGCTGGCCGAAGCCAGACCCAAAAAGAAATGAAAAGTAGAGTATCTGAGAGTATCGGGGTACATCTAGTAACTGCACTGGTGCCTGGGTAGACCGCTATCTAGTCCGCGATCCTCTTACCTCGATCCGCTGCGGAGGGTCCTGCAACTCCCGCAGACGACTCTGCAAAACAAAGGAGAAGAGCAAAAAGAAAAGCAGTGGGGAGTGAGAACTACTATAAAACAGTAGCCTCCTCCTAGTGGGTAAGCCTCAACTCAAATGTGCCCACTAGGACTATAAGAGGCGGAAAAGATGAACAAAGGTGGTAAGCTGTAAATAAAACTGCTGATGATGAATAGAGCTACCACTACATGCCTCTAATGAGCTAACTGATAGTATAGCTATATGTATGCATCAGAATGTAAATGCCTGCCTGTCTAGACCCAATCGATACACCAGTAAGCACTGGTACTGCCTGCTCTGCCTGCCAAATCGGGTATGCCAGCCTACGCATAACACCGATAGGGAAAGAGAGTCTCGAAGACTCGAATGCCTGTAAGAACGCACACTCCGGAGTGGCACTCGAGGGGAGCGACCCACACGAGTATAATGCCTGGGTAACAAGTACCAAATCAGCAGGACTGGATCATGACTCTGATCAAGGTGGAAAACCCATCCACTAAAAGAAATCCAAATCCTCTATCCCAATCTGATGCAATAACCATTGTCCGGTCAACCGCCGAAGATCCGCGGTTGCCGCAATGCCCTGCCCTCACAGCCTGCCTGTCCCAAAGCCCACAACTGTCTGACTACACTATCCCAGCCCCTGCTCGAACCCGAGCGCACTATCCCCCCCAAATGTAGATAAAAGAAGAGAAAAGCATGGTTTCTCCTAAGTCAATTCCAGCATGATAGTGTAGCAGAAAAAGGTGGCCTAACTAAATGTCCATACACGCATGCAAAGTCCTTTATCATTATTAAACATGATTCAAGTATTCTAGTTCTCACAAAGTAGAGATATGCCGTTTAAATAAACTTCCATTTTACTAAGTTGCCCCAAAATAGTTTATGTGTCACGCCCCCGGGGGTTTTTGAGTCAAACAAAGCGGAAAGCTGCGTGTTATTTTTTTTTTTCTTAATAGGGTCATATAAGCCTCATCCCCGGTGCGTGCCAGACGGCCACATACACAAATTCCCTCCGCCCACGGACAGAGTCTCCTTTGTATATGCACGGCGTCTCATTTACAACATGCTATTCATTTGCAACATCACACATCAAACTCCAACCAACAACCATACAGTAGCCATGCATCACCAAACAACATAAGTTTATAAAGCGGCGTCAACATTTAGAGAGGATAAAACCAAGCGTTTGCAAAACCCGTGCCCACACGGCACTTCGTTTTGAGAAAACATTTTCGAAATCCTTTGGTTCATCGTGAAAATGTGCCGCGAATGAAAACACTACTATAAGTATCAAAAACATAAAAGTACATCCCATCCACAGAGCTAACTAATACATGTCCACAACTAAAGTAATCCACAAGCAAATTAACTATTTATAGCATAAAAGGAAATGAGATATAAAACCAAGTATCCTGACTACGGTCCTCGCGACGCAGTCTCACCGCCATCCCGGCTAACGCACCTAGTAAAACCTGTCACGGAGTGGGTAAAGTCAGTGACAAACAAAGTAGATGTCTAATAATAGCAAAGGAGGAAAACGAACCGAATACACCGAGTACACCATAACCTTTCGTTAACACCCTGTGCATATTTTAAACTGGGCACCAACCCCAGATTCACCAATTAAGCTGGGCACCAACCCCAGCTCACCTGTCGGGGAGACCAAAGTCTCCCCTCGTGCACAAACACCTTTGATGCTTT
This sequence comes from Tillandsia fasciculata, assembly GCA_029168755.2. Lineage (NCBI taxonomy): Eukaryota > Viridiplantae > Streptophyta > Magnoliopsida > Poales > Bromeliaceae > Tillandsia > Tillandsia fasciculata. Next base: position 12,475,918 of record CM054936.1, read on the forward strand.
TACCTCTTTGCGGTGCTGGTGTATCACCTTCAGCTGGCGCAAAGAGGTCCCCACTCGCACCTATACCTTCGCGGGGCACACGGGTCAAAAAGACCACTCTTCCGGAAAAGTACACCCATGCGGAGGCCAATCCGCCTGTGTACGTGCAGCATCCGAAACCGGATTCGCCGAGATCGGCGTGTAGTGAGCACCGCGACCGCAGCCGCTTACATTGTTAGATAAAAATATCATTATACGAAAGGTTAAACTGTCCATCTACTTTGTTAGGTAAATTGAGAGCAACTTTAATGACGATAGATGCACTTACTGTACTTGTTGCACTTATAGCAACCGTACCCACCTTGTAGGAGAGCAATCGGAACACCTATATCCTTCGCGCTCTCCCGCTGCACCCCTGGACCTAAGGAAAGTCTGCAAGGATAACTATAGTCACAAACGTGTACTAACATCCCAAAACAAAAGACCCAATTTACTCTTTTTGACGGAAAAGTCCAACACCGTCCGGTTCGCCGAAAACCGGAACCCCGCGCGGCACCCAACATAATAAAATAATGACCAAGATGGTCCCAAGTGGCCGTGCCAAGAAAGCCACGGAAATAGCGATCCCAACGGCGAAAACGGCGCTCAAAACGGTGGAAAAACGGACAAGAACGGAGCAAATGAATTTCGGGCTGTCGGTTGGTGCACGGGGGCAACCGTACACCGGGTTCACGGCGTCAGGCGGCGGCGGCATGCGCCGGGTGCACGCAGGAAGCGTGCACCGTGCGCTACGGGCCGGGCTGGTGCACGATCCGAGCGTGCATCGGGTCCTTGCTCCTCGGCCGCAAGTGCGTGCGCCGGGTGCACGCATGAGGCGTGCACCGCGCGCCTTGGGCCGGGCCGGTGCACGAAACCGTGCACCGGGTCTGGTGCTTCCGACGCTTCGGGCGTGCACCGGGTGCACGCCTGGACCCGTGGACCGCGGCCGTACGGACAGCACAGTAAACCCCAATTTTCGCGTTTTTCTTCGCCGTTTTCGCTCCCGTTCGCGATTTCTTCTCCGTTTTCGCTCCCATGGGATCCCGGCGACGACCCCGCGAACATGGTAACGACGGCGGCGGCCTCCCGTCTAACAACGGCGGCGGCGGCCTCCCGTTAACCCACTATGTCCCGACGAAGTCGCCCCAAAAATTCTCGAAAAATTCCCGAAAAATTCCCGGTAATTCTAACGGCTAAACCGACGATCGACGAACAACCAAAACGTCGATCGGAGGTCCGTCAAAAGGAAACCGATTAAAAACCATCAATTAAAATCCGATAAAAATCCTCGATCACACCCGATCAAGAACGAGGATAAAATATGGATCAAAACCCGACGAAAATCCGCGAACGATGTTCCGATTAAAATAATCTAACAAGAACACGGAAAACCCCCGATTAATTTAACAACCGGACGATGTTCACTAACCTTAATTTATCGGAATTAAAGAACCGATCTTGTTTCCTTTTGGCGTTGGAGACCCGGATCCGCTCCCCGTAGACGATGGCATCTCGTTCTCCGATCTCCGGCACAAGAATCAGGGCGATCGGGTTCCTCCGCTTCCTCCTTCTTTTCCTCTTTTCTCCTCCGGTTAGGGTTTTCCTCTTTCTTTTCTAATTAGGGTTTCGTTTGGTTTTCGGTACGCACGAAAGAGAAGGGTTTGAGGAGGCGGTATTTTAAATTAGGGTTTCCATTCGGTAAACGGGGAATAAATAAATCTCGTTATTTATTTATCCCTTTTTATCTTATTTCATACGTACGCACCGTCAAAATCCTCCTCGGATATTTTTGACTCTAATTAATTAATTCATTAATTAATTAATCCCTTACCGATAATCCCTATTATTTAATTATTTAATTAATTTCCTCTTTATCTTACACGTGCGTAACAGGAAAAACCCACAAATATCCTGTTTCTATTTCTCAAATAAATATCTGACTTACGAGATAAAATCCTCACCTTTTAAATCCTGGTCACCGATTATTTAATCACCTTCATTAAATAATCATGGGAAATAAATTCCCACTTTTTAAAAATCCCGATCACCGATTATTTAATCACCTTCATTAAATAATCATGGGGAATAAATTCCCAACTTTAAATACACGTACGATTAATTTTCCCCCTTTTATTCGCACGTAAGAGGATTCCAATTTCCGTCACCGGATAATTAATTACTTAATTAATTAATTATCCCCTACGAGATAACCCACCTTATCTCCTACGGGTGCAAGATATTTTGCACGGATTCCGATGCGTGACTAATCTCCGCGTCACTAAGGATCCCGTTCCGGGAGATCCCGACATCGGATTTCGAATCCGATCGCACCGTCGGTCATCGTTTTCCGCGCTCTATCGCAGAAAAATACACACACCTCGTCCCGGCCGACTTTTGAAAATTAAATAATTTTATTTCGCTTAAGGCTTAAGCAATTACATGTGAGTTCAAAAATACCCCTAAGGGTCGGATCACTACACCACTCACACTTTATAAAAAGTTTCGTCCCGAAACTTAAGCACAAACCTCACTAAACACTTCGGGAAAACATTCCCTCATTTTCGATTCCAGTTCCCACGTCGCCTCGCGCTCTTCGTGGTTGCTCCACTGGACCTTCACATAGGGGATTGTTCGGTTGCGCAACTTCTTGTCCTCTCTTGCCAAAATCCGCACCGGCGTCTCCTCGACGCTCAAATCCTCTCGCAACTCGATGGTGGAGGCATCCAAGGCATGAGAGGGGTCTGCCAGGTACTTCCGGAGCATTGAGACATGGAACACGTTGTGGACTCGTTCGAGGTTCGGTGGCAGGGCTAAGCGGTACGCCACCGGTCCTACGCGCTCCAGGATTTCGAACGGTCCCACGTACCTCGGGCTTAGCTTTCCCTTTATGCCGAAACGTCGGTTTCCCTTGGAGGGTGAAACCCGGAGCAGCACATGCTCGCCCACCATGAACTCTAAGTCTCGGCGTCTGTTGTCCGCGTAGCTTTTCTGTCTGCTTTGGGCGGTCAGTAGCCTTTGTTTAATCAGTCGCACCTTTGCTTCGGTCTCCTCCACCAAATCTGGGCCCAGAAACTTACGCTCACCTAAGTCGTCCCAGCATATTGGAGACCGACAGCGGCGCCCGTACAGGGCCTCGTATGGCGCCATCTGAATGCTGGCCTGGTAACTGTTATTGTAGGCAAATTCCACCAGGGGCAAACACCGTGCCCACCCTTCGCCCAAGTCCAGAACGCATGCTCGAAGCATGTCCTCCACGATCTGTATCACCCGCTCTGATTGTCCATCGGTTTGCGGATGAAAAGCCGTGCTGAAGTGCAACTTGGTCCCCATTGCTCGTTGCAGGCTTCGCCAAAAGTTCGACACAAAACGTGTGTCTCTGTCCGACGTGATGGATGTCGGTACTCCGTGCAACCTTACTATCTCATCGATGTACGTTTGTGCCAGTCGTTCCCGAGTCCACGTCGTGTGTATGGGCAGAAAGTGGGCCGATTTCGTCAAACGGTCCACAATCACCCATATCGCATCGTGTCCCTGTGGCGATCTCGGGAATCCGGTCACAAAATCCATGGTAATCATGTCCCATTTCCACTCGGGCACCGGTAAAGGTTGCAGTTTTCCTGCCTGGCGCTGGTGCTCGGCCTTCACCTGTTGGCACACCAGGCAGTGTGCCACAAATCGAGTCACGTCTCCCTTCATTTTGGGCAACCAAAAGGTCTGTTTGACGTCCTTGTACATCTTCGTTCCCCCGGGATGCGCCGCATACGGGGCGGTATGCGCCTCCCGCAGGATTTTCTCCTTGAGTTCCGGTAGATCCGGCACGCAGATTCGCCCCCGAAATCGTATCGTGCCGTCGGAGTTTACTGTGAAATCACCCTCCTGGTCGGCGGTTATTCTACTTCGCACCAGCTGGAGTTGGTCATCAGTCGATTGCCCTTCGAGAATCCTGTCCAGCAGAGTAGGTCTGACCACCAGTGTCAGAAGTTGTGCGACTGTACCTGCCGGTACTACTTCTAGTCTCAATCGCGAAAATTCCGCAATCAGACTATCCTGCTGTGTAATGGCGCTTACATCCGCTTCCTCGGCCTGTCCCTTGCGACTCAGGGCGTCGGCCACCACGTTGGCCTTTCCCGGGTGATAGTGGATCGTTAGATCGTAATCCTTTAGTAGCTCAAGCCACCGCCTTTGTCGCAGATTTAGCTCCTTTTGGGTGAAAAGGTACTTGAGGCTCTTATGATCTGAGTACACATTGCAGTGTGCCCCATACAGGTAGTGTCTCCAAAGCTTGAGGACGAACACCACCGCTGCGAGTTCCAAATCATGCACGGGGTAATTCCGCTCGTACTCCTTGAGCTGCCTTGACGCATAGGCTATAACCTTTCCCCGTTGCATGAGTACTCCACCCAATCCATTTCGCGACGCATCGCAATATACTTCATAATCCTCCCCTGGTTCTGGCAGGGCGAGAATCGGGGCTCGCGTCAATCTATCCTTGAGCTCCTCGAAGCTTCTTTGACATTTGTCCGTCCAGATAAACTTTTCCCCCTTTCTAGTCAAACGGGTTAAGGGGGTGGCTATCTTGGAGAAACCCTCCACGAAGCGCCGGTAATACCCGGCTAATCCCAGGAAGCTTCGAATCTCCGTCACCGTCGTCGGTTGGGGCCAGTCCGTCACCGAATCTATCTTCTTCGGATCCACCGCGACTCCAGCCGCCGAGATTACGTGCCCCAAGAAACCGACCTCACGGAGCCAAAACTCACACTTTTTGAGTTTGGCGTAGAGTTTCTGTTCCCGTAGGGTCTGGAGGACTGTGCGCAGATGTTCTTCATGTTCCTCGTCTGTACGGGAGTAGATGAGGATATCGTCGATGAAGACCACCACGAATAAGTCCAGGAAGGGTTTGAATACCCTGTTCATCATGTCCATAAACACCGCCGGGGCATTTGTGAGCCCGAATGGCATTACCGTAAATTCGTAATGGCCATAGCGAGTACGGAAAGCCGTTTTGGGGATGTCCTCCCCCTTAACCCGGACCTGATGATAGCCCGACTGCAGGTCAATCTTTGAAAACACCGTCGCCCCCTGTAATTGGTCAAAGAGGTCGTCGATCCTTGGCAGGGGGTACTTATTCTTAACGGTGACCTTATTTATCTCCCGGTAGTCGATGCACAACCGGAGACTTCCGTCCTTCTTTCTCACAAACAGGACGGGCGCGCCCCAGGGTGACGCGCTTGGTCTGATAAAACCCTTGTCCAAAAGGTCCTCCAACTGTGCCTTGAGTTCCTTCAACTCCGCGAAGGCCATCCTGTACGGTGCCTTGGTGATGGGCTTGGTGCCGGGAAGCAGCTCAATTGGGAAGTCAACCTCTCGTTCCGGCGGCATTCCGGGGAGCTCCGCCGGAAATACATCCGGAAATTCCCTTACCACTAAGCCTCAAATGTCGAATCGTTGGCGCTAACCATTAACCCCAAAAGCCTGAGCTTTTAGAGGTGCGCATCCGATTCACTTAAAGCGGCATACACCGCACCACAGATCTCGACCAGACCCAACCCACCTGGATGTTGGGTCTATTGTTGGGCCTCTTGCCGTTAGGTCTATTGCGGACCGCAGCCCACTCAACCTATTGGGCTCACCCAACCCAACTCACTAGTCCCTTGGGCCTATTGTCTCAAGGCAGGAAGTTGGACCTATTTGACCCATAATAAAGGGCCAACACCAAAGACAACTAAGTCTTCGCATCCTTATTGGGCAGGAAGGTACAGAGTATTTGCTCCTAAGGGTTCTCCTGGGGTCAAGACCAACATTACTCTTCGTAAGGGGTCTTTCCTGCTACTACTTCCCTCGGGTAGTGCGTCCTTTGTCGTGTCGTCGCATAAGACCCCTCATCCGTGTCGCGACTCCGAAGAATCATTCCCGGGTTCGGGGCAGTAAAAACGGAACTGTCCCAGTTTGTCACGATAGAAGCAAAGGTCGTGCTTCCGGAATGAATAATTTCCCCCGAGGTGCCCCTCTGTAGATGATGCATGGCCGGTCTCCGCTAGAAAATCCCACTCCTGAGAAGGGCTGGGGTCGTTTCTTGTCCATGTCGTACTCCGAGTCCTCTGTCTGATGTGTTTCCAGGTTCCTTGCGGCGTCTTCGGATATTGGGATGGTTGGCCCCCGACGGGAAAGTCATTCCCGAGTTATGGCTGGGGTCGTTTCGGCCCCCGGCAGACTCATGACCCTTCTGCCGGGTGCGTGGAACGGCCAATTCCCGCCCCACCATAGTGGTCCTATCGATCACTTCTCGGTAAGCGGGTAGACCCACCGTCGGTATTACCCGATTAGCATCGCTATGTGGACCTCCTTTGGGAAGGCGAGCCTGGTAGGGTTCGTCTTTCCTAACAAAAAGGGGAGAGCGCTATGCCATGTCGCGTAATCCGTTGTTGGAGTAGCCGATTCTCCACTGTTGCCGGAACCGTCGTATCCTCTTCTGCACCATCGATTGAAGAGCGGCTTCGGGCCATTAACCGTGCAAACAAAGAAACCAAGTTAGCCCTAAGGTTATCACCCTAGCACCTAGACTTACGAACACACCTACATTACGTTCCCTTTTTCCCCGTACTCTCACGTACTACGCACCTACACCTTGGTTATCTCATGTCCAATTTGCTTGTGGCACCTTACACTGTGGATGTGGATCACGTCTACTATGGTTGTGGTTGTATTTCTCTGATACCATTTAATCTGTCACGCCCCCGGGGGTTTTTGAGTCAATCAAAGCGGAAAATTGCGTGTCTATTTTTTTTTTTCTTAATAAGGTAATATAAACCTCATCCCCGGTGCGTGCCAGACCGCCACATACACAAATTCTCTCTGCCCACGGACAGAGTCTCCTTTGTATATGCACGGCGTCTCATTTACAACATGCTATTCATTTACAACATCACACATCAAACTCCAACCAACAACCATACAGTAGACATACATCACCAAACAACACAAGTTTATTAAAGCGGCGTCAACGTTTGGAAAGGATAAAACCCAGCGTTGTAAAACCCGTGCCCACACGGCACTTCGTTTTGAGAAAACATTTTCGCAATCCTTTGGTTATCATGAAAACATGCCGCGAATGAAAACACCACTATAAGTATCAAAAACATAAAAGTACATCCTCATCCACAGAGCTAACTAATACATGTCCACAACTAAAGTAATCCACAAGCAAATTAACTATTTAAAGCATAAAAGGAAATGAGATATAAAACCAAGTGTCCTGACTACGGTCCTCGCGACGCAGTCTCACCGCCATCCCGGCTAACGCACCTAGTAATACCTGTCACGGAGTGGGTAAAGTCAGTGACAAACAAAGTAGATGTCTAATAATAGCAAAGGAGAAAACGAACCGAATACACCGAGTACACCGTAACCTTTCGTTAAAACCCTGTGCATATTTTAAACTGGGCACCAACCCCAGATTCATCAATTAAGCTGGGCACCAACCCCAGAACACCTGTCGGGGAGACTAAAGTCTCCCCTCGTGCACAAACACCTTTGATGCTTTTACCTCTTCGCGGTGCTGGTGTGTCACCTTCAGCTGGCGCGAAGAGGTCCCCACTCGCACCTATACCTTTGCGGGGCACACGGGTCAAAAAGACCACTCTTCCGGAAAAGTACACCCATGCGGAGGCCAATCCGCCTGTGTACGTGCAGCATCCGTAACCGGATTTGCCGAGATCGGCGTGTAGTGAGCACCGCGACCGCAGCCGCTTACATTGTTAGATAAAAATATCATTATACGAAAGGTTAAACTGTCCATCTACTTTGTTAGGTAAATTGAGAGCAACTTTAATGACGATAGATGCACTTACTGCACTTGTTGCACTTATAGCAACCGTACCCACCTTGTTGGAGAGCAATCGGAACACCTATATCCTTCGCGCTCTCCCGCTGCACCCCTGGACCTAAGGAAAGTCCGCAAGGATAACTATAGTCACAAACGTGTACTAACATCCCAAAACAAAAGACCCAATTTATTCTTTTTGACGGAAAAGTCCAACACCGTCCGGTTCGCCGAAAACCGGAACCCCGCGCGGCACCCAACATAATAAAATAATGACCAAGAAGGTCCCAAGTGGCCGTGCCAAGAAAGCCACGGAAATAACGATCCCAACGGCGAAAACGGCGCTCAAAACGGTGGAAAAACGGACAAGAACGGAGCAAATGAATTTCGGGCTGTAGGTTGGTGCACGGGGGCAACCGTGGACCGGGTTCACGGCGTCAGGCGGCGGCGGCATGCGCCGGGTGCACGCAGGAAGCGTGCACCGCGCGCTACGGGCCGGGCCGGTGCACGATCCGAGCGTGCACCGGGTCCACGCTCCTCGGCCGCAAGCGCGTGCGCCGGGTGCACGCATGAGGTGTGCACCGCGCGCCTTGGGCCGGGCCGGTGCACGAAACCGTGCACCGGGTTTGGTGCTTCCGACGCTGCGGGCGTGCACCGGGTGTACGCCTGGACCCGTGGACCGCGGCCGTACGGACAGCACAGTAAACCCCAATTTTCGCATTTTTCTTCGCCGTTTTCGCTCCCGTTCGCGATTTCTTCTCCGTTTTCGCTCCCATGTGATCCCTGCGACGACCCCGCGAACATGGTAACGACGGCGGCGGCCTCCCGTCTAACAACGGCGGCGGCGGCCTCCCGTTAACCCACTATGTCCCGACGAAGTCGCCCCAAAAATTCTCGAAAATTCCCGAAAAATTCCCGGTAATTCTAACGGCTAAACCGACGATCGACGAACAACCAAAACGTCGATCGGAGGTCCGTCAAAAGGAAACCGATTAAAAACCATCAATTAAAATCCGATAAAAATCCTCGATCACACCCGATCAAGAACGAGGATAAAATATGGATCAAAACCCGACGAAAATCCGCGAACGATGTTCCGATTAAAATAATCTAACAAGAACACGGAAGACCCCCGATTAATTTAACAACCGGACGATGTTCACTAACCTTAATTTATCGGAATTAAAGAACCGATCTTGTTTCCTTTTGGCGTTGGAGACCCGGATCCGCTCCCCGTAGACGATGGCATCTCGTTCTCCGATCTCCGGCACAAGAATCAGGGCGATCGGGTTCCTCCGCTTCCTCCTTCTTTTCCTCTTTTCTCCTCCGGTTAGGGTTTCGCCTTTTTATTTTCTAATTAGGGTTTCGTTTGGTTTTCGGTACGCACGAAAGAGAAGGGTTTGAGGAGGCGGTATTTTAAATTAGGGTTTCCATTCGGTAAACGGGGAATAAATAAATCTCGTTATTTATTTATCCCTTTTTATCTTATTTCATACGTACGCATCGTCAAAATCCTCCTCGGATATTTTTGACTCTAATTAATTAATTCATTAATTAATTAATCCCTTACCGATAATCCCTATTATTTAATTATTTAATTAATTTCCTCTTTATCTTACACGTGCGTAACAGGAAAAACCCACAAATATCCTGTTTCTATTTCTCAAATAAATATCTGACTTACGAGATAAAATCCTCACCTTTTAAATCCTGGTCACCGATTATTTAATCACCTTCATTAAATAATCATGGGAAATAAATTCCCACTTTTTAAAAATCCCGATCACCGATTATTTAATTTACTTAATTAAATAATCATGGGAAATCAATTCCCAATTGGATTTAATTCATCGGTTATTAAATCTCCAATTTTAAATCCTGGTCACCGATTATTTAATCACCTTCATTAAATAATCATGGGAAATAAATTCCCAACTTTAAATACACGTACGATTAATTTTCCCCCTTTTATTCGCACGTAAGAGGATTCCAATTTCCGTCAACGGATAATTAATTACTTAATTAATTAATTATCCCCTACGAGATAACCCACCTTATCTCCTACGGGTGCAAGATATTTTGCACGGATTCCGATGCGTGACTAATCTCCGCGTCACTAAGGATCCCGTTCCGGGAGATCCCGACATCGGATTTCGAATCCGATCGCACCGTCGGTCATCGTTTTCCGCGCTCTATCGCAGAAAAATACACACACCTCGTCCCGGCCGACTTTTGAAAATTAAATAATTTTATTTCGCTTAAGGCTTAAGCAATTACATGTGAGTTCAAAAATACCCCTAAGGGTCGGATCACTACATTATGTATATGTAAAAGAGGTCCCATCATGCATATACCACATATCCATTTTAACAAAGCTCTTCCCATGGTTTTAAGCGACACATTAATTACAAGAATTAACCATTAATCAGCACTTAGTCCTTTTGAAGTCACAAACTCTAGTTATAAGTCCAATTCCTGATTAGCATGTCAGATTCATATTACCGGTTCTTTTAACAATGCACATAGTAGCAACTCAAATAGGCCTAGTGGGGACATCACAAGTAGGAGGTTAAACAACGGTACCCACCTCGAGCGCTAAATCCAAGTCCTGACAGCGAAGTCCGCGCTCGATCCTCAACAGTCCCCGCAATACTGTGCCATAAATCCCAAAGAATACATATACAATTACTATCCAAATTTAATCCAAAATCTGTCCTCAAAAATCAGATTAACAGTTCAGCCATTTTCACCTGTGAAACGTGCCCAAGAAATTCCCAGAAAAATACTATCACGATCTACGCGACGAACCGGTCGAAACGAGTACCTGTACGTTTTCCCACGATTTTTCTGTGCTGAGAACGAAAATCGACAAGAGAGACATCCCAAAGCAAGTCGATCACAAAAACTGAACCTGAAAATACTGTAAAAAGGGGTTCTCACCTTCAGGGAAATTCCACAAAAATCCAAAGAAATTCAGAGAGATTCCTTGTGATGCGTAGATGCAAATCCCCTTTTGAATCGCCTCAATCCGATGTCCGGTTGCGGAGATATCCCCAAAACAATACTGTGCTGTCCAAAATTCCACCCCAGAAAATGAGGTCACAAGATGACCCAAAAAACCCATGAAAACCTCGGAATGGGGGAAAACCAGTAGAAATAAGGAATGTAGCCCTACCTGTTACGAAGACGATGGCGCAAGAATCGCTGAAAAATACTACCTGGTTAGCTCGGGAGAGCTAAAACACTGTCGCTGCGCCGAAGAAGAATCCAGGAATGCAACGTCGCGCCGCGCCGAAAAATCCAAATCTCGAAGTGCGTGCCACCACAAACCCTCAAACTTCACCAGGAGATGGAGAACTCGAAGGGGAGCAACTTTGCTGAAGACACCTTGGTGAGATGAGGCTCGGAAATGGTGGAAAAGGTGAGCTGAATGGGACTCGGGTTGTATAAATAGGCCTCCCAAACAAATGCCAAAATGCCGACTGGGTCCCAACTTTCGGGCGCCCGAAAGTTTCCGGGCGCGCACAGTGCGGCCCGGCCCAAAGCGCCCCGGTCGGACGGGATCTGGAATCCGTCCGACCCGCCTCCCTGCCTGCCACGCGTCGCCGGAACAGCCGACAGCCGCCTCCACCAGCCCCGCTGCGCCACGTGGCCACCTCCGGGGGTCGACACGTGTCCCCGACCAACAGTACCGCCGCGCCTGCCCGCACAGTCTGCGCCCGCTGCCCTCCTGCCCGCACAGTTGACCGCCCAATAGGAGCGCGCCACGTGTCCTGCCGCCGACCGCTGCACCCGGTGCACGATCCTCCATGCACCGAACCAACCAAATCCTGCCACGTGTCCACCCCGGTGCACCATGAACCGTGAGCCACTAAAATACTCCGTAGACCGTCTACCGTGAGCCAACCAATAAAAGAGTGCCACGTGTCCCCACCTTGGTGCACGCCCGCCGCGTGGACCGCCCGCCTGCCCGCGCGCCCGCGCGCTGCCCGCGCCGCGCGCCGCCACCGTTCCGCCTGCCCGAGGCCGCGCCGCCGCCCGCCGCCGCCGCCGGCCGCCGGCGATCGCCGGAAGTACTGTTCCGGCGGTGAACAGTACCCTAGCCCCAAAAATGCAAGTAGATTGTCCGTTTGAAGCGTTTTCGCACGCTGAATCCAAATTCGCCGTCGGTTTCGCCAAATTCCAACCCGATAATTCGCCGGAGGCTCCCGGAAAGGTATTTTCAATCCGAATTTCGCGCCGAGTCCAAATTTGATATCCGATTTGCGCGAAAGCACTTCTAAACATCCGACGGGGTCCCCTGATCACCCGCGTGATCCATTTTAAGCCCGGAGTTCGTCACTTGTGTCCAAATTGGCGCCCGAACGCCGCCGACATGCCCCGTAGGCCTCCAGAAGCTGCCGGTCACCCTGTAAAAGCCCTGTAAAATTCCGGATCATCACATCCTCCCCCACTAAAAGAAAGTTTCGTCCTCGAAACTAAAATCATACCTCAAGCCGGGGCCTCGAACAAGTGGGGGTGGGCATCCATCATCGCTGACTCCAATTCCCAAGTAGCCTCGTGTTCGCCCTGGTTGCTCCACAGAACCTTCACATAAGGGATGGCTCGGCTGCGCAGCTCTCTAACCTCGCGGTCCAAAATCCGCAGTGGCCGCTCGACATAGCTCAAGTCCTCCGCAACCTCCAGTGGGGCGAAATCAATGATGTGCGACGGGTCATGAACATATCTCCTCAGGGTGGATACATGAAACACGTCGTGAACACCAGCCAATCTGGGAGGAAGTGCAAGCCGGTAGGCAACTGGCCCAATGCGCTCCAATACCTCAAAAGGTTCGATATAACGAGGGCTCAGTTTTCCACGAATCCCAAATCTCCGAATCCCCTTCGAAGGCGAGACTTTCAAAAAGACATGATCGCCCACCTGAAACTCCAAGTCTCGTCGTCGGGTATCAGCATAACTCTTCTGCCGGCTCTGAGCTGTCTCCAGATGTCGTCGAATCAGTCTGTGTTGGGTTATGTTAATATGGATCTAAATAGGGGAAAAACACCTAGAGGGGGGTGAATAGGTGTAAACAATAAACACTCAAAAAAATCATTGCGCAATAAACCCAATGCGGAAAAATAAAAGAACACGCAAGATTTTTACGTGGAAAAACTCCAAACCGGAGTAAAAAACCACGGGACCGATAACCCGGCGAAATCCACTAGAATTAAAACACGTACAAGGTGATATAGCGTACTCACAGACGACTCAACCTTTTACCATACGCTCCTAGCAGATCTTCCCGCTCGCTCCACGACGCTTCTCGAATCCACGATCCGCGCCCAACGCTGAATCCACAGCGTCCAACGTCGAGTCCACGACGTCCGACCGAATCCACGGTCTTCACCCAATGGCACGCTTCGAATCCACGAACGTACCTCGCTCCGAATCCACGAGAGCGGTTGCACCTTGAATCCACAAGGCCACGCGAGTCCACGCGCCGATTTTGGGGTAAATCGTTGTTTGTTTGGGTGGTGATGATCCGCCGAATACTTAGATTAAAGATAGATCGGAAATACCATCTAAGTATTCATTGATTTGATTCTACTCAAAATGTGAGTATGGAAAACCTAGAATCAAATCAATCAATATAGATGAAGAAACATAGAATAAATCTATTGATTTCCTTTCTTCTCTATATATGTGGATTTTTCTTTTCGGCTATTTTTTTCTGTAATAGCGGATGCCCTAGAAATGAATACAGGGTCTATTTATAGGTTAGAAACCATTGGAAGAAGATAGGATCAAAAACTGCCTTTTCTGGAGATTTTACCGACGGCGATCCGGATTGGAATTGGCGATCCGGATTGCAGAAGCAAGAAAGACGATTTCCAGAAAAATGGTAGTTCGGGATCCGGATCACAAGTCCGATCCGGATCGTTCATACAGTTTTACCAGAACATCAATGTTCGGGATCCGGATTGCAAATCCTGATCCGGATCGAGGAAGCAAACAGGTAAAACTAGTGTTCGGGATCCGGATCAGAGGATGCTGCGATCCGGATTGAACCAGTGTATGAACCAACACCCTTCGGGATCCGGATTGCCGAGTCCGATCCGGATCCTGAACATGTCCCATGTCCAGTTTTTGATGTTTAAGCAATTAAAAATTCTTCCAGGTGTTTCTACACTATAAGAAGTATTCGGATCATCAAAAATCTTTAGTTAAACGTACCTGATCCCTTTGAATTCTTCTTTCTTGAGATTGAGGTATATGATCCAAAGTTTCTTCATCTTCAATCTTCAAGACTTAATACATTCACGAAATACGCCAACTCAAATTCCGTAACAATCTCCCCCTTTGGCGGTTTCGTGACAAAACACAAATCCACAAAAGAAAATTCAAAAAGATATTTTTGTTGCTATCACCATACAACAAAAATTTACAAAAGAGATCCAGAAATTAAAAACATGAGATAAACTCCTAAGACAGACTCTAGACTTAGACATCTGTAATCTCTGCACAAAGAAATCATTCTTGACAAAAGAAATCGTTAGATACCTCAAGAATTGAAACATACAAAACCAAATACAGAGATAGAGTTTATTCTCATCATGACATTTGAAGAATTCAGATATGTAAGAGAATCATAGTTAAAACCAACATATCTTCTAAGCATTCAAAAACCAAATGTCACAAAAATTAGTCCAACATCAACTTGTTAGTCATATTACATGCCCAAATAGTTAGTCGAATAGTTAGTATAGAGGCATGTCACAAATCACAAGAGAAAAACCAAAGTTGAGTTGAAGATACTTACCTTGATACTTACCTTGATATTCACACCAAATTCACATCATTGTCAACTGTTCATCAATTGTTCAAAGTTCTCTCTAACTCTCTCCCCCTTTTTGTCACAAAAGAAAGCCAAAACGTAGCAAGAGCTACAATATGTAAGGAGAGTTAAAAAGTTCTATCAATATGCACAATCTGAGAACTAAACTACAAGTTAGAACAAAAACTAAGTCCCAAAAAAAAACTAAGAACTGCAAGGTCTGCAAGAGAGTAAAGCCATAGAAAAAGTGAACAGAAGGTCCTGCTCAGTCTGATGAATCTGAACTGGTACAGCTCAGCTTGTTCAAAATCCCCTTGAACAGTTTCGAAATGTTTGAATACTTTTTCTTGATCTTCTTGTGCTGAGAGGAAAGTTGCTGAAGTTCTGTCGACATTCTTTCTTGTGCAGCAAAAAGTTTTCGCTGTTCCTGACGAAGCAGTTCCAATTCATCTGTGTCTGTAGTCCCTTTCTTCGAGTGTGATGGGTGCTGTGTGGATGCAGATGGTGCATTCATTCCTGTAACCCATGGAGATTCAGTTTGAAGAATTCCAGAAAGTGAGCGTGCTCTGGTGAGAGGCCCACTATGCTGACTCGCACTCCTTTGGACATTTTTCCTTCTCGTATACTGTTTGGTTGTTGAGGCTGATTTCATTAGTCTTTTTCCTTTGGTAAATTTCCTGTCCTCCTCATCAATTTTTCGTTGAACATCTTTGAAGAATTCGTCCCATTCTTCTTCATCATAGTCTGAGCTGTCTTCCTCTGCGTCCTTCGTCTTGATTTGAGTTGAATCATCCTGTTCCGTTTTAACAGATATACTCGTGTGCACCATAGTGACTAACAACAGAAAGAACCAAGAGAGAGCCATTGATCTAGTGCTTTGAGTTTAAGAGGTGTCCTGTGAAAACCAACTCAAGAACACATGAAAAATCGTCAATTTTGAAAAATTTGAAACATTGTACCTAGACAATCATAATCATGTAGAGAAGCCAAGAATCAAATTAGTTTTCCAAAAAGAATTTTAAAAATAGATCAATCCCATGATTTTCAAAAATTCCTCTTTTATGCCCTAAAACAGAATTTTTAGAAATCGAAGCCTAAAAACTCGTTTATCAGGTAAAAACCCAGCATAAACGCAAAACTAATTGACCCAGAGTTCTTATTTCAAAAGAAATTTGATCAAAAACCATTCACAAACGAAAAAGATCCAAGATTTCAACTCACGTTTGATGAAAAACCATAAAAACTGTGAAAAACCGAGATTTGATCAATAAAACTTACTTGAATCGAAGAACTTTGAGTTTGGAAGCTCCAAGATGCAAGAAATCTAGAGAGAGAAACTCTAGAGGCTTGAAAACAAAAGATTAGGGTAAAAGAAATCAAATCTCTTTGTTCTTATAAAAACCCTAGCCGTGATCCGGATCGGATCGAGAATGTGATCCGGATCGGCTACCCGCAGGAAGAATCCTGCGTTCGGGATCCGGATCACTTACCCCGATCCGGATCGGCTTCCACTTTTTCTCCAGAAAAATTTAGAAAAATTCCATAAAATCCAGAAAAAGTATGTAAGCACTTTACCATGTCAACTTTAAACAAAAGACATCGTTTCATACAACAAGAAATAGATTATGCAAAATCTATCAAAAATACCCAAAAATGAAACGAAAATTTACGAAAGTTAAAACACTTAAAGTTGAACAACTTCAATTACATCTATCCTGATCTTATGTGTAATGCCTTTATCAAATCATCAATTTTGGTAAAGAAAATGAAATACCAAGATCAATAGATGTTTGAAATCCCAGATAAGTTAGATAATATATCTAGACAATCTGTTGAAGGAGTGGCTCTTTGAGCATCTTAATAAAAATCCCACCTTATACCAACCATGAAATACGACTGAGTCAAGTATTTCAATATGCATTTCATCAACATTTTCAAAACAAAAATTTGCTTTTCATTCATGGAGTATCTTTTTCTTTCTTTCATTTTCTCCATGTGGTGGTAGTTTTCACACTCCTCATTGGGATGTAACTCTTTCCACATCTTTTGAGCATTTTACATTTCATTGACTCCCCCTCAATTGGCTATCAATTATTTAATATATAAGGTATTCAACCAAACCATTGATCTCGAATTCATACTCGACTAAGCAATCAAATATGATAATGACTATACCAAGAGATCATTGAGAGAGAAATTGACTTTGATCACTTAAAAGATGGTTTAATTAACGTAAATGATCATTGCAACATTGAAATATTATGACATCAAAAGCATAATAAATTTCTAAATGCATAAAAGGATGCAATTAAAGTCAATTATGATTTATGCTCAATTAATGTCCTATGTACAAAACATAGATAAAGAACAAAACAAAAACAAAAACAAAACCTAACCTAAGCAAAGGTTTCAAAAGAGTTTATTTCAAGGAAAGCATGCCAATTGCTTTACGCAAGTGAATAAAACGTTTTTGATCCAAAGGTTTTGTTAAGATATCAGCTAATTGATCCTCAGTTGAAATATATGACAGTTGAAGAATGTTTGATTCAACTAGCTCTCTAAGAAAATGATATCTAAGTTCAATATGTTTTGTTCTAGAGTGCAACACAGGGTTTTTTGAAATGTTAATAGCACTAGTGTTGTCACATAAAATGGTTACCGAAGTTGCTGAAATCCGGAAATCGCTCAACACGCTTTTCATCCAAATCAATTGGGTTGAACAACTTCCTGCAGAAATGTACTCCGCTTCGGCAGTCGAGAGTGCTATGCAGTTCTGCTTTTTACTGTGCCATGCAACAAGGCAATGGCCAAGATAGAAGCATGCACCACTCGTGCTTTTCCGGTCATCCACCGATCCAGCCCAATCGGCATCTGAGTATCCAACAATATCCAAAGTCGTTCCCATAGGATACCAAATTCCGAAATTGATTGTACCTTTGATATATCGGATGATCCGTTTCACCGCTTTCAGGTGAACCTCCTTCGGTGCTGATTGATATCTCGCACAAATCCCAACACTGAAGGATATATCCGGGCGACTAGCCGTGAGATATAGTAGACTTCCAATCATACTGCGATACAGTTTCTCGTCTACATTCTCACTATGTGATTCACTTCCAAGTCCCTTATGGCTAGTTCCCATTGGAGTCGGAAAATCCTTAGAATTTTCAAGATCAAACTTTTTGACCAACTCCAGTGCATACTTGGATTGACACAAGTGAATACCTTCATCGTTTTGTTTAACTTGTAATCCAAGAAAATAAGTCAATTCGCCCATCATGGACATCTCAAATTCGCTTTCCATGGTCTCCGCGAATTTAGAAGCATCATTATCTCTTGTTGCACCAAATACAATGTCATCGACATAGATTTGTGCAACTATGAAATTGTTTTGATAATGCTTCACAAAGAGAGTCCTGTCAGCTCCCCCTCGAGTGTAGCCCTTTTCCAAAAGGTGCTTTGTCAACCTTTCGTACCATGCTCGCGGTGCTTGTTTCAGACCGTAAAGAGCCTTTTTCAGACGAAAAACATGGTTAGGTAGTTTATGATCCACAAAACCTTTCGGTTGAGCCACATAAACTTCCTCATTTAAAAACCCATTTAAAAAGGCGCTCTTAACGTCCATTTGAAATAATTTGATTTTAAAATGACAAGCAATCGCAAACAATATACGAATGGACTCGAGTCTAGCTACAGGGGCGAAAGTTTCATCAAAGTCTATACCTTCTACTTGAGAGTAGCCTTGAGCAACTAACCTTGCTTTGTTCCTGATGATAGTACCTTCTTCATTTTTCTTGTTCTTGAAGATCCATTTGGTACCTATCACATTGTGTTGCTTCGGAGGCTTCGTCAATTCCCAGACTTTGTTTCGCTCGAATTGATGGAGCTCTTCCTGCATTGCTTTAATCCAGTAGTCATCTTGGAGAGCTTCATCAACATTCCTTGGTTCGATTTGAGATACATAGCATGCAAATCCGCAAACCAATTGTCTCCGTGTTCTAACTCCTTCTTGTGGATCTCCAATGATGTTCGATTCAGGGTGATCCTTGGAGATGCGTAACGTTTGAGGTAGAGGAGTAGACGGAGGTACACGAGATGATTCCTGCACATCAGATAAACTTGAAGAACCGTTAGATGCATCATTATTATCGAAAGAATTGTTAGAAGAAGATGCATTAGCAGGTGTATCATCATCAAGAGAGATATCGAGGGTAGATTTTTCAGATTCAAAGTGAAAAGCTTCATCTACCTTAACATTTATTGATTCTACGATCGTCTTAGATTCTAAGTTAAAAACTCGATATGCTCTGCTGTTTGTAGAATAACCTAAGAAAATCCCTTCGTCACTTCGAGAGTCAAATTTTCAAGATTCTCACGATCACGTAAAATAAAACACCGACTCCCAAAGATGCGAAAATATTTGATGTTAGGTTTTCTACAAAACCAAAGTTCATATGGTGTATTCAATGTCCCCGGGCGCAAATACACGCGATTAATAACATAAACAGCAGTGTTCACCGCTTCAGCCCAAAAATAAAAAGGTAAGTTCCGGCTGTGAAGCATAACACGTGTTGGGTTATAAGTAATTGGATCTAAATATGGGAAAAAACACCTAGAGAGGGGTGAATAGGTGTAAACAATAAACACTCAAAAATCATTGCGCAAATAAACCCAATGCGGAAAAATAAAAGAACACGCAAGATTTTTACGTGGAAAAACTCCAAACCGGAGTAAAAAACCACGGGACCGATAACACGGCGAAATCCACTAGAATTAACACACGTACAAGGTGATATAACGTACTCACAGACGACTCAACCTTTTACCATACGCTCCTAGTAGATCTTCCCGCTCGCTCCACGACGCTTCTCGAATCCACGATCCGCGCCCAACGCTGAATCCACAGCGTCCAACGTCGAGTCCACGACGTCCAACCGAATCCACGGTCTTCACCCAGTGGCACGCTTCGAATCCACGAACGTACCTCGCTCCGAATCCACGAGAGCGGTTGCACCTTGAATCCACAAGGCCACGCGAGTCCACGCGCCGATTTTGGGGTAAATCGTTGTTTGTTTGGGTGGTGATGATCCGCCGAATACTTAGATTAAAGATAGATCGGAAATACCATCTAAGTATTCATTGATTTGATTCTACTCAAAATGTGAGTATGGAAAACCTAGAATCAAATCAATCAATATAGATGAAGAAACATAGAATAAATCTATTGATTTCCTTTCTTCTCTATATATGTGGATTTTTTCTTTTCGGCTATTTTCTTCTGTAATAGCGGATGCCCTAGAAATGAATACAGGGCCTATTTATAGGTTAGAAACCCTAGGAAGAATATACGGATCAAAAACAGCCTTTTCTGGAAAGAATTACCGACGGCGATCCGGATTGGATTTGGCGATCCGGATTGCAGAAGCACAAAAGACGGTTTCCAGAAAATTGCTTGTTCGGGATCCGGATCGTAGTCCCCGATCCGGATCGTTCATACAGTTTTACCAAAACATCATGTTCGGGATCCGGATTGCAGTTCCTGATCCGGATCGAGAAGCAACAGGTAAAACTAGTGTTCGGGATCCGGATCAGAGGAGGCTGCGATCCGGATTGAACCAGTGTATGAACCAACACCCTTCGGGATCCGGATTGCAAGCCACGATCCGGATCCTGAACATGTCCCATGTCCAGTTTTTGATGTTTAAGCAATTAAAACCTCTTCCAGGTGTTTCTACACTATAAGAAGTATTCGGATCATCAAAATTCTTTAGTTAAACGTACCTGATCCTTTTGAATTCTTCTTTCTTGAGATTGAGGTATACGATCCAAAGTTTCTTCATCTTCAATCTTCAAGACTTAATACATTCACGAAATACGCCAACTCAAATTCCGTAACAATCTCCCCCTTTGGCGGTTTCGTGACAAAACACAAATCCACAAAAGAAAATTCAAAAAGATATTTTTGTTGCTATCACCATACAACAAAAATTTACAAAAGAGATCCAGAAATTAAAAACATGAGATAAACTCCTAGAACAGACTCTAGACTTAGACATCTGTAATCTCTGCACACAGAAGGCATTCTTGACAAACAAAATCGTTAGATACCTCAAGAATTGAAACATTCAAAACCAACTACAGAGATAGAGTTTATTCTCATCATGACATTTGAAAAATTCAGATATGTAAGAGAATCATAGTTAAAACCAACATATCTTCTAAGCAATCGAAAACCAAATGTCAAAGTATGTTAGTCCCACATCAACTTGTTAGTCATATTACATGCCCAAATAGTTAGTCGAATAGTTAGTAAGGACATGCAACAAATCACAAGATAAAACCAAGAGTTGAAGTTGGAGTCATACTTACCTTAATGTTCACAAGGTTGATATTCACAATCATTGTTCATTGTTCAAAGTTCTCTCTAACTCTCTCCCCCTTTTTGTCACAAAACAAAGCCAAAGATTACAAAACAAAGGGAGTTAAAAAGATAAACAAAAATTAAATACCTGCAAAAAGCAAAGATCAAATTGAAAAACCTGCAAAGTTAGAGCAAAACGATTAAAACATAAAGTTACTCCTGAGAGTCGGAGTCATCGGATGTTGTGCATCCCATTTTAGCAAACAACTTCTTCACTAGTTTCTTCACTGATGAGACGGACTTATTCAGAGTGATTTGTGAAGCTGTGAGGACTTCCATCTCATTTTTCATAGTATGAAGGTCTCCTCGCATTGCAGTGAACTCAGCCGACATACGTTCCTGTTCATTCGACAGCCGCTGTTGTTCTTTAAGGATAGAGGTGACAGAGGCATCATCGTCAGAGGTGGATGGTGGTGCCTGCTGTGGAGGAGGAACTGGAGCTGTGGAAGTAGTTGCTGGTTGTCGAGCTCGTTGCCGGATTGGAGGAGATGGGGGATCATCTTGCTTTGTTGACAAAGACTTTACAAT
Organism: Tillandsia fasciculata; assembly: GCA_029168755.2. Taxonomy (NCBI): domain Eukaryota; kingdom Viridiplantae; phylum Streptophyta; class Magnoliopsida; order Poales; family Bromeliaceae; genus Tillandsia; species Tillandsia fasciculata. The sequence continues at coordinate 12,497,521 of CM054936.1, forward strand.
AGTTGTCTCATTTATTGTCCCCAAACTATACATATAAGAGCTCGCGCTTGTATCCACTTTAAACTTTTTAAGGATGCGCATGATAATCATTGGGTATGGTAGTCGCTCTGTGGGGTGAGAGTGTTCGACATACCGCGTCATCCTATGCCAAATGAGATACGGAATATTCATATTTGCTCCCATCAAAATGGTCGGGTTGCCAAGAAGATAGAGAAAGAGCATTCTATCCCATCGAAGGACTTTCGTGTTCATATTGGGAAGAATGTTGTAACAGACAATGAAGTTTATGTACTTGTACTCTTTCTTAAGTTCTTTGGAGAAAACAGAATTTCCGGTAGACAAAGTTTCCGGAACGCAGATTCCGTTAACTACAACTCTCCACGAGTTGGCGTTGAAGCTTTGAGTCTTGAGGTAGTGGAGTCCATCAGATCTTGCTTTCATATTAAGCACCTCTCCAATCAGTTGGGGAGTGACTTTGATCTTGATACCTTTAACCACGGTATGAAATTCTCGTCGTCCGTCCTCATGATCTATCAGACTTGCAGCATTTTGATAAAACATTCGAACTGAGTGTGGACAGTACCCAGTTGATTCAGGAAAGTTGCAAATTGGAGCAAGCCCGACTTGGTCAAACAGAACTCCAAACTCTGCAGATCGATTCTTCATCTGTTGGACATTAACATGTCTTTCCCCAATGCATTCCCTCTTTTCAAAATCTTTGATTCTTGTGGAGCTAATGAATTCCGGAGGAGGGGGCTGGCTAGCAATTGGTTCCTCAATTGAAATTCCCGTTGTACTGCCTCGTTTTCTTACGCCAGTCTTTGTTCGTGTTCTAATTTGACTTGGTTCCATGGGAGCTTTTCCCTTTTCTGCAGCAGTAGGAGGAACCTTTGTCTTCTTTGAGGCTTCTGCAGGTGCTTTCCCTTTGGATACAATAGGGACATCTTCCTCAATCTCTAGGTTATCCCAGTCAATCGAGTCCGTTTCCGAATCCGTGTCGGAATCATTCTCAGCTCGCTTGGTTCTCTTTGCTTTCTTAGGTTTGGCAGTGTCCTTAACATGGACCATTGCAGCAAGTAGGAAAATGATCCAGGTGATCACCATTGCTGAAAGTGCTTTGAGTTTTGAGAAAGTGTCCTGTGAAAACCAACTCAAGAACATATGAAAAATCGTCAATTTTGAAAAATTTGAAAAATTGTACCTAGACAATCATAATCATGTAGAGAAGCCAAGAATCAAATTAGTTTTCCAAAAAGAATTTTAAAAATAGATCAATTCCATGATTTTCAAAAATTCCTCTTTTATGCCCTAAACCAGAATTTTTAGAAATCGAAGCCTAAAAACTCGTTTATCTTGAGAAAACCCAGCATAAAAGCAAAACTAATTGACCCAGAGTTCTTATTTCAAAAGAAATTTGATCAAAAACCATTCACAAACGAAAAAGTTTCAAGATTTCAACTCACGTTTGATGAAAAACTGTAAAAACCGAGTTTTGATCAATAAAACTTACTTGAATCCGAAGAACTTTGAGTTTGGAAGCTCCAAAATGCAAGAAATCTAGAGAGAGAAGCTCTAGAGATTTTAGAACAAAAGATTAGGGTAAAAGAAATCAAATCCTCTTTGTTCTTATAAAAACCCTAGCCGTGATCCGGATCGGATCGAGAATGTGATCCGGATCGGCTACCCGCAGGAAGAATCCTGCGTTCGGGATCCGGATCACTTACCCCGATCCGGATCGGCTTCAACTTTTTCTCCAGAAAAATTCAGAAAAATTCCATAAAATCCAGAAAAAGTATGTAAGCACTTTACCATGTCAACTTTAAACAAAAGACATCGTTTCATACAACAAGAAATAGATTATGCAAAATCTATCAAAAATACCCAAAAATGAAACGAAAATTTACGAAAGTTAAAACACTTAAAGTTGAACAACTTCAATTACATCTATCCTGATCCTATGTGTAATGCCTTTATCAAATCATCAATTTTAGTAAAGAAAATGAAGTACCAAGATCAATAGATGTTTGAAATCCCAGATAAGTTAGATAATATATCTAGACAATCTGTTGAAGGAGTGGCTCTTTGAGCATCTTTTACTAAAAATCCCACCTTATACCAACCATGAAATACGACTGAGTCAAGTATTTCAATATGAATTTCATCAACAATTTTCAAAACAAAAATTTGCTTTTCATTCATGGAGTATTTTTTTTTATTTTCTCCATGTGGTGGTAGTTTTCACACTCCTCATTGGGATGTAACTCTTTCCACATCTTTTGAGCATTTTACATTTCATTGACTCCCCCTCAATTGGCTATCAATTATTTAATATATAAAGTATTCAACCAAACCATTGATCTCGAATTCATACTCGACTAAGCAATCAAATATGATAATGACTATACCAAGAGATCATTGAGAGAGAAATTGACTTTGATCACTTAAAAGATGGTTTAATTAACGTAAATGATCATTGCAACATTGAAATATTATGACATCAAAAGCATAATAAATTTCTAAATGCATAAAAGGATGCAATTAAAGTCAATTATGATTTATGCTCAATTAATGTCCTATGTACAAAACATAGATAAAGAACAAAACAAAAACAAAAACAAAACCTAACCTAAGCAAAGGTTTCAAAAGAGTTTATTTCAAGGAAAGCATGCCAATTGCTTTACGCAAGTGAATAAAACGTTTTTGATCCAAAGGTTTTGTTAAGATATCAGCTAATTGATCCTCAGTTGAAATATATGACAGTTGAAGAATGTTTGATTCAACTAGCTCTCTAAGAAAATGATATCTAAGTTCAATATGTTTTGTTCTAGAGTGCAACACAGGGTTTTTAGAAATGTTAATAGCACTAGTGTTGTCACATAAAATGGTTACCGAAGATGTTGAAATCCGGAAATCGCTCAACACGCTTTTCATCCAAATCAATTGGGTTGAACAACTTCCTGCAGAAATGTACTCCGCTTCGGCAGTCGAGAGTGCTATGCAGTTCTGCTTTTTACTGTGCCATGCAACAAGGCAGTGGCCAAGATAGAAGCATGCACCACTCGTGCTTTTCCGGTCATCCACTGATCCAGCCCAATCGGCATCTGAGTATCCAACAATATCCAAAGTCGTTCCCATAGGATACCAAATTCCGAAATTGATTGTACCTTTGATATATCGGATGATCCGTTTCACCGCTTTCAGGTGAACCTCCTTCGGTGCTGATTGATATCTCGCACAAATCCCAACACTGAAGGATATATCCGGGCGACTAGCCGTGAGATATAGTAGACTTCCAATCATACTGCGATACAGTTTCTCGTCTACATTCTCACTTTGTGATTCACTTCCAAGTCCCTTATGGCTAGTTCCCATTGGAGTCGGAAAATCCTTAGAATTTTCAAGATCAAACTTTTTGACCAACTCCAGTGCATACTTGGATTGACACAAGTGAATTCCTTCATCGTTTTGTTTAACTTGTAATCCAAGAAAATAAGTCAATTCGCCCATCATGGACATCTCAAATTCGCTTTCCATGGTCTCCGCGAATTTGGAAGCATCATTATCTCTTGTTGCGCCAAAAACAATGTCATCGACATAGATTTGAGCAACTATGAAATTGTTTTGATAATGCTTCACAAAGAGAGTCCTGTCAGCTCCCCCTCGAGTGTAGCCCTTTTCCAAAAGGTGCTTTGTCAACCTTTCGTACCATGCTCGCGGTGCTTGTTTCAGACCGTAAAGAGCCTTTTTCAGACGAAAAACATGGTTAGGTAGTTTATGATCCACAAAACCTTTCGGTTGAGCCACATAAACTTCCTCATTTAAAAACCCATTTAAAAAGGCGCTCTTAACGTCCATTTGAAATAATTTGATTTTAAAATGACAAGCAATCGCAAACAATATACGAATGGACTCGAGTCTAGCTACAGGGGCGAAAGTTTCATCAAAGTCTATACCTTCTACTTGAGAGTAGCCTTGAGCAACTAACCTTGCTTTGTTCCTGATGATAGTACCTTCTTCATTTTTCTTGTTCTTGAAGATCCATTTGGTACCTATCACATTGTGTTGCTTCGGAGGCTTCGTTAATTCCCAGACTTTGTTTCGCTCGAATTGATGGAGCTCTTCCTGCATTGCTTTAATCCAGTAGTCATCTTGGAGAGCTTCATCAACATTCCTTGGTTCGATTTGAGATACATAGCATGCAAATCCGCAAACCAATTGTCTCCGTGTTCTAACTCCTTCTTGTGGATCTCCAATGATGTTCGATTCAGGGTGATCCTTGGAGATGCGTAACGTTTGAGGTAGAGGAGTAGACGGAGGTACACGAGATGATTCCTGCACATCAGATAAACTTGAAGAACCGTTAGATGCATCATTATTATCGAAAGAATTGTTAGAAGAAGATGCATTAGCAGGTGTATCATCATCAAGAGAGATATCGAGGGTAGATTTTTCAGATTCAAAGTGAAAAGCTTCATCTACCTTAACATTTATCGATTCTACGATCGTCTTAGATTCTAAGTTAAAAACTCGATATGCTCTGCTGTTTGTAGAATAACCTAAGAAAATCCCTTCGTCACTTCGAGAGTCAAATTTTCCAAGATTCTCACGATCACGTAAAATAAAACACCGACTCCCAAAGATGCGAAAATATTTGATGTTAGGTTTTCTACAAAACCAAAGTTCATATGGTGTATTCAATGTCCCCGGGCGCAAATACACGCGATTAATAACATAAACAGCAGTGTTCACCGCTTCAGCCCAAAAATAAAAAGGTAAGTTCCGGCTGTGAAGCATAACACGTGCCATTTCCTGTACGACCCTGTTTTTGCGCTCGACTACACCATTTTGTTGAGGTGTGTAAGGTGCAGAGAATTCATGTTTAATGCCATTAGAAGTGCAAAAATCAATGAATTTGGAATTTATGAATTCCCCACCTCTATCACTCCTAACTCGAGTAATCCTATCATTCTTTTCAGTCATAATACGATTGCAGATTTCGAGAAAAGAATCAAAGGTATCAGCTTTTTCTTTTAAAAATGCTACCCAAGTATATCTAGAAAAATCATCAACCAATAAGAAAATATACCATTTACCTCCCAGAGATGGTTGACGAGTTGGCCCCATTAAGTCCATATGCAAAAGTTCCAAAGGCCGTTTTGTACCTATGTGGTTCAAGTTCTTGTGTGCAGTCCTAGACTGTTTTCCTTTTTGGCAACCGCCACACACAAGGTTTTGTTCAAAAGAAAGTTTCGGAACCCCCTTGACCACATCTTTGTTCGAAATTCTAGCAAGTTCCTTAAAGTTTATGTGACCTAGCCTTTCATGCCAAAGTGTTTCATTTTTCAAAGATGCTAGGTTACATTTTTCAGAAATCTTAGAGGAACTACATAACAATTGTTTTCTGATCTAACCCCCTTTAAAAAGAAAGCATGGTTCATGTCAGTTACAGTGCACTTATCAGATGAAAAATTAACTGAATAACCACTATCACAAAGTTGACTTATGCTTATGAGGTTAGTCTTAAGGCCATGAACAAATAACACATTATCTAGAACCGGGCCATCTGGAATAGCTACCGTTCCCTTTCCAACAATTTTGGAAGACCGACCATCTCCGAAAACAACAAGTCCTCCGGAGTTTTTCTCAAATGTTTGAAAACAGTTTTTGTCACCGGTCATATGACGGGAACACCCGCTATCCAGGTACCAAGACGAACTATCATATGCATGCAAGGAAACATTAGTAGCAAGACAACGGAAGATTTCACCTTTGCGCACCCAAACCTTTTTGGAATGCGTCGGTAATGATCGTGAAGTTGATTTCCTAGGTGAGAGCGTCTTGCTTGAAGAATTGCTGCTCCTTGATGATGTCGTCTTGAGCGGTGTACTACCAAGGCTCTTTTCCTTCAATGAGTTGCAGTTGATTTTTCGAGGAATAGCCTTTTGGTAGTCATTGCAAGAGGTGCTTGAGGTGTGCGTTTGGCTTCCGTCTTGCAATTTCTCCTTATGTGCCCTGAAATGCCACAACGAAAACATACCTTAGTCTTGTCGATTCCGAGGAGGATGTAGTAGGTTGTTGTCGTTGCTTGTCGTGAACACCGGTGTCGGAGGAGGAGATACCGACTGAGGCACAAATACTGTACCACTCGAACTTGGAATGTCTCCAGTTTGAGTGTATCCGAGGCCGAACTTATTTCTTTGACCAAGACCAAGAAGTCTGTCCAACTTACTCCTTCCAGAAGAAAATCTCTTTAAGTCATCCTTCAGTTGGCGTATGGTCTCCGTCATTTCCAATTTTTCCTGTCGAGCCTCGCCGTTGAGCTTCAAGAAGTAATTCGCTTTGTTCACCATATCCATATAATTCTTCTCGAGTTGCTCATTGGACTCTTGAAGGGAAACATTTGTTTTAATCAGATTATCCCTTTCCACTTCAAGATCGGTTGAGAGAGAGGTTACCCTTTTTACTTCTTCTTCGAGATCCTGCAATCTCCCTTTCAACCCCTTGTTTTGCTTAGCCAGTTTCTTTGAATCCCTCAAAAGTTATGGTAGGCTAGAGCAAAATCTTCACCTTCCGAATCATCTGATTCATCGTCCGTTGCAATCTTTTCAACAGTGGAGTTGGACAGTGAGTCGGATGTACTTGCCATTAAGCACATGAAGGGTGAAGATGTAGTGGACGCGTGGAAAGCTGTCGCGTTGTCTTCTTCATCACTTGAGGATGACTCATTTGACGTGGAGTTGTCATCCCAAGTAACGACTTGCATCGCTTTCTTCTTAGCCGGATTCTTGTTGGGACATTCCGTTGCAATGTGGCCGTAGCCTCGACATTTGAAGCACTGAACTTGTCCCTCAGAACTTTTCTTATCCTTTGAGAAGTTCTCTTGCTTTCTTGACTTGTAGTTGAAGAACCCTTGCCTTTCTTCGACTTTCCGAAGGATGGAGTTTTGCTTGGATTACCCCTTCGAAAGTTGCGGCGAAACTTCCTTGTCAAGAGAGCGAGCTGCTTCTCAAAGTCCTCCATAGAAAGGTTCTCGTCGTCGTCCGAGGAGGATGAATCCGCGTCTTCTTCTTTAGTTGATTTCAATGCGTAACCTGAAGACTTAGAAGAGGATGCCTTTCCAGAAGAATAGTTAGTAGGAAATGTCATTTCATAAGTTTGTAAAGCACCTACTAATTCTTCTACACGCATTTCGTCCGGGTGTTTAATTGTTTCAATGGCTGCGACCTTCGGGCGAAATCGTTCAGGAAGAGTTCTTAGAATTTTTCTTACAACTTTAAATTCTGGAATCTTCTCTCCCAAGTTAGCACATGAGTTTACGATATCTTGCAATCGTGTGTAATAGTCAGTGAAGGATTCATTCTCTGCCATAGAGATAGAGTCAAACTTGCTCGTGAGCATTTGCAGTTTCTGAATCTTCACTAGGTTAGTTCCCTCATGCGTAACTTGAAGAACATCCCAGATTTCTTTCGCAGTCTCACATGCCGAGACGCGAGAGAACTCAGTTTGTGACAAAGCATTAAATAGAGCATTAATTCCTTTGCCATTGTAAGAAGATAAGTCTATCTCTTCCTTGGTCCATTTCGACCTAGGTTTTAAGGTGCGAACATCATCTAAAATTTCAGTTGGATTAGACCATCCTAATTCAATTGATTGCCACACCCTTTCGTCGATGGAAATTAAAAAGGCTTTCATCCGTACTTTCCAGTACGCATAATTTGTTCCATCAAAGAAAGGGGGTCGATTGATGTTTCCACCTTCAACCATTGTTTACAACCCTATTCCCGCTCTGATACCACTTGTTGGGTTATAAGTAATTGGATCTAAATAGGGGAAAAAACACCTAGAGGGGGGTGAATAGGTGTAAACAATAAACACTCAAAAAATCATTGCGCAAATAAACCCAATGCGGAAAAATAAAAGAACACGCAAGATTTTTACGTGGAAAAACTCCAAACCGGAGTAAAAAACCACGGGACCGATAACACGGCGAAATCCACTAGAATTAACACACGTACAAGGTGATATAACGTACTCACAGACGACTCAACCTTTTACATACGCTCCTAGTAGATCTTCCCGCTCGCTCCACGACGCTTCTCGAATCCACGATCCGCGCCCAACGCTGAATCCACAGCGTCCAACGTCGAGTCCACGACGTCCGACCGAATCCACGGTCTTCACCCAATGGCACGCTTCGAATCCACGAACGTACCTCGCTCCGAATCCACGAGAGCGGTTGCACCTTGAATCCACAAGGCCACGCGAGTCCACGCGCCGATTTTGGGGTAAATCGTTGTTTGTTTGGGTGGTGATGATCCGCCGAATACTTAGATTAAAGATAGATCGGAAATACCATCTAAGTATTCATTGATTTGATTCTACTCAAAATGTGAGTATGGAAAACCTAGAATCAAATCAATCAATATAGATGAAGAAACATAGAATAAATCTATTGATTTCCTTTCTTCTCTATATATGTGGATTTTTTCTTTTCGGCTATTTTCTTCTGTAATAGCGGATGCCCTAGAAATGAATACAGGGCCTATTTATAGGTTAGAAACCCTAGGAAGAATATACGGATCAAAAACAGCCTTTTCTGGAAAGATTACCGACGGCGATCCGGATTGGATTTGGCGATCCGGATTGCAGAAGCACAAAAGACGGTTTCCAGAAAATTGCTTGTTCGGGATCCGGATCGTAGTCCCCGATCCGGATCGTTCATACAGTTTTACCAAAACATCATGTTCGGGATCCGGATTGCAGTTCCTGATCCGGATCGAGAAGCAACAGGTAAAACTATGTTCGGGATCCGGATCAGAGGATGCTGCGATCCGGATTGAACCAGTGTATGAACAACACCCTTCGGGATCCGGATTGCAAGCCACGATCCGGATCCTGAACATGTCCCATGTCCAGTTTTTGATGTTTAAGCAATTAAAACCTCTTCCAGGTGTTTCTACACTATAAGAAGTATTCGGATCATCAAAGTTCTTTAGTTAAACGTACCTGATCCTTTTGAATTCTTCTTTCTTGAGATTGAGGTAGACGATCCAAAGTTTCTTCATCTTCAATCTTCAAGACTTAATACATTCACGAAATACGCCAACTCAAATTCCGTAACAACACGTGCCATTTCCTGTACGACCCTGTTTTTGCGCTCGACTACACCATTTGTTGAGGTGTGTAAGGTGCAGAGAATTATGTTTAATGCCATTAGAAGTGCAAAATCAATGAATTTGGAATTTATGAATTCCCACCTCTATCACTCCTAATCGAGTAATCCTATCATTCTTTTCATCATATACGAAGGCAGATATCGTGAAAATGTTACGGAATTTGAGTTGGCGTATTTCGTGAATGTATTAAGTCTTGAAGATTGAAGATGAAGAAACTTTGGATCGTATACCTCAATCTCAAGAAAGAAGAATTCAAAAGGATCAGGTACGTTTAACTAAAGAATTTTGATGATCCGAATACTTCTTATAGTGTAGAAACACCTGGAAGAGGTTTTAATTGCTTAAACATCAAAAACTGGACATGGGACATGTTCAGGATCCGGATCGTGGCTTGCAATCCGGATCCCGAAGGGTGTTGGTTCATACACTGGTTCAATCCGGATCGCAGCATCCTCTGATCCGGATCCCGAACATTAGTTTTACCTGTTGCTTCCTCGATCCGGATCAGGAACTGCAATCCGGATCCCGAACATGATGTTTTGGTAAAACTGTATGAACGATCCGGATCGGGGACTACGATCCGGATCCCGAACAAGCAATTTTCTGGAAACCGTCTTTTGTGCTTCTGCAATCCGGATCGCCAAATCCAATCCGGATCGCCGTCGGTAATTCTTTCCAGAAAAGGCTGTTTTTGATCCGTATATTCTTCCTAGGGTTTCTAACCTATAAATAGCCCCTTATTCATTTCTAGGGCATCCGCAATACATCGGCATACATATTAGAAAAAAATAGCCGAAAAGAAAAATCCACATATATAGAGAAGAAAGGAAATCAATAGATCTATTCTATGTTTCTTCATCTATATTGATTGATTTGATTCTAGGTTTTCCATACTCACATTTTGAGTAGAATCAAATCAATGAATACTTAGATGGTATTTCCGATCTATCTTTAATCTAAGTATTCGGCGGATCATCACCACCCAAACAAACAACGATTTACCCCAAAATCGGCGCGTGGACTCGCGTGGCCTTGTGGATTCAAGGTGCAACCGCTCTCGTGGATTCGGAGCGAGGTACGTTCGTGGATTCGAAGCGTGCCATTGGGTGAAGACCGTGGATTCGGTTGGACGTCGTGGACTCGACGTTGGACGCTGTGGATTCAGCGTTGGGCGCGGATCGTGGATTCGAGAAGCGTCGTGGAGCGAGCGGGAAGATCTACTAGGAGCGTATGGTAAAAGGTTGAGTCGTCTGTGAGTACGTTATATCACCTTGTACGTGTGTTAATTCTAGTGGATTTCGCCGTGTTATCGGTCCCGTGGTTTTTTACTCCGGTTTGGAGTTTTTCCACGTAAAAATCTTGCGTGTTCTTTTATTTTTCCGCATTGGGTTTATTGCGCAATGATTTTTTGAGTGTTTATTGTTTACACCTATTCACCCCCCTCTAGGTGTTTTTTCCCCTATTTAGATCCTTATTAACCTAAACCCAACAAGTGGTATCAGAGCGGGAATAGGGTTGTAAACAATGGTTGAAGGTGGAAACATCAATCGACCCCCTTTCTTTGATGGAACAAATTATGCGTACTGGAAAGTGCGGATGAAAGCCTTTTTAATTTCCATCGACGAAAGGGTGTGGCAATCAATTGAATTAGGATGGTCTAATCCAACTGAAATTTTAGATGATGTTCGCACCTTAAAACCTAGGTCGAAATGGACCAAGGAAGAGATAGACTTATCTTCTTACAATGGCAAAGGGATTAATGCTCTATTTAATGCTTTGTCACAAACTGAGTTCTCTCGCGTCTCGGCATGTGAGACTGCGAAAGAAATCTGGGATGTTCTTCAAGTTACGCATGAGGGAACTAACCTAGTGAAGATTCAGAAACTGCAAATGCTCACGAGCAAGTTTGACTCTATCTCTATGGCAGAGAATGAATCCTTCACTGACTATTACACACGATTGCAAGATATCGTAAACTCATGTGCTAACTTGGGAGAGAAGATTCCAGAATTTAAAGTTGTAAGAAAAATTCTAAGAACTCTTCCTGAACGATTTCGCCCGAAGGTCGCAGCCATTGAAACAATTAAACACCCGGACGAAATGCGTGTAGAAGAATTAGTAGGTGCTTTACAAACTTATGAAATGACTTTTCCTACTAACTATTCTTCTGGAAAGGCATCCTCTTCTAAGTCTTCAGGTTACGCATTGAAATCAACTAAAGAAGAAGACGCGGATTCATCCTCCTCGGACGACGACGAGAACCTTTCTATGGAGGACTTTGAGAAGCAGCTCGCTCTCTTGACAAGGAAGTTTCGCCGCAACTTTCGAAGGGGAAATTCAAGCAAAACTCCATCCTTCGGAAAGTCGAAGAAAGGCAAGGGTTCTTCAACTTACAAGTCAAGAAAGCAAGAGAACTTCTCAAAGGATAAGAAAAGTTCTGAGGGACAAGTTCAGTGCTTCAAATGTCGAGGCTACGGCCACATTTCAACGGAATGTCCCAACAAGAATCCGGCTAAGAAGAAAGCGATGCAAGTCGTTACTTGGGATGACAACTCCACGTCAAATGAGTCATCCTCAAGTGATGAAGAAGACAACGCGACAGCTTTCCACGCGTCCACTACATCTTCACCCTTCATGTGCTTAATGGCAAGTACATCCGACTCACTGTCCAACTCCACTGTTGAAAAGATTGCAACGGACGATGAATCAGATGATTCGGAAGGTGAAGATTTTGCTCTAGCCTACCATAAGCTTTTGAGGGATTCAAAGAAACTGGCTAAGCAAAACAAGGGGTTGAAAGGGAGATTGCAGGATCTTGAAGATGAAGTAAAAAGGGTAACCTCTCTCTCAACCGATCTTGAAGTGGAAAGGGATAATCTGATTAAAACAAATGTTTCCCTTCAAGAGTCCAATGAGCAACTCGAGAAGAATTATATGGATATGGTGAACAAAGCGAATTACTTCTTGAAGCTCAACGGCGAGGCTCGACAGGAAAAATTGGAAATGACGGAGACCATACGCCAACTGAAGGATGACTTAAAGAGATTTTCTTCTGGAAGGAGTAAGTTGGACAGACTTCTTGGTCTTGGTCAAAGAAATAAGTTCGGCCTCGGATACACTCAAACTGGAGACATTCCAAGTTCGAGTGGTACAGTATTTGTGCCTCAGTCGGTATCTCCTCCTCCGACACCGGTGTTCACGACAAGCAACGACAACAAACCTACTACATCCTCCTCGGAATCGACAAGAACCAAGGTATGTTTTCGTTGTGGCATTTCAGGGCACATAAGAAGAAATTGCAAGACGGAAGCCAAACGCACACCTCAAGCACCTCTTGCAATGACTACCAAAAAGGCTATTCCTCGAAAATCAACTGCAATTCATTGAAGGAAAAGAGCCTTGGTAGTACACCGCTCAAGACGACATCATCAAGGAGCAGCAATTCTTCAAGCAAGACGCTCTCACCTAGGAAATCAACTTCACGATCATTACCGACGCATTCCAAAAAGGTTTGGGTGCGCAAAGGTGAAATTTTCCCTGTCTTGCTACCAATGTTTCCTTGCATGCATATGATAGTTCGTCTTGGTACCTGGATAGCGGGTGTTCCCGTCATATGACCGGCGATAAAAACTGTTTTCAAACATTTGAGAAAAACTCCGGAGGACTTGTTGTTTTCGGAGATGGTCGGTCTTCCAAAATTGTTGGAAAGGGAACGGTAGCTATTCCAGATGGCCCGGTTCTAGATAATGTGTTATTTGTTCATGGCCTTAAGACTAACCTCATAAGCATAAGTCAACTGTGTGATAGTGGTTATTCAGTTAATTTTTCATCTGATAAATGCACTGTAACTGACATGAACCATGCTTTCTTTTTAAAGGGGGTTAGATCAGAAAACAATTGTTATGTAGTTCCTACTAAGATTTCTGAAAAATGTAACCTAGCATCTTTGAAAAATGAAACACTTTGGCATGAAAGGCTAGGTCACATAAACTTTAAGGAACTTGCTAGAATTTCGAATAAAGATGTGGTCAAGGGGGTTCCGAAACTTTCTTTTGAACAAAACCTTGTGTGTGGCGGTTGCCAAAAGGGAAAACAGTCTAGGACTGCACACAAGAACTTGAACCACATAGGTACAAAACGGCCTTTGGAACTTTTGCATATGGACTTAATGGGGCCAACTCGTCAACCATCTCTGGGAGGTAAATGGTATATTTTCTTGTTGGTTGATGATTTTCTAGATATACTTGGGTAGCTTTCTTAAAAGAAAAAGCTGATACCTTTGATTCTTTTCTCGAAATCTGCAATCGTATTATGATAGAAAAGAATGATAGGATTACTCGAGTTAGGAGTGATAGAGGTGGGGAATTCATAAATTCCAAATTCATTGATTTTTGCACTTCTAATGGCATTAAACATGAATTCTCCGCACCTTACACACCTCAACAAAATGGTGTAGTCGAGCGCAAAAACAGGGTCGTACAGGAAATGGCACGTGTTATGCTTCACAGCCGGAACTTACCTTTTTATTTTTGGGCTGAAGCGGTGAACACTGCTGTTTATGTTATCAATCGCGTGTATTTGCGCCCGGGGACATTGAATACACCATATGAACTTTGGTTTTGTAGAAAACCTAACATCAAATATTTTCGCATCTTTGGGAGTCGGTGTTTTATTTTACGTGATCGTGAGAATCTTGGAAAATTTGACTCTCGAAGTGACGAAGGGATTTTCTTAGGTTATTCTACAAACAGCAGAGCATATCGAGTTTTTAACTTAGAATCTAAGACGATCGTAGAATCGATAAATGTTAAGGTAGATGAAGCTTTTCACTTTGAATCTGAAAAATCTACCCTCGATATCTCTCTTGATGATGATACACCTGCTAATGCATCTTCTTCTAACAATTCTTTCGATAATAATGTTGATGCATCTAACGGTTCTTCAAGCTTATCTGATGTGCAGGAATCATCTCGTGTACCTCCGCCTACTCCTCTACCTCAAACGTTACGCATCTCCAAGGATCACCCTGAATCGAACATCATTGGAGATCCACAAGAAGGAGTTAGAACACGGAGACAATTGGTTTGCGGATTTGCATGCTATGTATCTCAAATCGAACCAAGGAATGTTGATGAAGCTCTCCAAGATGATTACTGGATTAAAGCAATGCAGGAAGAGCTCCATCAATTCGAGCGAAACAAAGTCTGGGAATTGACGAAGCCTCCGAAGCAACACAATGTGATAGGTACCAAATGGATCTTCAAGAACAAGAAAAACGAAGAAGGTACTATCATCAGGAACAAAGCAAGGTTAGTTGCTCAAGGCTACTCTCAAGTAGAAGGTATAGACTTTGATGAAACTTTCGCCCCTGTAGCTAGACTCGAGTCCATTCGTATATTGTTTGCGATCGCTTGTCATTTTAAAATCAGATTATTTCAAATGGACGTTAAGAGCGCCTTTTTAAATGGATTTTTAAATGAGGAAGTTTATGTAGCTCAACCGAAAGGTTTTGTGGATCATAAACTACCTAACCATGTTTTTCGTCTGAAAAAGGCTCTTTACGGTCTGAAACAAGCACCGCGAGCATGGTACGAAAGGTTGACAAAGCACCTTTTGGAAAAGGGCTACACTCGAGGGGGAGCTGACAGGACTCTCTTTGTGAAGCATTATCAAAACAATTTCATAGTTGCTCAAATCTATGTCGATGACATTGTTTTTGGAGCAACAAGAGATAATGATGCTTCTAAATTCGCGGAGACCATGGAAAGCGAATTTGAGATGTCCATGATGGGCGAATTGAATTATTTTCTTGGATTACAAGTTAAACAAAACGATGAAGGAATTCACTTGTGTCAATCCAAGTATGCACTGGAGTTGGTCAAAAAGTTTGATCTTGAAAATTCTAAGGATTTTCCGACTCCAATGGGAACTAGCCATAAGGGACTTGGAAGTGAATCACAAAGTGAGAATGTAGACGAGAAACTGTACCGCAGTATGATTGGAAGTCTACTATATCTCACGGCTAGTCGCCCGGATATATCCTTCAGTGTTGGGATTTGTGCGAGATATCAATCAGCACCGAAGGAGGTTCACCTGAAAGCGGTGAAACGGATCATCCGGTATATCAAAGGTACAATCAATTTCGGAATTTGGTATCCTATGGGAACGACTTTGGATATTGTTGGATACTCAGATGCCGATTGGGCTGGATCAGTGGATGACCGGAAAAGCACGAGTGGTGCATGCTTCTATCTTGGCCACTGCCTTGTTGCATGGCACAGTAAAAAGCAGAACTGCATAGCACTCTCGACTGCCGAAGCGGAGTACATTTCTGCAGGAAGTTGTTCAACCCAATTGATTTGGATGAAAAGCGTGTTGAGCGATTTCCGGATTTCAACATCTTCGGTAACCATTTTATGTGACAACACTAGTGCTATTAACATTTCTAAAAACCCTGTGTTGCACTCTAGAACAAAACATATTGAACTTAGATATCATTTTCTTAGAGAGCTAGTTGAATCAAACATTCTTCAACTGTCATATATTTCAACTGAGGATCAATTAGCTGATATCTTAACAAAACCTTTGGATCAAAAACGTTTTATTCACTTGCGTAAAGCAATTGGCATGCTTTCCTTGAAATAAACTCTTTTGAAACCTTTGCTTAGGTTAGGTTTTGTTTTTGTTTTTGTTTTGTTCTTTATCTATGTTTTGTACATAGGACATTAATTGAGCATAAATCATAATTGACTTTAATTGCATCCTTTTATGCATTTAGAAATTTATTATGCTTTTGATGTCATAATATTTCAATGTTGCAATGATCATTTACGTTAATTAAACCATCTTTTAAGTGATCAAAGTCAATTTCTCTCTCAATGATCTCTTGGTATAGTCATTATCATATTTGATTGCTTAGTCGAGTATGAATTCGAGATCAATGGTTTGGTTGAATACCTTATATATTAAATAATTGATAGCCAATTGAGGGGGAGTCAATGAAATGTAAAATGCTCAAAAGATGTGGAAAGAGTTACATCCCAATGAGGAGTGTGAAAACTACCACCACATGGAGAAAATGAAAAAAAAAAGATACTCCATGAATGAAAAGCAAATTTTTGTTTTGAAAATTGTTGATGAAATTCATATTGAAATACTTGACTCAGTCGTATTTCATGGTTGGTATAAGGTGGGATTTTTAGTAAAAGATGCTCAAAGAGCCACTCCTTCAACAGATTGTCTAGATATATTATCTAACTTATCTGGGATTTCAAACATCTATTGATCTTGGTATTTCATTTTCTTTACTAAAATTGATGATTTGATAAAGGCATTACACATAAGATCAGGATAGATGTAATTGAAGTTGTTCAACTTTAAGTGTTTTAACTTTCGTAAATTTTCGTTTCATTTTTGGGTATTTTTGATAGATTTTGCATAATCTATTTCTTGTTGTATGAAACGATGTCTTTTGTTTAAAGTTGACATGGTAAAGTGCTTACATACTTTTTCTGGATTTTATGGAATTTTTCTGAATTTTTCTGGAGAAAAAGTTGAAGCCGATCCGGATCGGGGTAAGTGATCCGGATCCCGAACGCAGGATTCTTCCTGCGGGTAGCCGATCCGGATCACATTCTCGATCCGATCCGGATCACGGCTAGGGTTTTTATAAGAACAAAGAGGATTTGATTTCTTTTACCCTAATCTTTTGTTCTAAAATCTCTAGAGCTTCTCTCTCTAGATTTCTTGCATTTGGAGCTTCCAAACTCAAAGTTCTTCGGATTCAAGTAAGTTTTATTGATCAAAACTCGGTTTTTCACAGTTTTTATGGTTTTTCATCAAACGTGAGTTGAAATCTTGGAACTTTTTCGTTTGTGAATGGTTTTTGATCAAATTTCTTTTGAAATAAGAACTCTGGGTCAATTAGTTTTGCTTTTATGCTGGGTTTTCTCAAGATAAACGAGTTTTTAGGCTTCGATTTCTAAAAATTCTGGTTTAGGGCATAAAAGAGGAATTTTCAAAAATCATGGAATTGATCTATTTTTAAAATTCTTTTTGGAAAACTAATTTGATTCTTGGCTTCTCTACATGATTATGATTGTCTAGGTACAATTTTTCAAATTTTTCAAAATTGACGATTTTTCATATGTTCTTGAGTTGGTTTCACAGGACACTTTCTCAAACTCAAAGCACTAACGTCAATGGCATTCTCCTGGTTAATCCTGCTACTGGTCACAATGGTGCACACAAGTACATCTGTTAAAGAAGAACCAGATGTCTCAACTCGAGACAAACCGAACGAAGCTAATGAAGACAGCTCGGATTACAATGAGGAAGAATGGGACGAATTCTTCAAGGATGTTCAGCGAAAAATTGATGAGGAGGACAGGAAATTCACCAAAGGAAAGAGACTTATGAAATCTGCCTCCACAACCAGACAATATACAAGAAGAAGAAATGTCCAAAGAAGTACGAGTCAGCATAGTGGGCCTCTCACCAGAGCACGCTCACTTTCTGGAATTCTGCAAACTGAATCTCCATGGACTGCAGGACCAGATGCACCATCTGCATCTACACAGCGTCCATCGCACTCAAAGACACGGACAACTGAGACAGAGATCTTGGAATCGATTGTCAGGAACAACAAAGACTCTCTGCTACACAAGAGAGAATATCGAAAGAGCTTCAGCAGATTTCCTCTGAACACAAGAAGATCAAGAAAAAGTACTCAAATTTTAAGAATTTGCTTAAAGGGATTTTGAGCAAGCTGAGTTGTACTAGTTCAGATTCTTCAGACTGAGCAGCACCTTCTGTTCACTTTGTCTACTTCCGTTCTTAGTTTTCAGGACGTAGTTTTTCTTCTTACTTTTAGTTTAGTTCTCAGTTTGTGCATATTAATAGAATTTTTTTTTCTCTCTTACATATTGTAGCTCTTGCTACGTTTTGGCTTTGTTTTGTGACAAAAAGGGGGAGAGAGTTAGAGAGAACTTTGAACAATGAACAAGAACTTTGAACAATGAACAATGATTGTGAATATCAAGGTAAGTATGACTTCAACTCAACTTTGGTTTTTCTTTGTGATTTGTGACATGCCTCTATACTAACTATTCGACTAACTATTTGGGCATGTAATATGACTAACAAGTTGATGTTGAACTAACATACTTTGACATTTGGTTTTTGACTGCTTAGAAGATATGTTGGTTTTAACTATGATTCTCTTACATATCTGAATTTTTCAAATGTCATGATGAGAATAAACTCTATCTCTGTAGTTGGTTTTGATGTTTCAATTCTTGAGGTATCTAACGATTTTGTTTGTCAAGAATGCTTTCTGTGTGCAGAGATTACAGATGTCTAAGTCTAGAGTCTGTTCTAGGAGTTTATCTCATGTTTTAATTTCTGGATCTCTTTTGTAAATTTTTGTTGTATGGTGATAGCAACAAAAATATCTTTTTGAATTTTCTTTTGTGGATTTGTGTTTTGTCACGAAACCGCCAAAGGGGGAGATTGTTACGGAATTTGAGTTGGCGTATTTCGTGAATGTATTAAGTCTTGAAGATTGAAGATGAAGAAACTTTGGATCGTATACCTCAATCTCAAGAAAGAAGAATTCAAAAGGATCAGGTACGTTTAACTAAAGAATTTTGATGATCCGAATACTTCTTATAGTGTAGAAACACCTGGAAGAGGTTTTAATTGCTTAAACATCAAAAACTGGACATGGGACATGTTCAGGATCCGGATCGTGGCTTGCAATCCGGATCCCGAAGGGTGTTGTTCATACACTGGTTCAATCCGGATCGCAGCATCCTCTGATCCGGATCCCGAACATTAGTTTTACCTGTTGCTTCCTCGATCCGGATCAGGAATTGCAATCCGGATCCCGAACATGATGTTTTGGTAAAACTGTATGAACGATCCGGATCGGGGACTACGATCCGGATCCCGAACAAGCAATTTTCTGGAAACCGTCTTTTGTGCTTCTGCAATCCGGATCGCCAAATCCAATCCGGATCGCCGTCGGTAATTCTTTCCAGAAAAGGCTGTTTTTGATCCGTATATTCTTCCTAGGGTTTCTAACCTATAAATAGGCCCTCTATTCATTTCTAGGGCATCCGCAATAGATCGGCATATCAGATTAAGAAAAAATAGCCGAAAAGAAAAATCCACATATATAGAGAAGAAAGGAAATCAATAGATTTATTCTATGGTTCTTCATCTATATTGATTGATTTGATTCTAGGTTTTCCATACTCACATTTTGAGTAGAATCAAATCAATGAATACTTAGATGGTATTTCCGATCTATCTTTAATCTAAGTATTCGGCGGATCATCACCACCCAAACAAACAACGATTTACCCCAAAATCGGCGCGTGGACTCGCGTGGCCTTGTGGATTCAAGGTGCAACCGCTCTCGTGGATTCGGAGCGAGGTACGTTCGTGGATTCGAAGCGTGCCATTGGGTGAAGACCGTGGATTCGGTTGGACGTCGTGGACTCGACGTTGGACGCTGTGGATTCAGCGTTGGGCGCGGATCGTGGATTCGAGAAGCGTCGTGGAGCGAGCGGGAAGATCTACTAGGAGCGTATGAAAAAGGTTGAGTCGTCTGTGAGTACGGTATATCACCTTGTACGTGTGTTAATTCTAGTGGATTTCGCCGTGTTATCGGTCCCGTGGTTTTTTACTCCGGTTTGGAGTTTTTCCACGTAAAAATCTTGCGTGTTCTTTTATTTTTCCGCATTGGGTTTATTTGCGCAATGATTTTTTGAGTGTTTATTGTTTACACCTATTCACCCCCCTCTAGGTGTTTTTTCCCCTATTTAGATCCTTATTAACCTAAACCCAACAAAAAGAATCAAAAGTATCAGCTTTTTCTTTTAAAAATGCTACCCAAGTATATCTAGAAAAATCATCAACCAATAAGAAAATATACCATTTACCTCCCAGAGATGGTTGACGAGTTGGCCCCATTAAATCCATATGCAAAAGTTCCAAAGGCCGTTTTGTACCTATGTGGTTCAAGTTCTTGTGTGCAGTCCTAGACTGTTTTCCTTTTTGGCAACCGTCACACACAATGTTTTGTTCAAAAGAAAGTTTCGGAACCCCCTTGACCACATCTTTGTTCGAAATTCTAGCAAGTTCCTTAAAGTTTATGTGACCTAGCCTTTCATGCCAAAGTGTTTCATTTTTCAAAGATGCTAGGTTACATTTTTCAGAAATCTTATGAGGAACTACATAACAATTATTTTCTGATCTAACCCCTTTTAAAAAGAAAGCATGGTTCTTGTCAGTTACAGTACATTTATCAGATGAAAATTAACTGAATAACCACTATCACAAAGTTGACTTATGCTTATGAGGTTAGTCTTAAGGCCATGAACAAATAACACATTATTTAGAACCGGGCCATCTGGAATAGCTACCGTTCCCTTTCCAACAATTTTGGAAGACCGACCATCTCCGAAAACAACAAGTCCTCCGGAGTTTTTCTCAAATGTTTGAAAACAGTTTTTGTCACCGGTCATGTGACGGGAACCCGCTATCCAGATACCAAGACGAACTATCATATGCATGCAAGGAAACATTGGTAGCAAGACAAGGGAAAATTTCACCTTTGCGCACCCAAACCTTTTTGGAGTGCGTCGGTAATGATCGTGAAGTTGATCTCCTAGGTGAGAGCGTCTTGCTTGAAGAGTTGCTGCTCCTTGATGATATCGTCTTGAGCGGTGTACTACCAAGGCTCTTTTCCTTTGAATGAATTGCACTTGATTTCTGAGGAATAGCCTTTTTGGTAGTCATTGCAAGAGGTGCTTGAGGTGTGCGTTTGGCTTCCATCTTGCAATTTCTCCTTATGTGCCCTGAAATGCCACAACGAAAACATACCTTAGGTCTTGACGATCCCGTGGAGGATGTGGTAGGCTTGTTGTCGTTGATTGTCGTGAATTCCGGTGTCGGAGGAGGAGATACCGACTGAGGCACAAATACTGTCCCACTCGAACTTGGAATGTCTCCAGTTTGAGTGTATCCGAGGCCGAACTTATTTCTTTGACCAAGACCAAGAAGTCTGTCCAACTTACTCCTTCCAGAAGAAAATCTCTTTAAGTCGTCCTTCAGTTGGCGTATGGTCTCCGTCATTTCCAATTTTTCCTGTCGAGCCTCGCCGTTGAGCTTCAAGAAGTAATTCGCTTTGTTCACCATATCCACATAATTCTTCTCGAGTTGCTCATTGGACACTTGAAGGGAAACATTTGTTTTAATCAAATTATCCCTTTCCACTTCAAGATCGGTTGAGAGAGAGGTTACCCTTTTTACTTCTTCTTCGAGATCCTGCAATCTCCCTTTCAACCCCTTGTTTTGCTTAGCCAGTTTCTTTGAATCCCTCAAAAGTCTGTGATAGGCTAGAGCAAAATCTTCACCTTCAGAATCATCCGATTCATCGTCCGTTGCAATCTTTTCAACATGGGAGGAGTTGGACAAGGAATCGGAGGTACTCACCATCAAGCACATGAAGGGTGAAGATGTAGTGGACGCGTGGAAAGCTGTCGCGTTGTCTTCTTCATCACTCGAGGATGACTCATTTGACGTGGAGTTGTCATCCCA
This sequence comes from Tillandsia fasciculata, assembly GCA_029168755.2. Lineage (NCBI taxonomy): Eukaryota > Viridiplantae > Streptophyta > Magnoliopsida > Poales > Bromeliaceae > Tillandsia > Tillandsia fasciculata. The sequence continues at coordinate 12,519,303 of CM054936.1, forward strand.
AGTAACGACTTGCATCGCTTTCTTCTTTGCCGGATTCTTGTTGGGACACTCCGTTGCAATGTGGCCGTAGCCTCGACATTTGAAGCACTGAACTTGTCCCTCTGAACTTTTCTTATCCTTTGAGAAGTTTTCTTGCTTTCTTGACTTGTGGCTTGAAAATCCCTTGCCTTTCTTGGACTTTTCGAAGGATGAAGTTTTGCTTGGATTACCCCTTCGAAAGTTCCGGCGAAACTTCCTTGTCAAGAGAGCGAGCTGCTTCTCAAAGTCCTCCATAGAAAGGTTCTCGTCGTCGTCCGAGGAGGATGAATCCGCGTCTTCTTCTTTAGTTGATTTCAATGCGTAACCTGAAGACTTAGAAGAGGATGCCTTTCCAGAAGAATAGTTAGTAGGAAATGTCATTTCATAAGTTTGTAATGCACCTACTAATTCTTCTACACGCATTTCGTCCGGGTGTTTAATTGTTTCAATGGCTGCGACCTTCGGGCGAAATCGTTCAGGAAGAGTTCTTAAAATCTTTCTTACAACTTTAAATTCTGGAATCTTCTCTCCCAAGTTAGCACATGAGTTTACGATGTCTTGCAATCGTGTGTAATAGTCAGTGAAAGATTCATTCTCTGCCATAGAGATAGAGTCAAATTTGCTCGTAAGCATTTGCAGTTTCTGAATCTTCACTAGGTTAGTTCCCTCATGCGTAACTTGAAGAACATCCCAGATTTCTTTCGCAGTCTCACATGCCGAGACGCGAGAGAACTCTGTTTGTGACAAAGCATTAAATAGAGCATTAATCCCTTTGCCATTGTAAGAAGATGATTCACTCTTCCTTGGTCCATTTCGACCTAGGTTTTAAGGTGCGAACATCATCAATAAGTTCAGTTGGATTAGACCATCCTAATTCAATTGATTGCCACACCCTTTCGTCGATGGAAATTAAAAAGGCTTTCATCCGTACTTTCCAGTACGCATAATTTGTTCCATCAAAGAAAGGGGGTCGATTGATGTTTCCACCTTCAACCATTGTTTACAACCCTATTCCCGCTCGATACCACTTGTTGGGTTATGTTAATATGGATCTAAATAGGGGAAAAAACACCTAGAGGGGGGTGAATAGGTGTAAACAATAAACACTCAAAAAATCATTGCGCAATAAACCCAATGCGGAAAAATAAAAGAACACGCAAGATTTTTACGTGGAAAAACTCCAAACCGGAGTAAAAAACCACGGGACCGATAACACGGCGAAATCCACTAGAATTAAACACGTACAAGGTGATATAGCGTACTCACAGACGACTCAACCTTTTACCATACGCTCCTAGCAGATCTTCCCGCTCGCTCCACGACGCTTCTCGAATCCACGATCCGCGCCCAACGCTGAATCCACAGCGTCCAACGTCGAGTCCACGACGTCCGACCGAATCCACGGTCTTCACCCAATGGCACGCTTTGAATCCACGAACGTACCTCGCTCCGAATCCACGAGAGCGGTTGCACCTTGAATCCACAAGGCCAAGCGAGTCCACGCGCCGATTTTGGGGTAAATCGTTGTTTGTTTTGGGTGGTGATGATCCGCCGAATACTTAGATTAAAGATAGATCGGAAATACCATCTAAGTATTCATTGATTTGATTCTACTCAGAATGTGAGTATGGAAAACCTAGAATCAAATCAATCAATATAGATGAAGAAACATAGAATAAATCTATTGATTTCCTTTTTTCTCTATATATGTGGATTTTTCTTTTCGGCTATTTTTTTCTGTAATAGCGGATGCCCTATAAATGAATACAGGGCCTATTTATAGGTTAGAAACCATTGGAAGAAGATAGGAAACAAAAACTGCCTTTTCTGGAGATATTTACTGACGGCGATCCGGATTGGAATTGGCGATCCGGATTGCAGAAGCAAGAAAGACGATTTCCAGAAAAATGGTAGTTCGGGATCCGGATCACAAAGTCCGATCCGGATCGTTCATACAGTTTTACCAAAACATCAATGTTCGGGATCCGGATTGCAAATCCTGATCCGGATCGAGGAAGCAAACAGGTAAAACTAGTGTTCGGGATCCGGATAAGAGGATGCTGCGATCCGGATTGAACCAGTGTATGAACCAACACCCTTCGGGATCCGGATTGCCGAGTCTGATCCGGATCCTGAACATGTCCCATGTTCAGTTTTTGATGTTTAAGCAATTAAAAATTCTTCCAGGTGTTTCTACACTATAAGAAGTATTCGGATCATCAAAAATCTTTAGTTAAACGTACCTGATCTCTTTGAATTCTTCTTTCTTGAGATTGAGGTATATGATCCAAAGTTTCTTCATCTTAAATCTTCAAGACTTAATACATTCACGAAATACACCAACTCAAATTCCGTAACAGTCTGACCTTCTCCTCTGCCTCCAGTAGTAGATCAGGACCCAAAGTCTTCTTCTCACCCACATCACTCCAATATAGGGGTGACCGACACTTGCGCCCATACAACGCTTCAAACGGAGCCATCTGGATGCTCGCTTGATAGCTGTTGTTGTAAGCAAACTCAACCAATCCCAGATGTCGGTGCCACCCGCCCCCAAAATCCAGAACGCATGCTCGCAGCATATCCTCGAGAGTCTGAATGGTGCGCTCTGACTGTCCGTCCGTCTGTGGGTGAAATGCTGTGCTAAAACGAGCTGTGTCCCCAGGGCCGTCTGTAAACTCCTCCAGAAGTGCGAGACAAACCTCGAGTCCCTATCCGACACAATGGAAATGGGTATCCCGTGCAATCTGACCACCTCAGCCAAGTACATCTGTGCCAGTCGATCCAATGGCCAAGTCATCTGAACTGGTAAAAAGTGAGCGGATTTGGTGAGTCTGTCCACGACCACCCAGATCGCATCCGCTCCAGTCTGAGCTCTCGGCAATCCAGTGACAAAATCCATCGTGATATGATCCCACTTCCATTCAGGGATTGGGAGACTCTGCAACTTGCCAGCAGGTACACGATGCTCGGCCTTCACTTGCTGACAAGTTAAGCAGTGCGCCACAAATCTGCCAATATCTCTTTTCATGCCGCTCCACCAGAACTGTGCCTTGAGGTCCTTATACATCTTAGTCCCACCAGGATGGATGGTATAAGGTGTATAATGAGCCTCCCGCAAGATCTGCTCTCGAATCTCTGAGTCCATAGGCACGCAAGCTCGGTCCCTGTACCGTAGTACTCCCGAAGCATCAACTGAGAAATCCCCTGTCTCGCCAGCCTGAATCTGCTCTCGAATCCTCATCAGATGGGGGTCCTCACTCTGTTTCTCCCGAATCCTGTCCAACAGAGTGGGCTGCACGACCAAGGACAACAGTCTAGCAGAAACCCCAGGGGACACCACCTCAAGCTCTAACCGCCTCTTCTGCTCCAGTAATGGCGCTTGATCGGTGATCATCATAGATAAGCTCTGCACTGCTCTCCTGCTCAGGGCATCAGCGACCACGTTTGCCTTGCCGGGATGGTAGAGTATGTCCACATCGTAGTCCTTTAACAGCTCCAACCATCTGCGCTGCCTCAAATTGAGCTCCTTCTGTGTGAACAGATACTTCAAGCTCTTGTGGTCGGTGTAAATCTCGCAGTGCTCTCCATACAGATAGTGGCGCCACAACTTCAGTGCGAAGATCACAGCCGCTAGCTCCAAGTCATGGGTAGGGTAATTCTTCTCATAATCCTTGAGTTGCCGCGAAGCATAAGCGATTACCTTACCCTCCTGCATCAGCACGCACCCGAGTCCACTGTGCGATGCGTCACTGTAAATCACGTATCCTTTCCCCATAACAGGGAGGGAAAGGATAGGAGCTGACATCAATCTGCTCTTCAGTTCCTCGAAGCTTCTCTGGCAATCCTCACTCCAGATGAACTTAATTCCTTTGCGCGTCAAACGAGTGAGTGGTGCGGAAAGTTTCGCAAAACCCTCCACAAACCGACGGTAATATCCTGCCAAGCCCATAAAACTGCGAACCTCTGCTACCGTCGTCGGTCGGGGCCAATCCCGGACTGCCTCAATCTTCGCCGGGTCTACCGCCACTCCTGCGGCTGAGATCACATGGCCCAAAAAGGCAACCTCTCGAAGCCAAAACTCGCACTTAGACAGCTTGGCATACAACTTCTTCTCCCTTAGAAGTTGCAGCACAATCCTCAGGTGCTCCTCGTGCTCCACATCGCTCCGAGAATAAACCAGGATGTCATCAATGAACACTACCACAAACCGGTCAAGATAAGGTCGGAAGATCCTGTTCATCAAATCCATAAATGCGGCAGGGGCATTAGTCAATCCAAAAGGCATGACAGTGAACTCATAATGCCCGTACCGAGTCCTGAATGGTGTCTTCGGAACATCCTCGGCCTTCACCTTCAGTTGGTGGTAACCAGACTGTAAATCGATCTTAGAGAAGACACAAGACCCTTGTAGCTGATCAAATAAGTCATCGATGCGCGGCAAAGGGTACTTGTTCTTGATGGTCACTTTATTCAGCTCTCGGTAATCCACACAAAGTCGAAGTGAACCATCCTTCTTCTTCACGAACAGCACCGGTGCTCCCCAAGGTGATACACTCGGCCTCACAAAACCCTTATCCAATAAATCCTGGAGTTGCGCCTTCAACTCCCGCAGCTCCGCCGGTGCCATTCGGTAAGGGCCTTGGAGATTGGCGCAGTTCCTGGGACTACGTCAATCAAAAACTCGATCTCCCTATCCGGCGGCATACTAGTCAGCTCTGGTGGGAAAACATCCGGGAACTCGTGGACTATAGGGATATCCGCGAGTCCCGGTGCCGCCGCAGGCCCCTCAACCACACTGGCCAAAAAGGCCACGCATCCACTGCGCATCATCTGCCTCGCACGAGAAGTCGAAACTATCGAGGCGAAGAAAGTACTCTGGCATCCTCTGTACACAATCACCTCCTGGCCTGGCTCGCTAAAAGTCACCGTCCTCGCGGCACAGTCAATAGTCGCATAATAGCGAGCCAGCCAGTCCATCCCAAGTACCATATCAAAGTCTCGCAGCTGACTCAGGACCATCAGGTCCGCTGGCAAGATCCACGACTCGATCTGTACAGGGCAAGACCAACAACACTCCTCTACAAGTAAAGTATGCTCCGGAACCCGTACCTCTAACGCACGTGGCAACCGACCTAACTCTAGTCCATGGGATGATGCAAATGCTCTACTGATGAAAGAATGTGATGCACCGGTATCAAATAAAGTGCGAGCTCTACTGCCAGAAAGTAAAACGATACCTGCCACCACGTGGTCGGCTGCCAGGGAGTCCTCAACCTGGGCGGCATAAACCCGCCCGCTCTATGCCGGTGGTCGGTGGTCTGCTGGGTGGGAAGAAGGGGCCCTGCTCGCTGGAGCATAGGACCGCTGCTGGGGCGCCGGTGGGGCTGATGCTGAGGAAGGAGCCGGTGCTGGCGCATAGGGCAAGTAGCTCGAACGTGGCCCGACTGTCCGCACCGGTAACAGCGGCCAAACCTCTGGTCACAAGTATCGGGAGAATGCTGTCCCCGGCAGAAAATGCACCTGGCTGGGGTCTGGGGCTGCCTCCCCTGCTGCTGCTGCCTCTGCCGCTGAGATCCCTGCTGCCGGGACTGCGACCTCTGCTGCTGAGAATGCTGCTGCTGTCGTGAGTGCTGCTGCTGGTGCTGTGGGGGCCTCTGAGATCCACCAGGCCCTCGCCGCTCCGAACGCCCGCGGCCTGAGAACTGAGGCGGCGGGGGTCGGGGCGGCCTCCAGGAGCTGGCCTGTCCCCCATCATCCTGCGCTGGCCGCTTCCTGTCCGATCCCTGAGCGACCAGGCCCCCACGTCTGGCGACAACGTGGTCTCCTCTCTCGATCCACTGTGCATGCTCGCCGCCTCCTCCAGGGTCTGTAGTCTCTGCGCATGCACCAAGGTATAGAGCTCCGGGCGCAGGCCCGACTCGAAGAGCTCCACCTGATGTGGTCCATCCCTGGCGACGTAGGGAACGCAGCTGAGCAGCCGCGAAAACTCCTGGAAGTAGTCCCAAGCCGACCGGTCGCCTTGCTGGAGATTCTTCAGATCATCCTCTACCTTTTTCTTCACGCTGGTGGAAAAGTACGTGTCCAGGACCATCCTCTTGAACTCTGCCCAAGGTAGCTGCCGGGTGATCTGAAACTCCAGGGGCTCCACCCGACGCCACCACGTATCAGCATCCCCATCCAGACAATGCACAGCCATGTGTACCCGGTACTTCTGATCGATGAAGAAGTCTCGGAACAACTTCTCCATTGCTGAAAGCCAAGTCCCAACCTCCCAAGGGTGAGTGCTCCGCCCCGAAAATCTAGGCGGTCCCCGCTTGCAGAAATGGGTGAGTTTATCAGTGAACTCCTGCTCCTCCTCGGGGGTCAAAGGTCGGATCGCTCCCGGGGCCCCGCTGCTCGAAGATGGTGCCGCAGGCACAAGCGGTATAGTCGGTGGTACAACAGGTGGTGCGGGGGCCTCAGTAGTAGTAGGGGGAGGGGCCCCAACCTGAGCAAGCAGCTGCTCGATCCTCTGCTCCTGCCGGCGGTGACCCTCCGCCAGCTGGGCCACCATGGCCCTCAACTCAGCAATCTCTGAAGGTCCGGACTGCTCCGGCCCCTCCGGGGGTGTAGGGGTACCCCGGGTAGGAATCCGCCGCCTGGGAGGCATCCTGCCACACAAGAAACCACAGATCAGTAACGAAACCACACTCGACCCAATCTAGCGAAAGTCAAAGGCATCCTCCTATTTCTGTAACCTTATGTTGTCTGCAGCCAACATAATAGTTCGCCAGAAATAGGACATGCCAATCCCTCTTCACTCACTGGAAGAGTCAAAATAACATACGACCAAATTGCCGACTTTCGCATAATGTCACGTCACTCACGCCCTGCCTTCCTAGGGTCTGCCAAAAGCCTAGGGTTTCCTAAGTCCCAATTGACCTATCCCTAAGCTCTGATACCAACTTAATCTGTCACGCCCCGGGTGTAAACCAGAACCCGGGCCCGTCCACAGATCCGCCGTATACACGGAATTTCCCGTGTATACGAAGCGCTGGTAACCTGCTCAGATATAGATGATATAATAAAAGAGCATAAACAGAGCTAAACTACAACTAATACATCTCAGATAAAGCAGAAAGTAAAGTGCAGAAGTAAACTCTCAATAATACATATGTCTCTCCCAGCTCACTAATCAAATACAACCAGCTGGCCGAAGCCAGACCCAAAAGAAATGAAAAGTAGAGTATCTGAGAGTATCGGGGTACATCTAGTAACTGCACTGGTGCCTGGGTAGACCGCTATCTAGTCCGCGATCCTCTTACCTCGATCCGCTGCGGAGGGTCCTGCAACTCCCGCAGACGACTCTGCAAAACAAAGGGGAAGAGAAAAAGAAAAGCAGTGGGGAGTGAGAACTACTATAAAACAGTAGCCTCCTCCTAGTGGGTAAGCCTCAACTCAAATGTGCCCACTAGGACTATAAGAGGCGGAAAAGATGAACAAAGGTGGTAAGCTGTAAATAAAACTGCTGATGATGAATAGAGCTACCACTACATGCCTCTAATGAGCTAACTGATAGTATAGCTATATGTATGCATCAGAATGTAAATGCCTGCCTGTCTAGACCCAATCGATACACCAGTAAGCACTGGTACTGCCTGCTCTGCCTGCCAAATCGGGTATGCCAGCCTACGCATAACACCGATAGGGAAAGAGAGTCTCGAAGACTCGAAGCCTGTAAAACGCACACTCCGGAGTGGCACTCGAGGGGAGCGACCCACACGAGTATAATGCCTGGGTAACAAGTACCAAATCAGCAGGACTGGATCATGACTCTGATCAAGGTGGAAAAACCCATCCACTAAAAGAAATCCAAATCCTCTATCCCAATCTGATGCAATAACCACTGTCCGGTCAACCGCCGAAGATCCGCGGTTGCCGCAATGCCCTGCCCTCACAGCCTGCCTGTCCCAAAGCCCACAACTGTCTGACTACACTATCCCAGCCCCTGCTCGAACCCGAGCGCACTATCCCCCAAATGTAGATAAAAGAAGAGAAAAGCATGGTTTCTCCTAAGTCAATTCCAGCATGATAGTGTAGCAGAAAAAGGTGGCCTAACTAAATGTCCATACAAGCATGCAAAGTCCTTTATCATTATTAACATGATTCAAGTATTCTAGTTCTCACAAAGTAGAGATATGCCGTTTAAATAAACTTCCATTTTACTAAGTTGCCCCAAAATAGTTTATGTATATGTAAAAGAGGTCCCATCATGCATATGCACATATATCCATTTTAACAAAGCTCTTCCCATGGTTTTAAGCGACATATTAATTACAAGAATTAACCATTAATCAGCACTTAGTCCTTTTGAAGTCACAAACTCTAGTTATAAGTCCAATTCCTGATTAGCATGCCAATTCATTTTACCGGTTCATTTAGCAATGTACATAGTAGCAACTCAAATAGGCCTAGTGGGGACATCACAAGTAGGAGGTTAAACAACGGTACCCACCTCGAGCGCTAAATCCAAGTCCTGACAGCGAAGTCCGCGCTCGATCCTCAACAGTCCCCGCAATACTGCGCCATAAATCCCAAAGAATACACATACAATTACTATCCAAATTTAATCCGAAATCTGTCCTCAAAAATCAGATTAACAGTTCAGCCATTTTCACCAGCGAATCGTGCCCAAGAAATTCCCAAAAAAATACTATCACGATCTACGCGACGAACCGGTCGAAACGAGTACCTGCACGTTTTCCCACGATTTTTCTGTGCTGAGAACGAAAATCGACAAGAGAGGCATCCCAAAGCAAGTCGATCACAAAAACTGAATCTGAAAATACTGTAAAAAGGGGTTCTCACCTTCAGGGAAATTCCACAAAAATCCAAGAAAATTCAGAGAGATTCCTTGCGATGCGTAGATGCAAATCCCTTTTGAATCGCCTCAATCCGATGTCCGGTTGCGGAGATATCCCCAAAACAATACTGTGCTGTCCAAAATTCCACCCCAGAAAATGAGGTCACAAGATGACCCGAAAAAACCATGAAAACCTCGGAATGGGGGAAAACCAGTAGAAATAAGAAATGTAGCCCTACCTGTTACGAAGACGATGGCGCAAGAATCGCTGAAAAATACTGCCTGGTTAGCTCGGGAGAGCTAAAACACTGTCGCTGCGCCGAAGAAGAATCCAGGAATGCAACGTCGCGCCGCGCCGAAAAATCCAAATCTCGAAGTGCGTGCCACCACAAACCCTCAAACTTCACCAGGAGATGGAGAACTCGAAGGGGAGCAACTTTGCTGAAGACACCTTGGTGAGATGAGGCTCGGAAATGGTGGAAAAAGTGAGCTGAGAAAGGGAGCTCGGGCTGTTAAATAGGCCTCCCAAAAAATGCCAAAATGCCACTGGGTCCCAACTTTCGGGCGCCCGAAAGTTTCCGGCGCGCACAGTGCGGCCCGGCCCAAACTTTCGGGCGCGCACAGTGCGGCCCGGCCCAAAGCGCCGGTCGGACGGGATCTGGAATCCGTCCGACCCGCCTCCCTGCCTGCCACGCGTCGCCCGAACAGCCGACAGCCGCCTCCACAGCCCGCTGCGCCACGTGGCCACCTCCGGGGGTCGACACGCGTCCCCGACCACAGTACCGCCGCGCCTGCCCGCACAGTCTGCGCCCGCTGCCCTCCTGCCCGCACAGTTGACCGCCCAATAGGAGCGCGCCACGTGTCCTGCCGCTGACCGCTGCACCCGGTGCACAATCCTCCATGCACCGAACCAACCAAATCCTGCCACGTGTCCACCCCGGTGCACCATGAACCGTGAGCCACTAAAATACTCCGTAGACCGTCTACCGTGAGCCAACCAATAAAAGAGTGCCACGTGTCCCCGCCTTGGTGCCGCCCGCCGCGTGGACCGCCCGCCTGCCCCGCGCGCCCGCGCGCTGCCCGCGCCGCGCAGGCGCCGCCGTTCCGCCTGCCGAGGCCGCGCCGCCGCGCCGGCGCTGCCGCCGCCGCCGCGGCCGCCGGCGATCGCCGGAAGTACTGTTCCGGCGGTGAACAGTACCCAAGCCCCAAAATGCAAGTAGATAGTCCATTTGAAGCGTTTTCGCGCGCTGAATCCGAATTTGACGTCCGTTTCGCCAAATTCCAACTCGTAATTGCCGAATGCCCCCGGAAAGGTATTTTCGTCAAATTTCGCGCCGAGCCAAATACAATATCCGTTTGCGCGAAAACACCTCTAAACATCCGACGGGGTCCCCCGATCACCCGCGTGATCCATTTTAAGCCCGGAGTTCATCACTTGTGTCCAAATTGGCGCCCGAACACCGCCGACATGCCCCGTAGGCCTCCAGAAGCTGCCGGTCACCCTGTAAAAGCCCTGTAAGATTCCGGATCATCACATCCTCCCCCACTAAAAGAAAGTTTCGTCCTCGAAACTAAAATCATACCTCAAGCCGGGGCCTCGAACAAGTGGGGGTGGGCATCCATCATCGCTGACTCCAGCTCCCAAGTAGCCTCGCGTCGCCCTGGTTGCTCCACAGAACCTTCACATAAGGGATGGCCCGGCTGCGCAGCTCTCTAACCTCGCGGTCCAAAATCCGCAGTGGCCGCTCGACATAGCTCAAGTCCTCCGCAACCTCCAGTGGGGCGAAATCAATGATGTGCGACGGGTCATGAACATATCTCCTCAGGGTGGATACATGAAACACGTCGTGAACACCAGCCAATCTGGGAGGAAGTGCAAGCCGGTAGGCAACTGGCCCAATGCGCTCCAATACCTCAAAAGGTCCAATATAACGAGGGCTCAGTTTTCCACGAATCCCAAATCTCCGAATCCCCTTCGAAGGCGAGACTTTCAAAAAGACATGATCGCCCACCTGAAACTCCAAGTCTCGTCGTCGGGTATCAGCATAACTCTTCTGCCGGCTCTGAGCTGTCTCCAGATGTCGTCGAATCAGTCTGACCTTCTCCTCTGCCTCCAGTAGTAGATCAGGACCCAAGGTCTTCTTCTCACCCACATCACTCCAATATAGGGGTGACCGACACTTGCGCCCATACAACGCTTCAAACGGAGCCATCTGGATGCTCGCTTGATAGCTGTTGTTGTACGCAAACTCAACCAATCCCAGATGTCGGTGCCACCCGCCCCCAAAATCCAGAACGCATGCTCGCAGCATATCCTCGAGAGTCTGAATGGTGCGCTCTGACTGTCCGTCCGTCTGTGGGTGAAATGCTGTGCTGAAGCGAAGCTGTGTCCCCAGGGCCGTCTGTAAACTCCTCCAAAAGTGCGAGACAAACCTCGAGTCCCTATCCGATACAATGGAAATGGGTATCCCGTGCAATCTGACCACCTCAGCCAAGTACATCTGTGCCAGTCGATCCAATGGCCAAGTCATCTGAACCGGTAAGAAGTGAGCGGATTTGGTGAGTCTGTCCACGACCACCCAGATCGCATCCGCTCCAGTCTGAGCTCTCGGCAATCCAGTGACAAAATCCATAGTGATATGATCCCACTTCCATTCAGGGATTGGGAGACTCTGCAACTTGCCAGCAGGTACACGATGCTCGGCCTTCACTTGCTGACAAGTTAAGCAGTGCGCCACAAATCTGCCAATATCTCTTTTCATGCCGCTCCACCAGAACTGTGCCTTGAGGTCCTTATACATCTTAGTCCCACCAGGATGGATGGTATAAGGTGTATAATGAGCCTCCCGCAAGATCTGCTCTCGAATCTCTGAGTCCATAGGCACGCAAGCTCGGTCCCTGTACCGTAGTACTCCCGAAGCATCAACTGAGAAATCCCCTGTCTCGCCAGCCTGAATCTGCTCTCGAATCCTCATCAGATGGGGGTCCTCACTCTGTTTCTCCCGAATCCTGTCCAACAGAGTGGGCTGCACGACCAAGGACAACAGTCTAGCAGAAACCCCAGGGGACACCACCTCAAGCTCTAACCGCCTCATCTGCTCCAGTAATGGCGCCTGATCGGTGATCATCATAGATAAGCTCTGCACTGCTCTCCTGCTCAGGGCATCAGCGACCACGTTTGCCTTGCCGGGATGGTAGAGTATGTCCACATCGTAGTCCTTTAACAGCTCCAACCATCTGCGCTGCCTCAAATTGAGCTCCTTCTGTGTGAACAGATATTTCAGGCTCTTGTGGTCGGTGTAAATCTCGCAGTGCTCCCCATACAGATAGTGGCGCCACAACTTCAGTGCGAAGATCACAGCCGCTAGCTCCAAGTCATGGGTAGGGTAATTCTTCTCATAATCCTTGAGTTGCCGCGAAGCATAAGCGATTACCTTACCCTCCTGCATCAGCACGCAACCAAGTCCACTGTGCGATGCGTCACTGTAGATCACGTATCCTTTCCCCATAACAGGGAGGGAAAGGATAGGAGCTGACATCAATCTGCTCTTCAGTTCCTCGAAGCTTCTCTGGCAATCCTCACTCCAGATGAACTTAATTCCTTTGCGCGTCAAACGAGTGAGGGGTGCGGAAAGTTTCGCAAAACCTTCCACAAACCGACGGTAATATCCTGCCAAGCCCATAAAACTGCGAACCTCTGCTACCGTCGTCGGTCGGGGCCAATCCCGGACTGCCTCAATCTTCGCCGGGTCTACCGCCACTCCTGCGGCTGAGATCACATGGCCCAAAAAGGCAACCTCTCGAAGCCAAAACTCGCACTTAGACAGTTTGGCATACAACTTCTTCTCCCTTAGAAGTTGCAGCACAATCCTCAGGTGCTCCTCGTGCTCCACATCGCTCCGAGAATAAACCAGGATGTCATCGATGAACACTACCACAAACCGGTCAAGATAAGGTCGGAAGATCCTGTTCATCAAATCCATAAATGCGGCAGGGGCATTAGTCAATCCAAAAGGCATGACAGTGAACTCATAATGCCCGTACCGAGTCCTGAATGCTGTCTTCGGAACATCCTCGGCCTTCACCTTCAGTTGGTGGTAACCAGACTGTAAGTCGATCTTAGAGAAGACACAAGACCCTTGCAGCTGATCAAATAAGTCATCGATGCGCGGCAAAGGGTACTTGTTCTTGATGGTCACTTTATTCAGCTCTCGGTAATCCACACAAAGTCGAAGTGAACCATCCTTCTTCTTCACGAACAGCACCGGTGCTCCCCAAGGTGATACACTCGGCCTCACAAAACCCTTATCCAATAAATCCTGGAGTTGCGCCTTCAACTCCCGCAGCTCCGCCGGTGCCATTCGGTAAGGGGCCTTGGAGATTGGCGCAGTTCCTGGGACTACGTCAATCAAAAACTCGATCTCCCTATCCGGCGGCATACTAGTCAGCTCTGGTGGGAAAACATCCGGGAACTCGTGGACTATAGGGATATCCGCGAGTCCCGGTGCCGCCGCAGGCCCCTCAACCACACTGGCCAAAAAGGCCACGCATCCACTGCGCATCATCTGCCTCGCACGAGAAGTCGAAACTATCGAGGCGAAGAAAGTACTCTGGCATCCTCTGTACACAATCACCTCCTGGCCTGGCTCGCTAAAAGTCACCGTCCTCGCGGCACAATCAATAGTCGCATAATAGCGAGTCAGCCAGTCCATCCCAAGTACCATATCAAAGTCTCGCAGCTGACTCAGGACCATCAGGTCCGCTGGCAAGATCCACGACTCGATCTGTACAGGGCAAGACCAACAACACTCCTCTACAAGTAAAGTATGCTCCGGAACCCGTACCTCTAACGCACGTGGCAACCGACCTAACTCTAGTCCATGGGATGATGCAAATGCTCTACTGATGAAAGAATGTGATGCACCGGTATCAAATAAAGTGCGAGCTCTACTGCCAGAAAGTAAAACGATACCTGCCACCACGTGGTCGGCTGCCAGGGAGTCCTCAACCTGGGCGGCATAAACCCGCCCGCTCTGTGCCGGTGGTCGGTGGTCTGCCGGGTGGGAAGAAGGGGCCCTGCTCGCTGGAGCATAGGACCGCTGCTGGGGCGCCGGTGGGGCTGATGCTGAGGAAGGAGCCGGTGCTGGCGCATAGGGCAAGTAGCTCGAACGTGGCCCGACTGTCCGCACCGGTAACAGCGGCCAAACCTCTGGTCACAAGTATCGGGAGAATGCTGTCCCTGGCAGAAATGCACCTGGCTGGGGTCTGGGGCTGCCTCCCCTGCTGCTGCTGCCTCTGCCGCTGAGATCCCTGCTGCCGGACTGCGACCTCTGCTGCTGAGAATGCTGCTGCTGTCGTGAGTGCTGCTGCTGGTGCTGTGGGGGCCTCTGAGATCCACCAGGCCCTCGCCGCTCCGAACGCCCGCGGCCTGAGAACTGAGGCGGCGGGGGTCGGGGCGGCCTCCAGGAGCTGGCCTGTCCCCCATCATCCTGCGCTGGCCGCTTCCTGTCAGATCCCTGAGCGACCAGGCCCCCACGTCTGGCGACAACGTGGTCTCCTCTCTCGATCCACTGTGCATGCTCGGCCGCCTCCTCCAGGGTCTGTAGTCTCTGCGCATGCACCAAGGTATAGAGCTCCGGGCGCAGGCCCGACTCGAAGAGCTCCACCTGATGTGGTCCATCCCTGGCGACGTAGGGAACGCAGCTGAGCAGCCGCGAAAACTCCTGGAAGTAGTCCCATGCCGACCGGTCGCCTTGCTGGAGATTCTTCAGATCATCCTCTACCTTTTTCTTCACGCTGGTGGAAAAGTACGTGTCCAGGACCATCCTCTTGAACTCTGCCCAAGGTAGCTGCCGGGTGATCTGAAACTCCAGGGGCTCCACCCGACGCCACCACGTATCAGCATCCCCATCCAGACAATGCACAGCCATGTGTACCCGGTACTTCTGATCGATGAAGAAGTCTCGGAACAACTTCTCCATTGCTGAAAGCCAAGTCCCAACCTCCCAAGGGTGAGTGCTCCGCCCCGAAAATCTAGGCGGTCCCCGCTTGCAGAAATGGGTGAGTTTATCAGTGAACTCCTGCTCCTCCTCGGGGTCAAAGGTCGGATCGCTCCCGGGGCCCCGCTGCTCGAAGATGGTGCCGCAGGCACAAGCGGTATAGTCGGTGGTACAACAGGTGGTGCGGGGGCCTCAGTAGTAGTAGGGGGAGGGGCCCCAACCTGAGCAAGCAGCTGCTCGATCCTCTGCTCCTGCCGGCGGTGACCCTCCGCCAGCTGGGCCACCATGGCCCTCAACTCAGCAATCTCTGAAGGTCCGGACTGCTCCGGCCCCTCCGGGGGTGTAGGGGTACCCCGGGTAGGAATCCGCCGCCTGGGAGGCATCCTGCCACACAAGAAACCACAGATCAGTAACGAAACCACACTCGACCCAATCTAGCGAAAGTCAAAGGCATCCTCCTATTTCTGTAACCTTATGTTGTCTGCAGCCAACATAATAGTTTGCCAGAAATAGGACATGCCAATCCCTCTTCACTCACTGGAAGAGTCAAAATAACATACGACCAAATTGCCGACTTTCGCATAATGTCACGTCACTCACGTCCTGCCTTCCTAGGGTCTGCCAAAAGCCTAGGGTTTCCTAAGTCCCAATTGACCTATCCCTAAGCTCTGATACCAACTTAATCTGTCACGCCCCGGGTGTAAACCAGAACCCGGGCCCGTCCACAGATCCGCCGTATACACGGAATTTCCCGTGTATACGAAGCGCTGGTAACCTGCTCAGATATAGATGACATAATAAAAGAGCATAAACAGAGCTAAACTACAACTAGTACATCTCAGATAAAGCAGAAAGTAAAGTGCAGAAGTAAACTCTCAATATACATATGTCTCTCCCAGCTCACTAATCAAATACAACCAGCTGGCCGAAGCCAGACCCAAAAAGAAAAGAAAAGTAGAGTATCTGAGAGTATCGGGGTACATCTAGTAACTGCACTGGTGCCTGGGTAGACCGCTATCTAGTCCGCGATCCTCTTACCTCGATCCGCTGCGGAGGGTCCTGCAACTCCCGCAGACGACTCTGCAAAACAAAGGGGAAGAGCAAAAGAAAAGCAGTGGGGAGTGAGAACTACTATAAAACAGTAGCCTCCTCCTAGTGGGTAACCTCAACTCAAATGTGCCCACTAGGACTATAAGAGGCGGAAAAGATGAACAAAGGTGGTAAGCTGTAAATAAAACTGCTGATGATGAATAGAGCTACCACTACATGCCTCTAATGAGCTAACTGACAGTATAGCTATATGTATGCATCAGAATGTAAATGCCTGCCTGCCTAGACCCAATCGATACACCAGTAAGCACTGGTACTGCCTGCTCTGCCTGCCAAATCGGGTATGCCAGCCTACGCATAACACCGATAGGGAAAGAGAGTCTCGAAGACTCGAAGCCTGTAAGAACGCACTCCGGAGTGGCACTCGAGGGGAGCGACCCACACGAGTATAATGCCTGGGAACAAGTACCAAATCAGCAGGACTGGATCATGACTCTGATCAGGTGGAAAACCCATCCACTAAAAGAAATCCAAATCCTCTATCCCAATCTGATGCAATAACCACTGTCCGGTCAACCGCCGAAGATCCGCGGTTGCCGCAATGCCCTGCCTCACAGCCTGCCTGTCCCAAAGCCCACAACTGTCTGACTACACTATCCCAGCCCCTGCTCGAACCCGAGCGCACTATCCCCCAAATGTAGATAAAGAAGAGAAAAGCATGGTTTCTCCTAAGTCATTCCAGCATGATAGTGTAGTGTAGCAGAAAAAGGTGGCCCTAAACTAAATGTCCATACCAAGCATGCAAAGTCCTTATCATTATTAAACATGATTCAAGTATTCTAGTTCTCACAAAGGAGAGATATACCGTTTAAATACCAACTTCCATATTTACTAAGTTGCCCAAAATAGTTATGTATATGTAAAAGAGGTCCCATCATGCATATACCACATATCCATTTTAACAAAGCTCTTCCCATGGTTTTATGCGACATATTAATTACAAGAATTAATCCATTAATCAGCACTTAGTCCTTTTGAAGTCACAAACTCTATTATAAGTCCAAATCCTGATAGCATGTAGATTCATTTTACGGTTCTTTTAACAATGCACATAGTAGC
>CM054936.1:12536430-12674146 GCA_029168755.2 Tillandsia fasciculata
GTCAAATAGGAGAATCCAAACAAAAAGAATTTTTTAAATGCAAATCATAATTGGCATTAACAGTTATCGATAGTGGCATATTCAAGATAATATGAAATTGCATAGCATATATTAAATAAAGACATGTATGCTAAGGAGTATGTCAAATAGGAGAAGCCAGATAAAAAATTTATAATTGCAAAACATAATTGACATTAGCAGTTATCGATAGTGGCATACGACATATGCGATTCTTACAATTTTTTTTTTTTTTGCACATAATTGGAATAGTGATTTATTATGTACAAGGGCTCAAGTGGTTTCCAACAAGCATGGGGTTGCCGTGGATTGTACATCCATGCCATCCATCTAATGCCTATGACAACCGTCATCATCGCCTAAATTTATAAGAATCAACCAACTTTACCGATGTATCCTTCATATATCGCAGCCGACAAAAATAGTGTACGTTATAACATATCATAGTCATTCATCACGAGAGACAAGCATCATCGCCTATTTAAGCATAGCATATGTGATATAGAGGTTATGGCAACCTCATGTAAACCACACTCGAGGCAACAAGAGACAACCAGAGCAAGAGTAATTTATAGGATAGCACCTTCGAGGCAACTAGAGACAACCGGCCGCAGGATTCACGGGGAGGTAAGGGGGAGGCCAAGAGGCGGCGGCGACGACTCAGCGGTACGGGGAGGGCACAGATCGGCCGCGTATTTCACGCGGAGCTACGGGGGAGGAGGAGAGGCGGCGGCGACGACTCAGCAGTACGGGGAGGGCACAGATCGGCCGCGTGTTAAACGCGGAGCTACGGGGGAGGCCGAGAGGCGGCGGCGACGAGGATGCGGTACGGGGAGGGCACGATCGGCCGCGTGTTTTCACGCGGAGCTACGGGAAAGGCCGAGAAGCGGCGGCGACGAGGATGCGGTACGGAGAGGGCACGGATCGGCTGCGTGTTTCACGCGGACCTACGGGGGAGGCCGAGAGGCGGCGGCGACGAGGATGCGGTACGGGGAGGGCATGGATCGACCGCGTGTTTCACGCGGAGCTACGGGGGAGGCCGAGAGGCGGTGATAAGGAAGGAGATGGGAGAAGAGGAGAAGATGAAGAATATGGGAGATCGGCGTCGGCTAGCACACGGAGCAGAGGGAGAGGCGACGAGGAAGCTTGGAAAATGACGAGCTTTTGGGCGAAGCTCGGGTTAGGAGAAGAGGGGCTCGGGATGCGTGCAGGCGCAGGGGACTCAGCGGCGGCGTCTGTAGTGGCCCTGGTTCCCATGCCACCTTTTTCCAATGAATCCACTGTTAGAACACCTAGTGTTGGTGTATCTGGCCCATGGTGCATCAAAGGGATGCCACAGATGGACCCTGTGGGGTATCTTTAGCTGTGTTGGCCTTCGGCTAGGTTTGCCGAAATTTTTAAAAAGAATTAGGCCAAACAGAGGTTGGAAATGGATTCAGCACGGAAAAACGCTTGAAAACGGCTATTTGCTTGTTTGATTCTGAGTCCGGATGCCCAAAAACGGACTCCCGAAAGTTTTTATTGGCTTTTGGTGCATGGGAGGGGCCGTAGACCGCCGGCATGCCACGTGGCGGCCTGTCATTGGCCGGTTTTTAGCGCGCGGTCCACAGAGTAGCGCGGCTGGG
Organism: Tillandsia fasciculata; assembly: GCA_029168755.2. Lineage (NCBI taxonomy): Eukaryota > Viridiplantae > Streptophyta > Magnoliopsida > Poales > Bromeliaceae > Tillandsia > Tillandsia fasciculata. Next base: position 12,538,074 of record CM054936.1, read on the forward strand.
TGCACAGACCCGGCGCAGGGACACGTGGCACCGCCTGATTGGCGGGCTCAAGGCGCGCGGTCTACCGGGCGAGCGCGGCGGTGCATGGACCAAGGCGGGGGACACGTGGCAGCCTCCGGTTGGTCGGTGCACGCGGCGCGGTCCACGGAATTCCAAATCGGGATGCGTGGACCGGGTGTAGGGGACACGTGTCACCTTCTGATTCGCGGGCGCACCGGGCGCGGTGCACGGGGGACATGGCCGGCGCCTCGGGGCGCGTGCGCACGAGGGGGCCATGCCGCGCGACCGGCGCGGGCGGCGACCGGTCGGCGGGTCCCGGCTGACACGTGGCGCCCGCTCATTGGCGGGCGCCAACCGCCTTCCTGTGCGGGGAGGGGCCACGTGGCAGCCTGTGAGTGGCCCGCACAGCTGTTTGCTGTTTGGCGGGCCACGTGGCATCACCGGGAAGTTTCGGGCGTGAACAGTGTTGGGCCGGGCCCAACACTGTAGCAGCCCGAAACTTTCGGGCGCCCGGAAGTTGGGCCCAAAAGCCCAATGTTACTTTTTTTTTGGCTTTTTCCGGGTTGAGGCCTATAAATAGGCCATTTGCTCTGCATTTTGAGGCTTTTCCCGAGCTTGTTAGCTTGTGTGCCCACATCAAAGTTATTCCTCATCTTGTTGTGCATCTTTCGGTGGAAGCTCAGAATTTTTGGAGGCCGCGGCGTCGACGATTTTGGCATCGTAGCGCAGAGCGACGATTTATTGTTGGAGGCCCGTTTTCGTCGCACTTCAGTCTGGGAGGTCTACAGAGCTACCCTGACGGTATTTTTGGATGATTTTTGCGGCGTTGGATTCACGAGAGGTATATCTATGTTTTTCGTGTTGACCACTTTTTTCAGATTTGAGCTTTTATTGGGGTTTTGGGTACATTTTTAACCCCCTTTGCGGCTGGTGGACTTTTTGGACAGCACCTTCTTGTCGGATTTTTATCTCCGCATCCGGACATCGAAATTCAAAGTTTAAGGACTCTATCGATATCTACTCTTCGCGAGAATCGCCGTAATATTTTTATTGGAATTTTTGGAGTTCGTTTTACAGGTGAAAATTTTGCATTAAGGGGACTGTTCCCAGCAGATTTGTGATACTTGGATTTTATGGAATTAAGTATAACTTTGGGTTGTATTTTTGTACCCAGGAAGTATTGATCACTGTTCTTGTACTGTTGGATTGGTGGGTGAGTAGAGATATCTGTTTCTAGGCATTCTCAGCTGTACGACTCCGGACAGTTAGCACTTTCAGGTGGGTGGCTTTGCTTTCAGGATCTATGGACTGTGCACTAATTCTATTTATATAGAATCATGCATGATAGTGATTGGACTTGGTAGCATGCTAGAATTTGAATGTTAATATTCCTTGTATTAGTTTGATGATCTTATGATCTTTTTGCTTCCTACAACTTGTTAATTATTGATATCTTGGAACTTGACCTAGCACCCCCGCCATATGCAGCATGTTCAGCCAGACTGTAGAAAACTTCAACTTGGGCTAGGTTATTATTGCTATAGACATTCCCACATCACTATTCTATGTTTCATTCTGGACTTAGCTTTTCCTCGCCCGGGTTGTGGGCCGAGAGGTCGGGTTGTTGTGGGATGCATTTACACTCGTGTCTGGGGACCGAGTGGAGTTTGATAGCAGTCTGTAGATCAGGGTTCTTTGGGAGCTGTCAGAGTGACAGTGAGTCTCGGCTGTGTAGTTTTCCAGCCTGTGAGTGAGACAGTGTTTTGTTCGTTTTAGCCGATCTTGTTGATCGAGGATTTGGATCATATCCTGCATGAGCCACATTTGAGCTCGACAGAGCGCGAATACTTTACTCGGTGGGGTCGCGCCCCTCGAGTGCCACTCCGGAGTTGGGCCTGATACTTCTATCGCGACTTGTCGACGCATTGTCCCTCTGGCTGGGCCAGTTTTGGCAGTCACGGACACCGTCCCTCTGGCTGGGCCAGTTTTGGCAGTCACGGACGCCCTACGTAAGTCCGGTCCTCCGGGATGTAACGGCAGTAGGTAGGCGCAGGTTTGACTGGACCCGATGTGGCAGTCAGTTTAGATTGGGTGATCTGAGTTGAGGGCTAGTTGTGGCATCATGTTCTTTCTGTTCCACTCTTTGAGCATCTAGATAGAGGCATAGTAGCTGTAAATACTTTTCCAGCTTTTCCTTATAGCACTGCATATGTTACTTTATGCCTCTAGTAGACTCAGTGGGCAGACCGTCGGGCTTGTTGGCGGCACCCACTGAGAACTACTGTGGGATGTAGTTCTCACACCCGTCGTGGTGTCTTTTCCCCAGGGACTTCTGCTCCGGTTCCTGCTGCTCCAGTTGCTGATCCTGCTCCTTCAGACCGAGGTAAAGGAGTCGCGAGATAGATCCCTTCCAGTCATCCTCTGAGAGAGAGTAGATGTACCCCTTACCAGTTTTTGAGTGTTTTGTTGAGTGATCTTTGTAGTGAGGTATCGAGTTGTACCTTTCTTTACTGCTGAGAGAGACTTTGTATTTTGGTGAGGATGGTTTGTATTATTTGGAGTTGTAGTTGTATTTATCTTTTATTTCAGCTTTTACATTTTCAGCTCTGATATCTGTTAGTGTAGATGATTCTTTTGCAGGTTAGTCGCTACGTCTATACGGGGCTTCCCGTATGGGCGGCGGATCTGTTGGCGAGCCCGGGTCGCAGTTTCGACCCCGGGGCGTGACAGATTAGAGTGGTATCAGAGCCTAGGATGTAGGTCATTGAGGACTTAGAAACCCTAGGCTTGTGGTTGGACCCTAGGATGACTCACGTGAGAGCCGTAATTTTTAGCGAGAGTCCTGATTGGGTTTCTAACTCTCCCGAGCGGATTGGGATGAGTGATTGACATGTCTTCCTTCGGTGGCAACTATGTTGGCTGCAGACAACATAGTACTACGGGAAGGGGGACATGCCTTTTGACTTTCGCTAGATTGGGTCGAGTGTTGATTTGGGTTTTGATTGTTTGTTTTGTCCCTCAGGTGGGTGATGCCTCCGGGACGCACGATGTCGACGCGTTCGCAGCCTTCTTCCTCTCAGCCCGAGTAGGAGGACTCGGGGCAGGGACAGCAGAGAGAGGTTCAGGAGCTTCGTGCCCAGATGGCACAGTTGTCTAAGGCTTCACGACGCCAGGAGGAGGCTTCTCGGCGCCAGGAGGAGGCCTTGGGTCGGTTGATTCTCATGATGGAGCAGAGGGCGCAGCCGGTTGTAGCACCCCATGAGACTTCGCCTGTGCCTTCTTCGCCAGTTGTGGCGCCCCTGTTGTTCAGCCTGCACCGGCAGTTCCTGTTGAGCCGGTTTCTAGTAGACCACCGTCTGGGTCGACGGGACCTTTGACTTCAGCTGAGCAGCGTGAGGTGGTGGATCTGTTGATGAGGTTCCGCCAGTTCGATCCACCCCGTTTTTCTGGATTGAGTGCAGAGCCGTGGGAGGCTGAGTCTTGGATCACGGCCATGGAGCATCATTTTGAGAGTTTGTTTATTGAGGAGCGGTTTCGAGTCCTCTTGGCTACACACTTCCTGGAGAGCAACGCCGAGGCTTGGTGGCGGCATGTGCGACCTGCTGGTCCGCTTGGGACGCAGCTTCTCTCTTGGGCGGAGTTCCGCAGTCTTCTTTCCAGAGAGTGTTCGTCAGAGATTGGAGGAGCAGCTGAAGAATCTCCGCCAGGGAGATAGGCCCGTGCATATGTACATAGCTGACTTCAATCAGCTGTTGGCTTGTGTGCCTCACGTGGCCAGGGATGAGACTCACCGGATTTATATGTTTGAGAGAGGGTTGCGTCGGGACATCTATCAGTTTGTTCGCTCCCGCAGATTGCAGACTTTGGAGGCCTCCATGGAGCAGGCACTATATGTTGAGTGTGGAGAGGCAGTGATGGCAGAGATGGCTCCAGCCCCCGTAGTGACTCCTGGGGCGAAGCGCCCGGCGCCGATGGAGGAGGGGCAGTCGAGTCGGCAGGGACCCCCGAGACCTCCACGTTTCCACTCTCAGGGTCGTGGGTATCAGGGGCGGCAGAGATCAGGGGCATCTCGTCAGTCTCAGCAGCAGCAGCGTCGACCACCTCGGCAGCAGCAGCCTTCGCAGCAGCAGCAGACTTCACGGCAGCCACGCCCTGACCGATGTATCATTTGTGGAGGACCGCACTCACCGAACCAGTGCCCTCAGAGGCAGGGCCGTTGTTTCCGTTGCGGGCAGACCGGTCACTTCCAGAGTGCGTGCCCCAGAGCAGGTCATCCAGCTCCTTCCTCAGCTTCAGCACCCTTTGTTCCTCATCAGTCGGCAGGACCTTCTGCGGCCTACGGTAGGCCAGATCTTGCTTCATCGTCCTCGCGACAGCCAGAGCGACGTCCCCCAGCGCCGAGCGGGCGAGTCTACGCCGCTCAGGTTGAGGATGCTACAGCAGCAGAGTATGTCGTCGCAGGTATTATTTTGATTTCTGCAGTTCGTACTCGTGCTCTTTTTGATACCGGTGCATCGCATTCATTTATCAGTAGAGCATTTGCATCCCTACATGGTATAGAGGTAGTTTCTTTATCGCATGCATTAGAGGTTCAGATTCCAGATCATGTCTTGCATGTCGAGGAGTATTGTAGGGATTGCCCTGTGCAGTTGGGATCCTGGATTCTGCCGGCAGACTTGCTTGTCTTGCGGCAGCTCCAGGATTTCGATGTTGTACTTGGCATGGATTGGTTGTCGCGGTATTTTGCTACCATAGACTGCAGAGAGAGGACGGTGACCCTCCGCGAGCCGGGACAGGAGGAGTTTGTTTTCAGAGGCTGTCAGAGCTCCTTGTTTGCGGTGACGATTTCTTCGGCGAGGGCTAGGCGGATGATGAGCAGAGGCTGCACCGCTTTCTTGGCGACGATTGTGGAGGTGCCTACGGCGGCACTGGGACTCGAGGATATTCCTGTTGTCCGCGAGTTCCCAGATGTGTTTCCCCCTGAGTTGACGACTATGCCGCCGGAGAGGGAGATAGAGTTTGTGATTGATGTGGTACCAGGAACCGCACCAATCTCAAAGGCACCTTATAGGATGGCACCTGCCGAGTTGAGGGAGTTGAAGGCCCAGCTTCAGGATCTGATGGACAGGGGCTTTGTTAGGCCCAGTGTTTCTCCGTGGGGAGCGCCAGTTTTATTTGTGAAGAAGAAGGATGGGTCACTTCGTTTGTGTGTGGATTACCGGGAGTTGAATAAAGTGACCATCCGGAACAAGTATCCCCTACCACGGATAGATGATTTGTTCGATCAGTTGCAGGGAGCATCAGTGTTTTCGAAGATTGATCTTCAGTCAGGTTACCACCAGCTGAGGGTGAGGGCCGAGGACATCCCCAAGACGGCTTTTAGATCCCGGTATGGGCATTATGAGTTCACGGTTATGCATTTTGGTTTGACTAATGCCTCTGCTGCATTTATGGATTTGATAAATCGGGTATTCCAGCCGTACTTGGACCTGTTTGTGGTTGTATTCATCGACGACATTTTGATCTACTCCCAGAGCGATGTGGAGCATGAGGAGCACTTGAGGATAGTGCTGCAGCTTCTGCGAGAGAAGAAGCTGTATGCCAAGCTTAAAAAGTGCGAGTTCTGGCTTCGGGAGGTTGCATTCTTGGGCCACATCGTATCAGCCGCAGGAGTGGCAGTTGACCCGACGAAGATTGATGCAGTTCGGGATTGGCCGAGACCGACGACGGTTACAGAGGTTCGGAGCTTTCTGGGCTTGGCAGGCTACTACCGTCGGTTTGTAGAGGGCTTTGCGAAGCTCTCTACTCCCCTGACCAGTTTGACTAGGAAGGGGACGAGGTTTGTTTGGACTGAGCAGTGCCAGCAGAGTTTTGAGGAGCTGAAGAGGAGATTGATTTCAGCACCAGTTCTTGCACTGCCAGTGATGGGAGATGGATTCGTGATTTATAGTGACGCCTCTCACAGCGGATTGGGTTGTGTTTTGATGCAGCATGGTAGGGTAATTGCTTATGCTTCACGGCAATTAAAGGATTATGAGAAGAATTACCCTACTCATGATTTGGAGCTTGCAGCTGTGGTGTTCGCATTGAAGCTGTGGCGGCATTACCTCTACGGTGAGCACTGCGAGATCTACACGGATCATAAGAGCTTAAAGTACTTGTTTACTCAAAAGGAGCTGAATCTGAGGCAACGCCGGTGGTTGGAGTTACTAAAGGACTATGATGTGAGCATCCTTTATCATCCCGGCAAGGCCAATGTTGTAGCAGATGCTTTGAGTCGGAGGGCAGTGCAGAGTTTGAGCATGTTGATCACACAGCAGGCACCGCTGATTGAGCAGATGAGGCGACTACAGATTGAGGTGGTATCCCCTGGGGTCTCTGCTAGACTCATGTCTATGGTCTTGCTGCCCACTCTGTTGGACAGGATCAGGGAGACACAGAGTGAGAACCCCCACTTGGAGAGGATCAGATCACAGATTCAGGCAGATCAGATAGGGGATTTTACAGTGGATAGCTCGGGAGTACTGCGGTACAGGGACCGAGTGTGTGTGCCTACGGATCCTGAGATCAGAGACCAGATTTTGAGAGAGGCCCATTATACACCTTATACCATTCATCCTGGTGGTACTAAGATGTATAAGGACCTCAAGGCACATTTTTGGTGGTCCGGAATGAAGCGGGACATTGGAAGATTTGTGGCTCATTTTTAACTTGCCAGCAAGTGAAAGCAGAGCACCGGGTTCCTGCTGGCAAGTTACAGAGTCTTCCAATTCCCGAGTGGAAGTGGGACCAAATTACTATGGATTTTGTTACTGGACTGCCGAGGGCGCAGAGTGGAGCCGACGCGGTTTGGGTTATTGTGGATAGACTCACCAAGTCTGCACATTTCTTGCCTGTTCAGATGACTTGGTCGTTGGAGCGTCTGGCACAGTTGTATTTGGATGAGGTAGTGAGGCTACACGGTGTACCGCGTCGATTGTATCAGATAGGGACCCGAGATTTGTGTCACACTTTTGGGGGAGTTTACAGTCAGCCTTGGGGACCCAGCTCAGGTTTAGCACTGCTTTCCACCCACAGACTGATGGCCAGTCCGAGCGCACCATACAGACCCTCGAGGATATGTTGAGAGCGTGCGTTATGGATTTTGGAGGAGGGTGGTACCGACACTTACCATTGGTTGAGTTTGCGTACAACAACAGCTATCAGGCGAGCATTCAGATGGCTCCGTTTGAGGCGTTGTATGGACGCAAGTGTCGGTCGCCCTTGTATTGGAGTGACGTGGGTGAGAGGAGGACTTTGGGACCAGATTTACTTTTGGAGGCTGAGGAGAAAGTCAGAGTAGTTCGCCGACATCTTGAGACAGCCCAGAGTCGTCAGAGGAGCTACGCTGATACTCGACGGCGAGACCTAGAGTTTCAGATTGGTGATCATGTCTTCTTGAAGGTCTCGCCTTCGAAAGGGGTCCGGAGATTTGGAGTGCGTGGGAAGCTCAGTCCCCGCTTTGTTGGACCCTTTGAGGTACTTGAGAGGGTAGGCCCCGTGGCTTATAGAGTTGCTCTTCCTCCACGCCTGGCCGGAGTTCACGATGTTTTCCACGTCTCAGCTCTGAGGAGATATGTGTTTGACCCGTCGCACGTGATTGACTTCACTTCTCTGGAGATCGGCGAGGACCTGGTATATGAGGAGCGCCCGTTGCGAATTCTTGCTCGTGAGGTGAGGGAATTGCGCAACCGGGCCATTCCGTATGTGAAGATCTTGTGGAGCAATCACGAGGAGCGAGAGGCTACTTGGGAGCTGGAGACAGAGATGAGAGATGCCTACCCCTTTCTGTTCGAGACTTCCGGTTGAGGTACGTCTGTTTTAGTTTTCTTTGTTTCGGGGACGAAACTTTCTTTTAGTGGGGGAGGATGTAGTGGCCCTGGTTCCCATGCACCTTTTTCCGGTGAATCCACTGTTAGAACACCTAGTGTTGGTGTATCTGGCCCATGGTGCATCAAAGGGATGCCACAGATGGACCCTGTGAGGTATCTTTAGCTGTGTTGGCCTTCGGCTAGGTTTGCCGAAATTTTTAAAAAGAATTAGGCCAAACAGAGGTTGGAAATGGATTCAGCACGGAAAAACGCTTGAAAACGGCTATTTGCTTGTTTGATTCTGAGTCCGGATGCCCAAAAACGGACTCCCGGAAGTTTTTATTGGCTTTTGGTGCATGGGAGGGGCCGTAGACCGCCGGCATGCCACGTGGCGGCCTGTCATTGGCCGGTTTTTAGCGCGCGGTCCACAGAGTAGCGCGGCTGGGTGCACAGACCCGGCGCAGGGACACGTGGCACCGCCTGATTGGCGGGCTCAAGGCGCGCGGTCTACCGGGCGAGCGCGGCGGTGCATGGACCAAGGCGGGGGACACGTGGCAGCCTCCGGTTGGTCGGTGCACGCGGCGCGGTCCACGGAATTCCAAAGCGGGATGCGTGGACCGGGTGTAGGGGACACGTGTCACCTTCTGATTCGCGGGCGCACCGGGCGCAGTGCACGGGGGACCTGGCCAGCGCCTCGGGGCGCGTGCGCACGTGGGGGCCACGCCGCGCGACCGGCGCGGGCGGCCGCCCGGCGGCCGGGTTCCCGGCTGGACACGTGGCGCCCACTCATTAGCGGGCGCCAACCGCCTTCCTGTGCGGGGAGGGGCCACGTGGCAGCCTGTGAGTGGCCCGCACAGCTGTTTGCTGTTTGGCGGGCCACGTGGCATCACCGGAAAGTTTCGGGCGTGAACGGTGTTGGGCCGGGCCCAACACTATAGCAGCCCGAAACTTCGGGCGCCCGGAAGTTGGGCCCAAAAGCCCAATGCTAGTTTTTTTTGGCTTTTTCCGGGTTGAGGCCTATAAATAAGCCATTTGCTCTGCAATTTGAGGCTTTTCCCGAGCTTGTTAGCCTGTGTGCCGCCGATCAAAGTTATTCCTCATCTTGTTGTGCATCTTTCGGTGGAAGCTCAGAATTTTTGGAGGCCGCGGCGTCGACGATTTCGGCATCGTAGCGCAGAGCGACGATTTACTGTTGGAGGCCCATTTTCGTCGCACTTCAGTCTGGGAGGTCTACAGAGCTACCCCGACGGTATTTTTGGACGATTTTCACGGCGTTGGATTCACGAGAGGTAGGCCTATGTTTTTCATGTTGACCACTTTTCCTAGATTTGAGCTTTTATTGGGGTTTTGGGTACATTTTTAACCCCCTTTGCGGCTGGTGGACTTTTTGGACAGCACCTTCTTGTCGGATTTTTATCTCCGCATCCGGACATCGGAATTCGACGTTTAAGGACTCTATCGACATCTACTCTTCGCGAGGATCGCCGTCATATTTTTATTGGAATTTTTGGAGTTCGTTTTACAGGTGAAAATTTCTCATTAATGGGACTGTTCCCATCAGATTTGTGATACTTGGATTTTATGGAATTAAGCGTAACTTTGGGTTGTATTTTTGTACCCAGGAGGTATTGATCACTGTTCCTGTACTGTTGGATTGGTGGGTGTGTAGAGATATCTGTTTCTGGACATTCTCAGCTGGACGACTCCGGACAGTTAGCACCTTCAGGTGGGTGGCTTTGCTTTCAGGATCTATGGACTGTGCACTAATTCTATTTATATAGAATCATGCATGATAGTGATTAGACTTGGTAGCATGCTAGAATTTGAATGTTAATATTCTTTGTAATTAGTTTGATGATCCTGTGATCTTTTTGCTTCCTACAACTTGTTAATTATTGATATCTTGGAACTTGACCTAGCACCCCCGCCATATGCAGCATGTTCAGCCAGACTGTAGAAAACTTCAACTTGGGCTAGGTTTTTATTGCTCTAGACATTCCCACATCACTATTCTATGTTTCATTCTGGACTTAGCTTTTCCTCGCCCGGGTTGTGGGCCGAGAGGTCGGGTTGTTGTGGGATGCATTTACACTCGTGTCTGGGGACCGAGTGGAGTTTGATAGCAGTCTGTAGATCAGGGTTCTTTGGGAGCTGTCAGAGTGACAGTGAGTCTCGGCTGTGTAGTTTTCCAGCCTGTGAGTGAGACAGTGCTTTGTTCGTTTTAGCCGATCTTATTGATCGAGGATTTGGATCATAGCCTGCATGAGCCACATTTGAGCTCGACAGAGATGCGCGGATACTTTACTCGGTGGGGTCGCGCCCCTCGAGTGCCACTCCGGAGTTGGGCCTGTTACTTCTATCGCGACTTGTCGACGCATTGTCCCTCTGGCTGGGCCAGTTTTGGCAGTCACGGACACCATCCCTCTGGCTGGGCCAGTTTTGGCAGTCACGGACGTCCTACGTAAGTCCGGTCCTCCGGGATGTAACGGCAGTAGGTAGGCGCAGGTTTGACTGGACCCGATGTGGCAGTCAGTTTAGATTGGGTGATCTGAGTTGAGGGTTAGTTGTGGCATCATGTTCTTTCTGTTCCACTCTTTGAGCATCTAGACAGAGGCATAGTAGCTGTAGACTTTACTTTTCCAGTTTTTCCTTACAGCACTGCATATGTTACTTTATGCCTCTAGTAGACTTAGTGGGCAGACCGTCGGGCTTGTTGGCGGCACCCACTGAGAACTCCTGTGGGATGTAATTCTCACACCCGTCGTGGTGTCTTTTCCCCAGGGACTTCTGCTCCGGTTCCTGCTGCTCCAGTTGCTGATCCTGCTCCTTCAGACCGAGGTAAGGGAGTCGCGAGATAGATCCCTTCCAGTCATCCTCTGAGAGAGAGTAGATGTACCCCTTACCAGTTTTGTGAGTGTTTTGTTGAGTGATCTTTGTAGTGAGGTATCGAGTTGTACCTTTCCTTTACTGCTGAGAGAGACTTTGTATTTTTGGTGAGGATGGTTTGTATTCTTTGGAGTTGTAGTTGTATTTATATATTTTATTTCAGCATTTTACATTTTCAGCTCTGATATCTGTTAGTGTAGATGATTCTTTTGCAGGTTAGTCGCTACGTCTATACGGGGCTTCCCGTATGGGCGGCGGATCTGTTGGCGAGCCCGGGTCGCAGTTTCGACCCCGGGGCGTGACAGATTAGAGTGGTATCAGAGCCTAGGATGTAGGTCATTGAGGACTTAGAAACCCTAGGCTTGTGGTTGGACCCTAGGATGACTCACGTGAGAGCCGCAACTTTTAGCGAGAGTCCCGATTGGGTTTTTAACTCTCCCGAGCGGATTGGGATGAGTAATTGACATGTCTTCCTTCGGTGGCAACTATGTTGGCTGCAGACAACATAGTACTACGGGAATGGGGACATGCCTTTTGACTTTCGCTAGATTGGGTCGAGTGTTGATTTGGGTTCTGATTGTTTGTTTTGTTCCTCAGGTGAGTGATGCCTCCGCGACGCACGATGTCGACGCGTTCGCAGCCTTCGTCCTCTGAGCCCGAGCAGGAGGACTCGGGGCAGGGACAGCAGAGAGAGGTTCAGGAGCTCCATGCCCAGATGGCACAGTTGTCTGAGGCATCACGGAGCCAGGAGAAGGCTTCTCGGCTCCAGGAGGAGGCCTTGGGTCGGTTGATGCTCATGATGGAGCAGAGGGCGCAGCCGGTGGTAGCACCCCCTGAGACTTCGCCTGTGCCTTCTTCGCCAGTTGTGGCGCCCCCTGTTGTTCAGCCTGCACCGGCAGTTCCTGTTGAGCCGGTTTCTAGTAAACCACCGTCTGGGTCGACGGGACCTTTGACTTTAGCAGAGCAGCGGGAGGTGGTGGATCTATTGATGAGGTTCCGCCAGTTCGATCCACCCCGTTTTTCTGGATTGAGTGCAGAGCCGTGGGAGGCTGAGTCTTGGATCACGGCCATGGAGCGACATTTCGAGAGTTTATTCATTGAGGAGCGATTTCGGGTCCTCTTGGCTACACACTTCTTGGAGAGCAACGCCGAGGCTTGGTGGCGACGTGTGCGACCCGCTGGTCCGCCTGGGACGCAGCTTCTCTCTTGGGCGGAGTTTCGTAGTCTGCTTCTAGGGGCCTTCTTTCCAGAGAGTGTTCGTCAGAGATTGGAGGAGCAGCTGAAGAATCTCCGCCAGGGAGATAGGCCCGTGCATATGTACATAGCTGACTTCAATCAGCTGTTGGCTTGTGTGCCTCACGTGGCCAGGGATGAGACTCACCGGATTTATATGTTTGAGAGAGGGTTGCGCCGGGACATCTATCAGTTTGTTCGCTCCCGCAGATTACAGACTTTGGAGGCTTCCATGGAGCAGGCACTATATGTTGAGTGTGGAGAGGCAGTGATGGCGAAGGTGGCTCCAGCCCCCGTAGTGACTCCTAGGGCGAAGCGCCCGGCACCGATGGAGTAGAGGCAGTCGAGTCGGCAGGGACCCCCGAGACCTCCACGTTTCCACTCTCAGGGTCGTGGGTATCAGGGACGGCAGAGATCAGGAGCATCTCGTCAGTCTTAGCAGCAGCAGCGTCGACCGCCTCGGCAGCAGCAGCTTTCGCAGCAGCAGCAGACTTCACGGCAGCCACGCCCTGACCGATGTATCATTTGTGGAGGACCGCACTCACCGACCCAGTGCCCTCAGAGGCAGGGCCGTTGTTTCCGTTGCAGGCAGACCGGTCACTTCCAGAGTGCGTGCCCCAGAGCAGGTCATCCAGCTCCTTCCTCAGCTTCAGCACCCTTTGTTCCTCATCAGTCGGCAATACCTTCTGCGACCTACGGTAGGCCAGATCTTGCTTCATCGTCCTCGCGACAGCCAGAGCGACGTCCCCCAGCACCGAGCGGGCGAGTTTATGCCGCTCAGGTTGAGGATGCTGCAGCAGCTGATCATATCGTCGCAGGTATTATTTTGATTTCTGCAATTCGTACTCGTACTCTTTTTGATACCGGTGCATCGCATTCATTCATCAGTAGAGCATTTGCATCCCTACATGGTATAGAGGTAGTTTCTTTAGCGCATGCATTAGAGGTTCAGATTTCAGATCATGTCTTGCATGTCGAGGAGTATTGTAGGGATTGCCCTGTACAGTTGGGATCCTGGATTTTGCCGGCAGACTTGCTTGTCTTGCGGCAGCTCCAGGATTTCGATGTTGTACTTGGCATGGATTGGTTGTCGCGGTATTTTGCTACCATAGACTGCAGAGAGAGGACGGTGACCCTCCGCGAGCCGGGACATGAGGAGTTTGTTTTCAGAGGCTGTCAAAGCTCCTTGTTTGCGGTGACGATTTCTTCGGCGAGGGCTAGGCGGATGATGAGCAGAGGCTGCACCGCTTTCTTGGCGACGATTGTGGAGGTGCCTACGGCAGCACTGGGACTCGAGGATATTCCTGTTGTCCGCGAGTTCCCAGATGTGTTTCCCCCTGAGTTGACCACTATGCCGCCGGAGAAGGAGATAGAGTTTGTGATTGATGTGGTACCAGGAACCACACCATTCTCAAAGGCACCTTATAGGATGGCACCTGCCGAGTTGAGGGAGTTGAAGGCCCAGCTTCAGGATCTGATGGACAGGGGCTTTGTTAGGCCCAGTGTTTCTCCGTGGGGAGCGCCTGTTTTATTTGTGAAGAAGAAGGATGGGTCGCTTCGTTTGTGTGTGGATTACAGAGAGTTGAATAAAGTGACCATCCGGAACAAGTATCCCCTACCTCGGATAGATGATTTGTTCGATCAGTTGTAGGAAGATTCAGTGTTTTCGAAGATTGATCTTCAGTCAGGTTACCACCAGCTGAGGGTGAGGGTGAGGGCCGTGCATGAGGGCTCGGGGTTTGGCAGGGAGCTTCTATAGACTCTATAGAGTCAACTTCCTAAGGTCTAGGGTGCTACAAACCAGAGAGAAAGGTGTCTCACCTTCGCCGGAGTTGGAGAAGAGAGGTAGAAGCCGGTTCTCCTCCCCCGCGTCGCGCAGCCACCCAGCACTCCCGGGCTCGGTCTCAGGACGCAGGAGAACACTCAAGAGGGTTCAGGGACCAAGTTGGAGGAACTTGAGTGCAACCTCTTTCTTCTCTCTCAAGCTCGGATTTCTTCTTAATGGTGGTGTCCCTTCGGCCACCCCAGCACCTTGGGTTATGACTGAGGCATACAACGGAAAGTGTGAAGGTCTTGGAACCAGGTATGGCCCCTCGGATCCCCCACACGGAACCCCAAGAACCCCGGTTGAAGTAAGTGCCCTATTTTCAAAATTTTGCAAATAACTCCCTTCACAACTCACCTCCAGCACAAAGCTCCCATCCGTGGGTCACAATTTCTGCCAGGACCTCAACCTAGATGCCCTTAATTATTTGGTCCAAGCAAAGTAGGGTTTCTTGCAAAAATACGTGACTTTTTGGCATTTTTCACGTATTTCAAGATGAATGGTTCGTCGAATTGTGAAACGGACTTCGCCACGACGTCCGGCTCATCGAGACCTATCAAAAAATGCCCTTGCTTGTTTGATTTGGTGCTCGAATAAATCTCGGGCCATAATATACTGTAGGCTGTGCTGTATTGCACGCATTTCGATGCACCAAAGTCGCCAAACGCGAATTCTGTCAGTGCCATTGCGCTCAAAATGTTGAAATTAGTTAGAATTGACTACTCATACTGCTATGTTTGGATTTTAGACAGTGAAACGACTGACGGTTGATCGAGAGGGGACCGAAAACTCAGGTTACTATTCACAACTTAAGTTGTGGGCCCAATTCTTTGTCGCTAATTTGCGGAAGATCCGACCGTCGGATCGAAAATATATGAATAACAATTTTTCATGTTTTGACGAAATAGTCGCAATGGTGATCTCAGATTTTCGAGATCAGGCTCTGATCAAAAGGAAGTATTTTCATGTCACAGTTGCACTACTAATTACCTATTTTTGCCAATTAAACAAATCCACATATTATCTAAAGTAATTATTAGGCTATTAAATTCAAAGTTATTACACTGATTGGGTTTTATTTCAGTTATTAGTTAGGTTATCTGTACTTGACCTCTGATGTAAATTGTTGTATTAGCCGAATCGTGCATGTAAGGGGAGACTCTTGCCGTGTGATTAGAGGAGTTCCTATATGTGTGGCGGTCTGTTCCGCCCGGTTTGCGAACTCTGATTTTTTTTTAAAAAAAAATTAGACCGGTTTTTAAACTCGGGGCGTGACAGTCGGGTCGTTATATTTGGTATCAGAACCAATAACCAGCCGAAAATGTGTGATGAGTCTCGACTGAGTCTGGATCTAGATGACAGGGCTAGCGAGACAAGTATTACATCGCCTTGTGATTTTGGGCTGTGCGTGTGTTTGGGCTGACGAGAACGTCAGGCCTAAACGGGGGAGTCTGTGACGCTTCCAATAGTCCCACATCGGATGTGGATGGCGGGGGAGTCAGTGACGCCTCCAATAGTCCCACATCGGATGTGGATGGAATTATGATTAGGTTTATAAGAGACATGGACACTAGTAATAATAACTTGGCTTAAGTATTTTGGGCTATGGTTTGGGCCCAACGAGTTATTATTGCTAGTGGGTCGGGTCGTTATATAGATCTAAACAAGCCAGTGTATTAAAGTATTTTTCTATAATAAAATTTTCAAAGAGTATTAATATATTGAGCTAGGCTAGTATATACGCTTTTGAAAACACGTCTATGTGTTTTCAAGTTATTTTTTATAATGAGACATTTGATTCGGTGATCAACTTCGGTAAGTAAGATTTACAGTATTTAAATTATTTAAAAATCAAATTTTATAATTTTTTGACTTTATTTGTCTAATGAATGAGTAGCCTCAAAATAACCGGAGAAAAATAAAAATTTCATAAAAAAAAAAAAAGTGATAGAAAACTTAAAGTTTAAATGGGGCCAAATTGACGACCTCCTCCGAGTGTGACGCAAGCTGCACAAAAATTAGCAAGTTTTGGAAGACATACATGCGAAAGCATAAGAAATTTTGGCCCCCACGCCACTTCTATACTAAGGAAGAAATTATTGGCACCCGGTGTTTAAATATTTTTTTCCTATCCACCACACCTTCGTAGATATTTTAGACTTTATTACTGGAGATTAAATGATATGCACACCAAGAAAATATGATGAAAAAAATATTCAATTTATATTTGTAAAAAATTATCTTATATAATTTTTATGGTCTAATCAGAAAATACAAAACTATTTCTCCACATACTTTTTTTCTATCTCCTTTTTTCCCTAGGTTCATTTAGTCTCTATTTGGAATGAATATATTGTTAGTTATATCTCCGTGATATACTTGAAAAGTTTATATATTTGGTGGATGGAAGTGTGATCAAATATTTAAAATTGAATGTTACTTACATTTAGTCCTAGTAAGTGTTATACTATCAAATCACAGATATAAGAACCTTTTAAGAAGAAAAAAATCAAATCCCTTCCTTATAATCATACAAAAAAATTCTTATGCCGAATAAGTTATCCTTAAATATTTTATTTCGACTTCCAAACAAGCCCTTAATTTTCTACTATTGAAATCAAATCCATATCTCGGATCTATTAAACATTCTTAAACCCAAACTTACCACTGTTCTCTTAAGATTGCGTTTGGCAACCGGTATAAAGGGGGGATAAGGGGCTATCCCCCCCCTTTATACCCAAACAACATTTAGGTGTGGGGGGAACAGCTGTTCCCCCCATACCAGATTATACCGGTATAAAGGTGGAACAGCTGTTCCACCCCACAGGTGGAATAGCTGTTCCACCTGTTGCTTATTAATTTTTTTTTAATTAAAATTTTTTAAATTATAAAATATTTAAATTTATAAAATTTAAAATTATTTTATTTTATTTTATAAATTTTAATTCCTTCTATTCTTCTTATTTCTTCTTTAACTTATCAAACACAACTTTTCTTATCCCGGTACAACTCTTATACTCAACCAAAACACAAAATTACTATAATTCTTGCTTATACCTGAACTTATATCTATCTCCGGAATAACCAGTTTTCGCTTGTACCCGAACCAAACGCAGCCTTAGGCCCCGTTTGGAATCGGGATAGCTTGGGGGAGGATATCCCCTTATCGCCCCAAACACACCAGGAACTACGAGAATAACTTGTTCCAGTACTTCTGGTATAAGTGAGAATTACTGTTCCTAGAGTAAAATCTCACTATATTTTCCTTTCCAGAATTATCCCCCTACTATATTTTTCTTTCCAAAATTACCCCCACTATATTTTTCTTTCTAAAATTACCCCTAACACGCTTCCTGAGGCACGGCTCCTCCCCTGCGTCGCTTCCCGAGGCGACATCTCCTTCTCCCCTTAATTTGGATTTTATCTTATTTATCCAATTTGGATTTTATCTTATTTATTTTTTTTGAATAATATGATGAATAATTTATTTTTTTGAATAAAAATAGGATGAATAATTTATTTTTTTTTGTAAAATAGATCAAATAAAATGTTAAATTAAATATTATTTTCATGAAATATAATTTGATTTGGATTTTGATTTAGATTTTATCTCATTTTTTGTAAGGCTTTAATCTATTAATTAAAAGGAAGAAATTAAAATTTAACAAGCTTTATTACATAATAAAATTTGAGGGCAAAAAAGTTATTTAATCCAACTAAAACTTTTTATTCCTCTTATTTTTCATTATCATACCAAACATAAAATCTGTTATCCCTGGAACCATTCCTAACGCTTTTTTACACTAATTTCGTACGTTATATTTATCTCTGGTATAACTAATATTGTCTTATTTCGTTACCAAACGAGCCCTAAGAGCTTATCTGCTAAAATAATATATTTTACAATTTAAATCCCATCAGGCTAGAAAAATTGGAAGATTTTTAAGAGTGAAAATGAAATGAAATTTCATAAAGAAAAACCACGAAACTATATTCTAAACTTATAATACTAACACTTTTGGAAGATCTTCAACAAAGACTGATAAATCAAAACGAATATTTAACATAAAGAAAAACCACCAAGCAAAATATGGATACTGAAACGATGTTGGAAATAAGCAACTTGGTTGTTTAATTCATTTTTGTACAATATTTAGAAATCCATTCCATCTTTCAGTTGGACCGTACACAGATGTTTCAGAATTAGTGGACCAAAGGCACCAAACAGGTAGAGAAAAAGCTCAAGAAACAAACAATGAGAAGGACCACCACCTCCAACGCATGGTAATACCTCCAATGTGCTTGTTAATTCAACAATCCTTGCTCACTATTAGCACGGCTGGGTAGCTGCGAGAAGCTGCTGCTCCAGCTACAATCTGCCAAGAAGGAAAATTTGAACCAAATTTAGAAATTTGCAACCATTTAGATGCAAAAGTACTCAACATTAAGGGCAAAAATATATAGAATAGCCCTGAGAACGGCTTGATTTGAAATAACGAAATAATCTTTGAAAATTTGTGTTGTGTAATTTTATGGATCTTCCAATTATTTGAAATTTTGATTTTTTTTTATCTCTAACAGTTTTTTTTTTCCAAATTTAACATTAAAAAAGTTTAGAAGAATCTTTATATGGTGTTTAGAAGAAAGTTAAAACCATTGGAGTAATATTCTTAAATTTCGCTAAAAGATATCACGGAAAGACCACAAAGCAATTTTGGCTCAACAAAAACTTGAGAAAATAATAGAAGCAAAAGTTATCAATGCTCAAAAACGGAACTATCTGCCTACTAGACTCATTCAATAACATATTTCACAAAAAGAAAAATGTTCTGCAATTTTTGCCCCTTTTTACTCATTTTTTCAAACTTCTTCAATTAATCCACAAAATCATCTCATATAAGAACAGAGTAAAATTCCAGCAGCCTAAGTCCAACTTTAGCAAATTGAAGGCAATTTACCATCTACACACCAATAACTCCTGACAAATTGTGCTACTAAGATTATTTAACAATTTTAGGACCAAAATTAGTGCATCAATTAATGATAACCCTAAATTATTCTAAAGAAAGAGAGAGAAATGGAAGAAAGATGCAGCATTACCTGCGGCGGTTCCTGCGGCCGGCCTCGCGGGCATTGCACTTGCGCTCCTCCTGCATGTTCTCAAAGGTGGTTCGAAGAGAAGGAAGAGAGAATTTTTAATAGCATTACATCTTTTCCAATATTTTACGTGCCTGCCGAAAGCAAAAAATAAGAGAGGATGTTGTATAGGGAATCATGTATGTACTGCAGGAGTTTGAGTTTCGACATTACCTGCACATTCTTCTCGACCCGACGTCAAAGCTACCTTTCATATTTTAGTTCACGATTAGGTCGGCAAGGACTGTTTTCTCATACAGCTGAGAAGGAAAAACACAACTGCTGCTGCCTCATTCTGCTTTCATCTGAGTTGCCCCAATCCCAAACCAAAGTACATGTTTTTGTTTCGGGAATCTGAAAAACACAGAAGAAATTGAAAGATAACCCATATTTTTTATAATTATTTACTTATATATTTTAAATTATAAAGAGTGTGACAATAGAGTGATTTATAAACTAAGCTAGGCCATCCTATAGACGCATCATGTTTATCATTCACTCTTATGCGAACCAAGCGGAGTTAAGCTACTATAATTTGTTTTCTTCAAGACATGAAAAGTAAAAAAAAAAAAAGAGTAGAAAGTTAAATCAAGTGTTCATAAAGGAGTTCACGAAAAAACAATGCGTACCAGATCAATTATGCCGTTCGTCAGCATTGAATAAAAAAGAAGACCGTCGCCTCGCTTCGGCTTCACCCTCAAACCAATACACTTCTCGTAGTCATAGTCAATATCCATATTCAAGCCATTCTGTGAGCGAAAAAAGGCCCCTTGCATATACAGTAATGCGATCTAACAAATTGCTACACAACTCTCGTAGTCATAGTCAATTTCTCCAAATCTTTTCACTAATATTCTGCTATAGAGTTTAAGACCATGCTGTTTTCTAATTACTTGGTAAAAGAATATTGTGTTGAGATCAATATTAGAAAACAGATCTAAGATCTCACTGCAAATATAAATATGGAATACAATAGACCTATAATTCAGTTAAGTGTATATACCCTGTTGCTTTTCTGCAGGCCATATTGTTCTGGGTGGAATGCATCGTAGTGAGAAGCATACCTCTGTCCGATCTCGTAGCGAAGAATATTGAAGGCCTACAACATGGTCACATTCCTCGACATCAGCACATGCAATACGTTAGGATCTCCTTGAGTTCGAGATCAAGTAATCAGCTAACGTTTACAGGACTGGTTGTTAAATACCAAGAGGCAAGTATATATACTTGAGTTTTGAATCAAGTATATATCAACAAATGCAACCGTGAGACAATCAAAACCTGTTAATTTGGATCAAAACCCATTCCAAAACAGACCTGACATAAAGTCCTTTCAGAAAATCAGAATAACACCCTCAAGTGCACTAAAGTGATACAAACAAACCACAATGTCATTCCAGTTTTCAGCACCTCTCCCAGATCCAACTATGAATTGGAGTTTGAAGTCTATATTGGGTTTTGCTCCATGATAACCATCTTTGCATTATATTTTGGTTTAGGTTTTAATCTGAAACCGGCCCGATCACGTAAGAATTTGGTTTTCAATTTGAGTTTTGAACCAAGTATATTTCAAAAATGCAACCGTGACACAATACAAACCTGTTCATTTGGATCAAAGCCCATTCCAAAACAGTCCCGACAGAAAGTCCTTCCGGAAAACCAAAATAGTACCCTCAAGTGAACTAAAGTGACACAAACAAACAGACTCTGTGCTTGTTTGTATCACTTTAATGTCTAGGCCTAAGTTCTCTTGCCACAGAAGTGACAGAGGTTATCACTTTTAAATGTAAACAAAGCCTTTTAATGTCTAGGCCTAAGTTCTCTTGCCACATAATTGACAGATGGTAATACAGAAGTTATAGAAAGCGAAATTGTTAAAGCATAAGCAAGATGGAACTTTAAAAGGATACAACATGTCCAACTATTTAAGACAAAGCCTCATAAAAAACCTTGTAAGTCACTTTTAGACATAGCTATGTATCATGTATACTTGAGTTTTGAACCTGTTGTACAAAAAAAAATCAGAGGGGTACAAAAGCAAAGCTAAACAATGGAGCTCCAAACTCTCTATTTTATGCAACACTTTCATGTACTCCTTTTTGTACCCCTCTTATATTTGATCTGAGCACCAAAAAATAACTGCACAGATAAGGAATTAATCAACATCTATCACTTAAGAAACAAAAAATTAAGAATAAGTCAAGAGATCTATAAAACTAATTTAGAAGAGCAACAACAAACGCACAGCTGGAAAGCGGACTATGTGAGGCAAAATTAGCATAACTAACTTGTAATGTTTCCCAGATTGCCATTGTCCATGGCCTCATACTCAAGCATCCTCGAGGGTGAAAAAAACACAAGAAAAAATATTGGATTATGGTATGAAGCGCAAAGGGATGAATTAAGCTAAAGCAAATTAACATTAAGATGCGTTGTGATTTAATTAACTAAGTGAATTCTCGTGATTAATTAGCTATATATGCACTCTTGTTTAATGAAATTAATTTATGCAGCAATTGTAAATAATAAGAGGTTGCTATACATAGGAGTGTTGCTGCTATGTCTAACATACTGGTTAAATTTTCTCAAGATTTGAGCATATTATATTGTAAGTGACTATTTCTCTTTTTATAAATAATTGAGTGCACAACCCAAGCAAGGACATAAGCATGTTAGACATAGGAGGTTCAATTAATATCCGAACCCAAGGAAGTTAGATTTCTCATTGTTTTTCGTATATACCTTTCCTTTCTTCATTGTGAGGCACTGCAAACAACTCAAGCTGAAGATTTGCTTAAGCTCGTTTACATGAGACGGATGATAAATTGGCGCTGGCAATTCTATGTAGCGAAAGCGACCTAAATTATGTGAGAAAAAAAATATATGTTATGCCAAGGTACTCAAAAATCTCTTACTATTGCTAGCACCACACATTACACAGGAAGAAGCGGTTAGTATATGCGAACCTTCACATTTCATGTTCTGCTGTTCCACAAGATTCACACTTTCAAGATTCCAAAGGTAATCCAAAAAAAGGATTAGTAAGCTGGTCTGGGGGCGAAATTGGACATTCTCTAATGGAATATATACACTGCAAAACAGAAAGAGTGAGCATGTTAATCATTATCTTCTAAATCAAGGAATTAGCTAAATTAGTTAGTAATTCCATCAAATTTCACAGCTCTAACTGCTTTTTGACTAAAAAATTGTGGAACAATTAATTCATAAAGCATATGGATGAACCTTAGGGTATATATTTCAGAAGCGAGTAGATAATATCTTTTTACTTCATAGCCAAGTATACTACATTGACAGCAACCGTACCTATTTTCTCAAGATTTGAATATATTATATTGTAAGTAACTTTTTTTCTTTTTATAAATAATTGAGTGCACAACCCAAGCAAGGAAATAAGCATGCTAGACATAGGAGGTTCAATTAATATCCAAACAGAAGCAAGTTAGATTTCTCATTTTTTTTCGTATATACCTTTCCTTTCTTCATTTTGAGGCACTGCAAACAACTCAACCTGAAGATTTGCTTAAGCTCGTTTACATGAGACGGATGATAAATTGGTATTGGCAATTCTATGTACCCAAAGTGATCTAAATTATGGAAGGACAAAATATATGTTATGCCAAACTACTCAAAAATCTCTTACTATTGCTAGCACCAGAAATTACACAGGAAGAAGCGGTTAGTATATGCGAACCTTCACATTTCCCATGTTCTGTGGTAACTGCTCCACTCCCATGAAAGGTGATGTGTTCACACACATGCATATGTCATATATTCTATCAAACACAGAATACCTGAGGGGGTCGTACCTGAACCCGCCGTGGTCGAGGGAGTAGCTGAGGGGGTCGTACCTGAACTCGGCGGTGAGGTGGCGGCTTTGGAGCCCGGTCCGCGCCGCCACATTGCGCCACCGTTCGCCGAGCTCCGGTACGACCCCCTCTCTTCTAAGAAGAACAAATAGTAGTTATAAGAATAGCTTTTTTCACCGTTGGAACTACACCCAAGATGAGGGCAATTTCAATTATAACAGTTGGTAGAGAATTGAATAACCCAAGAAAGGAGATCTCCAGCTACCAGGAAAAAGAAATCTACCTGCTGCACTATGCAGAAAATGAGATAGTTTAGCATACCTGCTGCATCTATAGCAGCATGTATAGTACATTCACAATTACATCCCAACCAAATGGTCACCGTACTCGGTCATGTCTTAAAGGCCGAAAGTTAATTTGGGAAAGGCAGTTTGATTGAAAGCAGGGGCAGCAATAGTGCAGCGGCATTAGGTCATAATGGCTCAATCTTGCCAAGATGGCATGGTAGGATTGTATAAAAGCTTCACAAATGCCAAATATAACAAATCTGTTTGGACTGTCTATGTAATGCATAGATAGAGATACCATCAAATTGGGCCGCACAGTAGATGTTCCAAGAAAAAAAAAATTAGTAGTTATAACAATAGCTTTTCTCACCGTGGTAAATTTTTAGACTAAGAGTACCAACTAAGAGCACCAAATTATTAACAAAAGACTTTATTTCCTTCGCACTAACTAAGAGGACTAAGGCCTATTAAATCTGCACATGAGGACAATATACAATATATGAACTCACTGCATCAACAAAGGTAGTGTATAGTTACTATCAATAAATTCTAAGATCCAATCTCAACCCTACCAAATCCACACACTATTTTGTTCACAACAATTCCCTTATTTGTCCACTCACCTTATCCTTTTGCAAGTGCAGGAATTATGATCAAATTCATAGCTTAGGTTCCAAATCATTTAATTCTTAATCTTCTCTAATGCTATTGTTTTGATAGTTTAAACCAATAATTGTAACTAAACTACATTAGTATAAACTTCTAAATTTAATCTACCTATATGGCTTGTCATTTGTATTCCACATATATGGTTGTTACTGTAAGTAGTAATGCTTTGCTGCTGTTAATTTCTTTATAATAAATTGCTTGTAAATTGATCAAATGGTTATCAGCATAATACCACAGCGACATTACTCAAATTTGTGTTTTATCTTTATTACCATGAACGCTCCAACACTATAACCTACCTTACAGCGCAATTTTCTCCAGAGTTACCTATGCGAAGGAATGAATACAACTTCGACACCGCAAGGTCCACTATTTTGTTTGTCATGTTTCTTCTAAGTGTACATGCAAGTTCAATCATTTTGTTCGAGCCTTCAAATATCATACAGTAGGTGTACTATTATGAAATGTTGGACTATTTTTGTATGAATAACTAATGAGTATCAGTCAAATATAGATAGTTCTTTACACCAAACAATTACGGCAAATACCAATATTTAAAAGAGCATTTATAATTTAACAACTTTTTGAGGGTCAATACTATTTTATAGGTAATGTAAACTCCTAGTACTGAGAAGAAAAAATGAAGAATATAGTTCACATTTTCAAATTTTATTTCTCTAACCACATAACAGATGATGTGTTGCTCAAATAAATTACGTACCTCTGATGCCCACTGCTCAATTGCCGCCTCAAGACAATGAATCACGCAGTGTCCTTCGGCCTTGGAACTTATTGGATGCCCATCAATATGCCTGACGTAGTATTCCTGAAAACAAAACACACTCCAAATTCAGATACAAATTATAATTTCAAGCTCAAATTTACTGATCATTCAATACACAACATGTCACATCTGATAAGCTCCTTCAGTTGAAGTGTTCACCGTTCCGTGAAACACGACATATTTCATATCGGTGAGAGTACAAACCGTGTCGAACAAAAGCTTCGGTTGATCCTTTGAGTTCGTTATGATCACAGTATGATCCCTCTCGGCGCAATCCAACGCTAACACTTGAGGCCTAGCGGAGGAGCTCTTATCATATGCCTCACAAACCCTCTCGTAGTCGCTGTCATCGAACATCATCTAATGCAACCTCCTCTCAGTGTGAGTCAAGTCCATCGAGACCGAAGTTTTCGCGCCTTCAAATTCGCTATCCCCCTCGAGGATGTTTTTGAGGAGCCTTTTGATTGTCGAGAGCCTAGCAGGGTGTTTTTTGATGGGCTCCGCAGAGCGGTTATCGGTTACGTGCACAACGGCCGCAACCCCGGCATTGTGAGTCCACATGCCGGCGCTCACGACACTGCAGTGGAGATCGGTTAGCACGACGGTTATGTCGGAGAATAGGCCAGGCCTGGCGGCTTGATCGACGTGTATTGCATCGAGGGTATCACGCTGACCGAGTTACGGATTGCAGGGAAGAAGTAAGAATCCGATTCCAACATGAATTGAGATGTGCTTAGATTATTACTCATCACTCAAATATGTTGCAAGCAAACGTTGGTAAATTAGCTACCTCTTGTATTTGAGAAATGATTGCTTCGTCCCAAATTTTTCGCCCTTCATAATTGCCGGATGTATAAAGTATGTCTAGTGCAAGACATTAATTGCTATGCTCTTAAGCTAGACTTTTTAATGATCAGAAGCCAAGCTCTGGAGATTAAGGAAAGCTACTTATTTCATGCCTACCTTGTGCCATGGATGAGCTTTTATCTGAGGAAACCTAAAGTCCGTGTAGTTAGGATTCATACAACGAATTTCCTCACGAGTTGGAGTACGAAGAACCTGTAGGTGAATCTGTAATTATACTTTCTCTTCTCCAATCAGGAAAATTACAAAAAAAAAAAAAGGCATATTATGCTATACCTTGATTATCTCAACAAGCCGATCAACAACACTTTCTCCAGGAAAGAGTGGCTGATGAAAGTAATAAAAACAAAGTAACATACATGTAAGCTTCAAAAACCAAACTTGCATAGTCAAGAAGATAAAGCTAAGAACTGAATAAGCAAAAACACAAACCTGTCCAAGAAGTAACTCAGCAAGAACACATCCAGCTGACCATATATCAATAGATGTAGTATATTCAGTTGCACCAAATATGAGCTCTGGAGCTTGGTAATAGCGAGAGCATATGTATGATATGTTTGCCTCACCATTCTACCAATCAACTTCCACCAGAAAAACTACCTTCACCTAGATAGCATAAAAATAAAAATATAAGAAAGATTTAATGGAGAATCATAAGTGTAGTTAGCAAATCAACAACGAAATAAATTAATTGCGATATTTCTGTAATTAATCACACAAATCAAAGAATAAAACAAAAAATTATAGAGAAAATAGAGCAAAATTCATATAAAATCCCTTTCTAAACCCCAAAAAAGGAAAAAAGAAAACGAAAAAGAGGGATCAATAAAATGAAAAGGACGATAGAGATCTACAAATGTTCAAGCTGTCGAAGGACTCGCGGAGGGGCGTTGGGATGCAGCGGCCTCAGGCTTGCGGAGGGGCGAAGGGGCTGCAGGCGCGAGGGCTGCAAGCTCAAGACACCTTTACCAAGATAGTCAGATCAATAGACTTCTTCATGTCTTTTTGGATTGATAGTTGGACATTTTCTCCAACTTTGATTTTTTGTTTCCTTTTTGATGGAAGTTATTTGCATAAAATGAGTTAGTTTCTTAAAGTTAGGAATATATATATTAAGTTTTATGATAGTAATCTGTTGGGAGACAGAAGCTAGAACTTCCTTTGAAAGGGTAAACCTTTTAGGAGATAATAGTTGGAATCTCTAATTGAATATTCCAGTATTTCATCCAAAGATGCTTAGGAGGGAACTGTTTGTTACGGAATTTGAGTTGGCGTATTTCGTGAAGGTATTAAGTCTTGAAGATTGAAGATGAAGAAACTTTGGATCATATACCTCAATCTCAAGAAAGAAGAATTCAAAGGGATCAGGTACGTTTAACTAAAGATTTTTGATGATCCGAATACTTCTTATAGTGTAGAAACACCTGGAAGAATTTTTAATTGCTTAAACATCAAAAACTGAACATGGGACATGTTCAGGATCCGGATCGGACTCGGCAATCCGGATCCCGAAGGGTGTTGGTTCATACACTGGTTCAATCCGGATCGCAGCATCCTCTGATCCGGATCCCGAACACTAGTTTTACCTGTTTGCTTCCTCGATCCGGATCAGGATTTGCAATCCGGATCCCGAACATTGATGTTCTGGTAAAACTGTATGAACGATCCGGATCGACTTTGTGATCCGGATCCCGAACCCATTTTTCTGGAAATCGTCTTTCTTGCTTCTGCAATCCGGATCGCCAATTCCAATCCGGATCGCCGTCGGTAAAATTTCCAGAAAAGGCAGTTTTTGATCCTATCTTCTTCCAATGGTTTCTAACCTATAAATAGGCCCTTATTCATTTCTAGGGCATCCGCTATTACAGGAAAAAATAGCCGAAAAGAAAAAATCCACATATAGAGAAGAAAGGAAATCAATAGATTTATTCTATGTTTCTTCATCTATATTGATTGATTTGATTCTAGGTTTTCCATACTCACATTTTGAGTAGAATCAAATCAATGAATACTTAGATGGTATTTCCGATCTATCTTTAATCTAAGTATTCGGCGGATCATCACCACCCAAACAAACAACGATTTACCCCAAATCGGCGCGTGGACTCGCGTGGCCTTGTGGATTCAAGGTGCAACTACGTTCGTGGATTCGAAGCGTGCTATTGGGTGAAGACCGTGGATTCGGTCGGACGTCGTGGACTCGACGTTGGACGCTGTGGATTCAGCGTTGGGCGCGGATCGTGGATTCGAGAAGCGTCGTGGAGCGAGCGGGAAGATCTACTAGGAGCGTATGGTAAAAGGTTGAGTCGTCTGTGAGTACGTTATATCACCTTGTACGTGTGTTAATTCTAGTGGATTTCGCCGTGTTATCGGTCCCGTGGTTTTTTACTCCGGTTTGGAGTTTTTCCACGTAAAAATCTTGCGTGTTCTTTTATTTTTCCGCATTGGGTTTATTTGCGCAATGATTTTTTGAGTGTTTATTGTTTACACCTATTCACCCCCCTCTAGGTGTTTTTTCCCCTATTTAGATCCATATTAACATAACCCAACAAGTGGTATCAGAGCGGGAATAGGGTTGTAAACAATGGTTGAAGGTGGAAACATCAATCGACCCCCTTTCTTTGATGGAACAAATTATGCGTACTGGAAAGTACGGATGAAAGCCTTTTTAATTTCCATCGACGAAAGGGTGTGGCAATCAATTGAATTAGGATGGTCTAATCCAACTGAAATTATTAGATGATGTTCGCACCTTAAAACCTAGGTCGAAATGGACCAAGGAAGAGATAGACTCATCTTCTTACAATGGCAAAGGGATTAATGCTCTATTTAATGCTTTGTCACAAACTGAGTTCTCTCGCGTCTCGGCATGTGAGACTGCGAAAGAAATCTGGGATGTTCTTCAAGTTACGCATGAGGGAACTAACCTAGTGAAGATTCAGAAACTGCAAATGCTTACGAGCAAGTTTGACTCTATCTCTATGGCAGAGAATGAATCTTTCACTGACTATTACACACGATTGCAAGACATCGTAAACTCATGTGCTAACTTGGGAGAGAAGATTCCAGAATTTAAAGTTGTAAGAAAAATTTAAGAACTCTTCCTGAACGATTTCGCCCGAAGGTCGCAGCCATTGAAACAATTAAACACCCGGACGAAATGCGTGTAGAAGAATTAGTAGGTGCTTTACAAACTTATGAAATGACATTTCCTACTAACTATTCTTCTGGAAAGGCATCCTCTTCTAAGTCTTCAGGTTACGCATTGAAATCAACTAAAGAAGAAGACGCGGATTCATCCTCCTCGGACGACGACGAGAACCTTTCTATGGAGGACTTTGAGAAGCAGCTCGCTCTCTTGACAAGGAAGTTTCGCCGCAACTTTCGAAGGGGAAATTCAAGCAAAACTCCATCCTTCGGAAAGTCGAAGAAAGGCAAGGGTTCTTCAAGTTACAAGTCAAGAAAGCAAGAGAACTTCTCAAAGGATAAGAAAAGTTCAGAGGGACAAGTTCAGTGCTTCAAATGTCGAGGCTACGGCCACATTGCAACGGAGTGTCCCAACAAGAATCCGGCAAAGAAGAAAGCGATGCAAGTCGTTACTTGGGATGACAACTCCACGTCAAATGAGTCATCCTCAAGTGATGAAGAAGACAACGCGACAGCTTTCCACGCGTCCACTACATCTTCACCCTTCATGTGCTTAATGGCAAGTACATCCGATTCACTGTCCAACTCCTCCCTGTTGAAAAGATTGCAACGGACGATGAATCAGATGATTCTGAAGGTGAAGATTTTGCTTTAGCCTACCACAGACTTTTGAGGGATTCAAAGAAACTGGCTAAGCAAAACAAGGGGTTGAAAGGGAGATTGCAGGATCTTGAAGAAGAAGTAAAAAGGGTAACCTCTCTCTCAACCGATCTTGAAGTGGAAAGGGATAATCTGATTAAAACAAATGTTTCCCTTCAAGAGTCCAATGAGCAACTCGAGAAGAATTATATGGATATGGTGAACAAAGCGAATTACTTCTTGAAGATCAACGGCGAGGCTCGACAGGAAAAATTGGAAATGATGGAGACCATTCGCCAACTAAAGGATGACTTAAAGAGATTTTCTTCTGGAAGGAGTAAGTTGGACAGACTTCTTGGTCTTGGTCAAAGAAATAAGTTCGGCCTCGGATACACTCAAACTGGAGACATTCCAAGTTCGAGTGGGACAGTATTTGTGCCTCAGTCGGTATCTCCTCCTCCGACACCGGAATTCACGACAAGCAACGACAACAAGCCTACTACATCCTCCTCGGGATCGTCAAGACCTAAGGTATGTTTTCGTTGTGGCATTTCAGGGCACATAAGGAGAAATTGCAAGATGGAAGCCAAACGCACACCTCAAGCACCTCTTGCAATGACTACCAAAAAGGCTATTCCTCAGAAATCAAGTGCAATTCATTCAAAGGAAAAGAGCCTCGGTAGTACACCACTCAAGACGACATCATCAAGGAGCAGCAACTCTTCAAGCAAGACGCTCTCACCTAGGAGATCAACTTCACGATCATTACCGACGCACTCCAAAAAGGTTTGGGTGCGCAAAGGTGAAATTTTCTCGTCTTGCTACCAATGTTTCCTTGCATGCATATGATAGTTCGTCTTGGTATCTGGATAGCGGGTGTTCCCGTCATATGACCGGTGACAAAAGCTGTTTTCAAACATTTGAGAAAAACTCCGGAGGACTTGTTGTTTTCGAAGATGGTCGGTCTTCCAAAATTGTTGGAAAGGGAACGGTAGCTATTCCAGATGGCCCGGTTCTAAATAATGTGTTATTTGTTCATGGCCTTAAGACTAACCTCATAAGCATAAGTCAACTTTGTGATAGTGGTTATTCAGTTAATTTTTCATCTGATAAATGCACTGTAACTGACAGAACCATGCTTTCTTTTTAAAGGGGTTAGATCAGAAAACAATTGTTATGTAGTTCCTACTAAGATTTCTGAAAAATGTAACCTAGCATCTTTGAAAAATGAAACACTTTGGCATGAAAGGCTAGGTCACATAAACTTTAAGGAACTTGCTAGAATTTCGAACAAAGATGTGGTCAAGGGGGTTCCGAAACTTTCTTTTGAACAAAACCTTGTGTGTGGCGGTTGCCAAAAAGGAAAACAGTCTAGGACTGCACACAAGAACTTGAACCACATAGGTACAAAACGGCCTTTGGAACTTTTGCATATGGACTTAATGGGGCCAACTCGTCAACCATCTCTGGGAGGTAAATGGTATATTTTCTTATTGGTTGATGATTTTTCTAGATATACTTGGGTAGCATTTTTAAAAGAAAAAGCTGATACTTTTGATTCTTTTCTCGAAATCTGCAATCGTATTATGATTGAAAAGAATGAAAGGATTACTCGAGTTAGGAGTGATAGAGGTGGGGAATTCATAAATTCCAAATTCATTGATTTTTGCACTTCTAATGGCATTAAACATGAATTCTCTGCACCTTACACACCTCAACAAAATGGTGTAGTCGAGCGCAAAAACAGGGTCGTACAGGAAATGGCACGTGTTATGCTTCACAGCCGGAACTTACCTTTTTATTTTTGGGCTGAAGCGGTGAACACTGCTGTTTATGTTATTAATCGCGTGTATTTGCGCCCGGGGACATTGAATACACCATATGAACTTTGGTTTTGTAGAAAACCTAACATCAAATATTTTCGCATCTTTGGGAGTCGGTGTTTTATTTTACGTGATCGTGAGAATCTTGGAAAATTTGACTCTCGAAGTGACGAAGGGATTTTCTTAGGTTATTCTACAAACAGCAGAGCATATCGAGTTTTTAACTTAGAATCTAAGACGATCGTAGAATCGATAAATGTTAAGGTAGATGAAGCTTTTCACTTTGAATCTGAAAAATCTACCCTCGATATCTCTCTTGATGATGATACACCTGCTAATGCATCTTCTTCTAACAATTCTTTCGATAATAATGATGCATCTAACGGTTCTTCAAGTTTATCTGATGTGCAGGAATCATCTCGTGTACCTCCGTCTACTCCTCTACCTCAAACGTTACGCATCTCCAAGGATCACCCTGAATCGAACATCATTGGAGATCCACAAGAAGGAGTTAGAACACGGAGACAATTGGTTTGCGGATTTGCATGCTATGTATCTCAAATCGAACCAAGGAATGTTGATGAAGCTCTCCAAGATGACTACTGGATTAAAGCAATGCAGGAAGAGCTCCATCAATTCGAGCGAAACAAAGTCTGGGAATTGACGAAGCCTCCGAAGCAACACAATGTGATAGGTACCAAATGGATCTTCAAGAACAAGAAAAATGAAGAAGGTACTATCATCAGGAACAAAGCAAGGTTAGTTGCTCAAGGCTACTCTCAAGTAGAAGGTATAGACTTTGATGAAACTTTCGCCCCTGTAGCTAGACTCGAGTCCATTCGTATATTGTTTGCGATTGCTTGTCATTTTAAAATCAAATTATTTCAAATGGACGTTAAGAGCGCCTTTTTAAATGGTTTTTAAATGAGGAAGTTTATGTGGCTCAACCGAAAGGTTTTGTGGATCATAAACTACCTAACCATGTTTTTCGTCTGAAAAAGGCTCTTTACGGTCTGAAACAAGCACCGCGAGCATGGTACGAAAGGTTGACAAAGCACCTTTTGGAAAAGGGCTACACTCGAGGGGGAGCTGACAGGACTCTCTTTGTGAAGCATTATCAAAACAATTTCATAGTTGCTCAAATCTATGTCGATGACATTGTATTTGGAGCAACAAGAGATAATGATGCTTCTAAATTCGCGGAGACCATGGAAAGCGAATTTGAGATGTCCATGATGGGCGAATTGACTTATTTTCTTGGATTACAAGTTAAACAAAACGATGAAGGAATTCACTTGTGTCAATCCAAGTATGCACTGGAGTTGGTCAAAAAGTTTGATCTTGAAAATTCTAAGGATTTTCCGACTCCAATGGGAACTAGCCATAAGGGACTTGGAAGTGAATCACATAGTGAGAATGTAGACGAGAAACTGTATCGCAGTATGATTGGAAGTCTACTATATCTCACGGCTAGTCGCCCGGATATATCCTTCAGTGTTGGGATTTGTGCGAGATATCAATCAGCACCGAAGGAGGTTCACCTGAAAGCGGTGAAACGGATCATCCGATATATCAAAGGTACAATCAATTTCGGAATTTGGTATCCTATGGGAACGACTTTGGATATTGTTGGATACTCAGATGCCGATTGGGCTGGATCAGTGGATGATCGGAAAAGCACGAGTGGTGCATGCTTCTATCTTGGCCATTGCCTTGTTGCATGGCACAGTAAAAAGCAGAACTGCATAGCACTCTCGACTGCCGAAGCGGAGTACATTTCTGCAGGAAGTTGTTCAACCCAATTGATTTGGATGAAAAGCGTGTTGAGCGATTTCCGGATTTCAGCAACTTCGGTAACCATTTTATGTGACAACACTAGTGCTATTAACATTTCAAAAAACCCTGTGTTGCACTCTAGAACAAAACATATTGAACTTAGATATCATTTTCTTAGAGAGCTAGTTGAATCAAACATTCTTCAACTGTCATATATTTCAACTGAGGATCAATTAGCTGATATCTTAACAAAACCTTTGGATCAAAAACGTTTTATTCACTTGCGTAAAGCAATTGGCATGCTTTCCTTGAAATAAACTCTTTTGAAACCTTTGCTTAGGTTAGGTTTTGTTTTTGTTTTTGTTTTGTTCTTTATCTATGTTTTGTACATAGGACATTAATTGAGCATAAATCATAATTGACTTTAATTGCATCCTTTTATGCATTTAGAAATTTATTATGCTTTTGATATCATAATATTTCAATGTTGCAATGATCATTTACGTTAATTAAACCATCTTTTAAGTGATCAAAGTCAATTTCTCTCTCAATGATCTCTTGGTATAGTCATTATCATATTTGATTGCTTAGTCGAGTATGAATTCGAGATCAATGGTTTGGTTGAATACCTTATATATTAAATAATTGATAGCCAATTGAGGGGGAGTCAATGAAATGTAAAATGCTCAAAAGATGTGGAAAGAGTTACATCCCAATGAGGAGTGTGAAAACTACCACCACATGGAGAAAATGAAAGAAAGAAAAAGATACTCCATGAATGCAAAGCAAATTTTTGTTTTGAAAATGTTGATGAAATCATATTGAAATACTTGACTCAGTCATATTTCATGGTTGGTATAAGGTGGGATTTTTGATAAAAGATGCTCAAAGAGCCACTCCTTCAACAGATTGTCTAGATATATTATCTAACTTATCTGGGATTTCAAACATCTATTGATCTTGGTATTTCATTTTCTTTACCAAAATTGATGATTTGATAAAGGCATTACACATAAGATCAGGATAGATGTAATTGAAGTTGTTCAACTTTAAGTGTTTTAACTTTCGTAAATTTTCGTTTCATTTTTGGGTATTTTTGATAGATTTTGCATAATCTATTTCTTGTTGTATGAAACGATGTCTTTTGTTTAAAGTTGACATGGTAAAGTGCTTACATACTTTTTCTGGATTTTATGGAATTTTTCTGAATTTTTCTGGAGAAAAAGTTGAAGCCGATCCGGATCGGGGTAAGTGATCCGGATCCCGAACGCAGGATTCTTCCTGCGGGTAGCCGATCCGGATCACATTCTCGATCCGATCCGGATCACGGCTAGGGTTTTTATAAGAACAAAGAGATTTGATTTCTTTTACCCTAATCTTTTGTTTTCAAGCCTCTAGAGTTTCTCTCTCTAGATTTCTTGCATCTTGGAGCTTCCAAACTCAAAGTTCTTCGATTCAAGTAAGTTTTATTGATCAAATCTCGGTTTTTCACAGTTTTTATGGTTTTTCATCAAACGTGAGTTGAAATCTTGGATCTTTTTCGTTTGTGAATGGTTTTTGATCAAATTTCTTTTGAAATAAGAACTCTGGGTCAATTAGTTTTGCTTTTATGCTGGGTTTTTACCTGATTAACGAGTTTTTAGGCTTCGATTTCTAAAAATTCTGTTTTAGGGCATAAAAGAGGAATTTTTGAAAATCATGGATTGATCTATTTTTAAAATTCTTTTTGGAAAACTAATTTGATTCTTGGCTTCTCTACATGATTATGATTGTCTAGGTACAATTTTTCAAATTTTTCAAAATTGACGATTTTTCATGTGTTCTTGAGTTGCTCTTCACAGGACACTTTCTCAAAACTCAAAGCACTCAGATCAATGGCATTCTCCTGGTTAATCTGCTACTGGTTACGATGGTGCACACGAGTACATCTGTTAAAGAGGAACCGGATGTTTCAACTCGAGACAAGACGACCGAAGCCAGGGAGGACAGCTCAGACTACGATGAGAAGAATGGGACGAATTCTTCAAAGATGTTCAACGGAAAATTGATGAGGAAAACAGGAAATCTGTCAAAGGCAAAAGGCTTATGAAATCTGCATCAACAACTAAGCAATATACAAGACGAAGGAATGTCCAAAGAAGTGAAAGTCATAGTGGGCCCCTTACCAGAGCACGCTCACTCTCTGGAGTTCTTCAAACTGAATCTCCATGGGTTACGGGAATGAATGCACCATCTGCATCCACACAGCACCCATCACACTCGAAGAAAGGGACTACAGACACAGATGAATTGGAACTGCTTCGTCAGGAACAGCGAAAACTTTTTGCTGCACAAGAAAGAATG
Organism: Tillandsia fasciculata; assembly: GCA_029168755.2. Classification (NCBI taxonomy): domain Eukaryota; kingdom Viridiplantae; phylum Streptophyta; class Magnoliopsida; order Poales; family Bromeliaceae; genus Tillandsia; species Tillandsia fasciculata. The sequence continues at coordinate 12,573,163 of CM054936.1, forward strand.
TCGAAAGAACTTCAGCAGATTTCCTCTGAACACAAGAAGATCAAGAAAAAGTATTCAAACATTTCGAAACTGTTCAAGGGGATTTTGAACAAGCTGAGCTGTACCAGTTCAGATTCATCAGACTGAGCAGGACCTTCTGTTCACTTTTTCTATGGCTTTACTCTCTTACAGACCTTGCAGTTCTTAGTTTTTTTTTTTGGACTTAGTTTTTGTTCTAACCTTTGGCTTAGTTCTCACGATTTGTCTTGATTATAGAACTTTTTTAACTCTCCTTACATATTGTAGCTCTTGCTACGTTTTGGCTTTGTTTTGTGACAAAAAGGGGGAGAGAGTTAGAGAGAACTCTGAACAATGAACTCTGAACAATGAATGATGTGAACTTTGTGAATATCAAGGTAAGTATGACTTCAACTCAACTTTGGTTTTTCTCTTGTGATTTGTGACATGCCTCTATACTAACTATTCGACTAACTATTTGGGCATATAATATGACTAACAAGTTGATGTTGGACTAATTTTTGTGACATTTGGTTTTTGAATGCTTAGAAGATATGTTGGTTTTAACTATGATTCTCTTACATATCTGAATTCTTCAAATGTCATGATGAGAATAAACTCTATCTCTGTATTTGGTTTTGTATGTTTCAATTCTTGAGGTATCTAACGATTTCTTTTGTCAAGAATGATTTCTTTGTGCAGAGATTACAGATGTCTAAGTCTAGAGTCTGTCTTAGGAGTTTATCTCATGTTTTTAATTTCTGGATCTCTTTTGTAAATTTTTATTGTATGGTGATAGCAACAAAAATATCTTTTTGAATTTTCTTTTGTGGATTTGTGTTTTGTCACGAAACCGCCAAAGGGGGAGATTGTTACGGAATTTGAGTTGGCGTATTTCGTGAATGTATTAAGTCTTGAAGATTGAAGATGAAGAAACTTTGGATCATATACCTCAATCTCAAGAAAGAAGAATTCAAAAGGATCAGGTACGTTTAACTAAAGATTTTTGATGATCCGAATACTTCTTATAGTGTAGAAACACCTGGAAGAATTTTTAATTGCTTAAACATCAAAAACTGGACATGGGACATGTTCAGGATCCGGATCGGGCTCGGCAATCCGGATCCCGAAGGGTGTTGGTTCATACACTGGTTCAATCCGGATCGCAGCATCCTCTGATCCGGATCCCGAACACTAGTTTTACCTGTTTGCTTCCTCGATCCGGATCAGGATTTGCAATCCGGATCCCGAACATTGATGTTCTGGTAAAACTGTATGAACGATCCGGATCGGACTTTGTGATCCGGATCCCGAACTACCATTTTTCTGGAAATCGTCTTTCTTGCTTCTGCAATCCGGATCGCCAATTCCAATCCGGATCGCCGTCGGTAAAATCTCCAGAAAAGGCAGTTTTTGATCCTATCTTCTTCCAATGGTTTCTAACCTATATATAGGCCCTGTATTCATTTCTAGGGCATCCGCTATTACAGAAAAAAATAGCCGAAAAGAAAAAATCCACAGATATAGAGAAGAAAGGAAATCAATAGATTTATTCTATGTTTCTTCATCTATATTGATTGATTTGATTCTAGGTTTTCCATACTCACATTTTGAGTAGAATCAAATCAATGAATACTTAGATGGTATTTCCGATCTATCTTTAATCTAAGTATTCGGCGGATCATCACCACCCAAAACAAACAACGATTTACCCCAAATCGGCGCGTGGACTCGCGTGGCCTTGTGGACTCAAGGTGCAACTACGTTCGTGGATTCGAAGCGTGGTATTGGGTGAAGACCGTGGATTCGGTCGGACGTCGTGGACTCGACGTTGGACGCTGTGGACTCAGCGTTGGGCGCGGATCGTGGATTCGAGAAGCGTCGTGGAGCGAGCGGGAAGATCTACTAGGAGCGTATGGTAAAAGGTTGAGTCGTCTGTGAGTACGCTATATCACCTTGTACGTGTTTTAATTCTAGTGGATTTCGCCGTGTTATCGGTCCCGTGGTTTTTTACTCCGGTTTGGAGTTTTTCCACGTAAAAATCTTGCGTGTTCTTTTATTTTTCCGCATTGAGTTTATTTGCGCAATGATTTTTTGAGTGTTTATTGTTTACACCTATTCACCCCCCTCTAGGTGTTTTTTCCCCTATTTAGATCCATATTAACATAACCCAACACTGTTTGACAATAAGAGATGAAGTTGAAGGGTTTATGTCAAAAGGTGCTAAGATTTCTTTCTTTTTCGAAAGAAATGATTTCAAACATCAGGAACCTGCATAAGTGATATATTTGTAGTATTTTCTATTCTAACCTATTTACTGAATATGCCCTGGCCAGATATTATTTCATCTCAACAAGGAAATACTGAAAAAAAAAGAACAAGATCCCAAATTAGTGAGTTTCAATTTAAGAACAAGCGAAATACGAAATCCCAGCTACCAAATGTAAGTGATCCATTCCCAGTACTAAATCCCAGCTGCCAAAGAACATATATACACACACCCTTTCACAATTGATTAACACTATGAATGTGTTGTTCACAAAATTAAACATGTTCTCCACAAACATACAAAATGATCATATTTATACCACTCAAACTAACTAGAAATACCTTCAACTTTTAATTGTTTTGGGTTTAGTAAAATTATTGCCAATTTTTTTTTAATATCATCTTTTGTTGGCTAATGCACTCTGTGATTAGGGGAAAAAAAAGGGGGCTACACCTACTGAAGGTGTACTTAGTTCAAACGGGTTCGATTTACCTTTAATTGTTAACGGTCATATAATCAAAAAAATTGGCTGCACTTCTTTTTTTCTTTGCTGTGTTGGTGTTATCTGAATTCTTTGATCATTCTTCATATTTTTAAATAGGGAGTTTGAATATGCAACATGCTTGGACTTGGTTTAGCTTTAACGGTTAACGGTCATATGTTCTTGAATGAAGCTATAACAAAACAAAAAAGAGTGCCCTTGGCATTTTTTTACAAACAAGCTTCAATATATGTATTCTTGGGTTAGCTTAAAGTTTCCTTTGTGAAGGTCATATACGTATGCAGGAAGCTATAATAAAACAAGAGAGAAACAATTGGCATTTAATTGGTGGTTATAATGACAAAACTTAGTCCCTTAGATTTGATTCAACTTTACTTAATGAAGGTTTTCTATGTATAGTTCTTAAAGGAAACTATAACAAAATAAAAGAGGTCGACTCAAAAGAAGTCGTTTAATTACCCACGGGAGGAGTGTTGAAAATGCGACATGCTTTGGATTTGGTTTAGTTTCATTTGTTGTTGGTCATATGCATATAGTTCTTGAAGGAAGGTATAAAAAAATAAAAACTAGAAGAGTGCCCTTTGTGTTTTAAAATACGCGAGTGTGAATATACAACATTCTTGGGCTTTTTTTTCTGTTGCTTATTGAAAATCATATACGTATAGTTCTTGATAGAAGTTATAATAAAACAAAAAAGATACACTCAAAAGAATTGGTGTTGGGATTTGGTTTTGCTTTAATTCCTGATGGTCATATACATATAGTTCTTGAAGGAAGCTATAAAAAAACAAAAAGTTTGTCCTTGGCATTTTAAAATAGTCAAGTGTGAATATACAACATTCTTGAGCCATATTTTAATTTGCTTATTGAAAGTCATATATATATACATGTGTGTGCTTCATTTTCTTATCTATATTTTGGTTATTGGAGGTCATATACATGTGTGTGCTTCATCTTCTTATCTATAGTTCCCAGTATATGTGGGATGAATATTTGTACCCAAATGCTCTTGGACGTGCCTATACTTGCTAGATCAAAAAAACAAAAAAGAGCAAGAAAATTTTGCCCGTGTTTACTATACTTCATTATATGCAAATTTTTCCTTTTACTGTTTGTATTGTATGATTGTCGGATTTTGATTATTTTTTTTCAAAAGTACCTTTGGATGTGCTTACACTTACCGTATCCAAAAAAAAAAGAAGAAGAAAACTCATTATGTGTTTAGTATAGTCCATTATATATTCTAATTAGTGCATAGAGTGCATGTGTAAATGGTCCGCATACTATATTTCTCATGCTTAATGTTGGCTATGACTCGGTGTGTTCCATTAGCTAAACTACAATTCCTGGTATCTCTAGGTTAAATATTTTCTTCAAAGTAAAATCTGATTGTTCTTACTATATTTCATTATATGATCTAATTAATCGGTACTGCATAGGTCGATTGCTTCCTATTCAATATTGCAAAAATTGGACAGATTCTTGCTCCAATCGTTTAGGATTTAGGATTGTGTGTCGCTAACTCCTCTCTCACCAATATTCATAATGACTGTTCTCTTCTCTTACATATGCTATTGATGTTACCCCCTTTACGTAATTAGTTGCAGATGATTGTTAGTGTTATTAAGATGGATTTCGTGGGGAATTGATTATGCTTCTAAATTCACATGATTACCTGCATATTTTCCTGTGCCCAAAAAAAAAAGAAATAGCTGTTCATTAACTGCCATTATCTTGAGTGATTTGGTGTTTTGGTCAAATTTTGAATTTATGTATGGTATTCTTCTTTCCTCGTGGTAAGGCACTTTGAGTAAAACAAATTTTCCCCTATTTTTTTCCTTCTACTAACTGTTCTCTTCTCTTACATGTTTTGTTGGTGTTATCACTTTGATGCTGCTACTGCCGCACTACGGAAAAAAAGGAACCGAGAGGACAACCTATCTAACTAGGGTGATTGGAGGTTAGTGCAACGTGACTTAGTCGGTGCTTACCTACTGTGCTCTAGGTGAGGTATGCTCTTTTGACCTACTTACTTTCTTTTGCCTAACTTCGTGTGTTTTAAACTTACAATTCTCCGCATACATGTGTATATATTTTTAAACGGGAAATTCTATAGTACTTAGGATTGTTTATGCAACGGCTTCATACGACTTAGAATTTAAAGCTCCTTTCTATATTTACTCTGTACTCATTTCTTTGATTAGTTATGTTTTGTTACTTATTTTCGCACTCTTTCGCTTACAGCTCTGCATTTTCGCTTATAATTCTGCATATGCACATGTTTTCCAAATTGTTTATTTCTATAGTTGCTTATTAGAGGGTTTGGGTTGCATCTTAAATTTATTTAAGATTTTTGTACTTAACTTTATTAAGTTTGATATGTAGTATAGCTCATGGAAACAAGTTTTAGAAATTGGATGTTAGATTTAGTGTTTAACAGTTTATACATTTCAATGATAATTCTCCTCTCTAGATGTGTGAGCATGTGAAAAATCAAACTCCTTTTGCAAGTGTACTTTCTATAGTTGCTTATTAGACGGTTTGGGTTGCATTGTAAATTTATTTAAGGTCTTTGTACTTAACTTTCCTAAGCTTGATATATACTGTAGTCCATAGGAACATGTTTCAGAAATTGGATCTTAGATTCATTGCTCAACAGTTTGTACATTTCAATGATAATTCCCCACTCTAGCTATGTAAGCATGTGAAAAATCAACCTCCTTTTGCAAGTGTACTTTCCTGCTGCTTGAACGTGTGATGTCGCCTTAATTACTTCATGAATTGAGGCATATCAATATTATGACTTGAAAGTTACTTATTCAGTACACCTTCAAAGTCCTTTTGCAAGTGCACTTTCTATAGTCACTTATTAGAGGGTTTGGGTTGCGTTATAAATTTATTTAAGATATCTGTATTTAACTTTACTAAGTTTGATATGTAGTGTAGCTGGCATATCAATCTTATGACTTGAAAGTTACTTATTCAGTATGCCTTCAAAGTCCTTTTGCAAGTGCAATTCCCTACTCTAGATATGTAAGCATGTGAAAAATCAAACTCCTTTTGCAGGTGTACTTTCCTGCTGCTTGAATCTGTGATGTACCCTTAATTACTTCATGGATTGAGGCATTCAATCTTATGATTTGAAAGTTAGTTATTCAATATGTCTTTTGGTTCGTGGTGTTTTTCAGAGCACACTATTTAATCCAGTGGTGTGCTTAGAGAGGCGCTTTTACCTTTTGATTTAAAATAGCCTATTTCGAAATAAATTATACAAATAGACTATACCATATATTGTATACTCCATTTGGTGTGCAAGTTTTTAAAACGAAATGCTTAAAAATGTGAATGCATATGGTGCTAGACAAGCCAAAATCCCGAAATAACATTTTCTTAAATCCTTCATCAAATGATTCTGATTATGATATTCTGATTTTGATTCTGATTTTGTTCATCACCACGTCCTATATTATTACAGTCCTTTCTCTCTCATGAATTACAATAACAGTAATATTATTATTGAAATAGATATATTGTTAGCGAGTGCTTAATTAAAGAATACATTAAACATATACAAATTGCGTTGGCCATATAAGAATCAGTGCTTACACTGGTAGTGGAGATGCATGATATCCAAATAATTAAAGCCTTGCTTTTCGCAGTATATGATATATATCTAGATTGATGCTTGATATCAATAGAGATTATAAATCCTGAGCTCCTTTTGTGCTCCTTATAACCTCTCAACACTTTGTCTCTTCAGGCAAAAACATTTCCTAATTAAGACCAACACTATGTGAACAAACAATGATATATTTTACTTATATATGCCTTAAAAGTCCTTTTTGCAAATGCACTTTCTATAGTTACTTATTAGATAGTTTGGGTTGCGTTATAAATTTATTTAAGATATTTGTATTTAACTTTACTAAGCTTGATATATAGTGTAACTCATGGAAACAAGTTTTAGAAATTCGATCATTGACTCATTGCTTAACAGTTTGTACATTTCAATGATAATTTCCCATTCTAGATATGTGAGCATGTGAAAAAATTAAACTCCTTTTGCAAGTTTACTTTCCTGCCGCTTGAATTTGTGATGTACCCTTAATTGCTTCATGGATTGAGGCATATCAATCTCATGACTTGAAAGTTACTTATTCAGTATGTCTTTTGATTCGCGCTGTTTTCCAGAGTACTAGGCTACTAATTTTATTGAAAAGTAAGGACCCAACATAGGAATTTCCTTGAATATAAGCAGTTTCTTTAGTAAGCTAATTTGGTGTTTCAGCAATGGGCTCATTTAGGATTCCGTGTAAGTTTTAGAAAGTGATTTCCAATTTAAAAATAAATTTAAGGTGAATAGATCTGATTCTAACTTTTAGAATTTGTTTTCTACTTTTTGCGATCCAAAATCAAAAGAGTTAAAACCTACTTCTTGAAATCTAATTCCCATTTTCACCTCAAAATTTTAAAACTTTATTCTTATTTTAGATCCAAAATTCAAATTTAAATCCAGATTTAATTTTAAATTTAAATTTCGTATTTTAATTTTTAAGTCTTAAATTTTAAAAGTTAGATATTAAATTCCAAATTTAAAATTAAAAATATTTAATATCAAATTTATGATTAATTTGAAAATTTGCAAATTTTAAATTTCCAAGTTTTACATTTTGAATTTTAAATTTAAAATTATAATTTTTACTTTTAAAATTACAAATTTTAAAATTCTAAAATTAAAAATTAAAAATTAAAAATTTAAATTTTAAATTTTAAATTTTGAATATTTGAAGTTTTATTTTACATTTTAAATATTTGCGATTTTATTCTAAATTTGTAGATTTAAATTTTACATTTTTTAGTTGTACACAAAAAATAAATTCGATATTTTATTATGTATCTTTATACCATTTGTTAGGGTGTACAGATTAAAAAAAAAAGAAAAAAAAATAAGGGAGAACCTTCTCTCCGTGTTTTTTTTTTTTTTTGTGAGAGGGAGAGAGAAAGGTAGCATGCAACCTTCTCTCCGTGTTATTTCGGTTTTTAGTATGTATAAATGAAACATGGAGTCGAAAGGAAACCATATGTATTTTCGTGAATACTTGAAGATAACTAAATATGTATATGTTCCATGTATTTATTCTCTATGTTTTTTTTTACTGCGCTTTTCCTGTTCCTTATTCTCTACTTTGTTTCGTTTCTCTTCTTTTTCTCTGATCGATTCCCCGTAGAAGGTGGCCACTGCTACGTGAAGATGCCATCGGAGCCGCCATCACCGGGCGCCGCTGCGGCGGCGGAGGCGGTGAGGATCTTCGACGAGCTCCCGAAGGTTACCATTGTCGCAGTGTCGTGGCCCGAGGCGAGCGATATCACGCCCATGCTCCTCTCAAACACCATCGAGTTCAAGTGCAAGCAGGTGGTGCTCTCATTCTTTTCGCCCTACTGCATTCTTAATCTTTACTTCGATTTTGTTGTTTGGAAATTGGGATTTTATGATTTAGGTTTTCTAATTTGGTGGGCAGTTTCAATTTCGGAGGTGATTTGGAAGCGGGGAATTGGAATTAGTATAGAATATATGATACGATAACATTATCTAGAAAGCCTTCAGGAACTACATGGGATCGTTTTGAATGACATTAGTTCCTGCACACAAAAAGTCTACTTAAGATGCAGTATGACAAAGGTCTGGCACCATCTTTGACAACATGTAAATAAAACAAATTGAATCGACGATTTTGAGATCGACAAGTTATTTTTGACTCTTATAATTATGTATTTGTTGGTAACCCTTTGCAGAATTTGACGTTTAACTTATAGGTTTCCCAACATTCAAACATTTGAACTCTTTTCCTTGGTTCTTTTTTTGTTGTCATTTTTGCTAGCTTTAGAAAATACTTGACCTGCCCCTACTGTACCTAAGATGTACTCTCCCCGCTACAATTTTAGGGGCATAAAAGTTAATTAATTAATTATCTTACATGTAGGTAACATTGCCCACTTACAAAATAGGCCAACTATATTCTCCTTTTAGTTCTTTGGTCACCTGGTATAGTTCAATCGATGCGATGAGAATTTAGGACTCTACCTGATATAATGCTATCCAAAACATTGATATGACAAAAAATGATTTAAAAATATATTGAATAGTCGATATTAATGTAAGTTGTTAAATTCTTATCGAATATGTCTTTCCGAGTATAGGCGCATATTATGGTCGATTATGTGTTGATCCATGCGCACAACTTATAATTAATCCTAAATTAAGCATACAGTTTTTAATAATATAAAGGATTATGCAGCATTTTTTCAAATTCTGCTTGCTAGGAAAAGTTGAACCCCTTTAGTACTGTTATAATAAGGTTTTCCCAATAGATTAATTTCATTATGTAGTACTATCTTGAAGATCAAGAATAATGCTATAATATTATACATAAGACCCTACTTATATAATGCACATATGTGAACTAAAACAATGTTAAGTGTCTACTTCATTGAGATCCATAGTACATAGCAGTTATTATCTGCCATATGCATACTTAAAACTACTATTATGCCCATGCAATTAATATTTTAATTTCGAATTCCATATTATTTATGGAGGAGGTTGATAACTAAGCTCAATTTAATAAAGTAATGAGCAGGTGGAGTGTCTTTTTCTATCATCACATTAAGTTCTCCTGCTCTTATTTTGTCAAAGTAAATGTGGCATTAACCAGCTTCTAATTTGTGGCTCAGGCACTTTAGTTATGAGAGTAGAACTTAATTTATCTAACTTTATTCCATAACCTTTAAATTAACTTAAGAAACTTGAGAGAGAGAGAGACCCTCCATGTGGTGCCTTGGATGCCTAAACTAGGGATCCTTATAGGTTTCCTAACAATAAGCTATTCTATATCTAGGCTGGAATACCATATTTCCTGGGATATCCAATTTCATGAACTTGACTGCTTTTATTTTTGTCTTAAATTAAACTCTATGTTGACAAGTTTTGCTTTTGTGATTTTTTGATACAACTCTAAAAGGCATGCATACTAATTTCTTTGATTTAAGTAATACAATCTGTAGCTATAAAAGTTCTAAAATAAGTTTTAGAACTTTCTGGATCTTAGTTTGGTCGGACTAAAAGGTCTTATAAGCACATATTTTATTCTTAGTTTGTCCTTTGAATCTTAGTTCAGAATCCTAAAAGGACATTCTAGGACCTTTAATTACTTTTATAAAATTGAGTTAACCTTCTAATAAGAACCCCCACTTGCATCTCAATATTTTTTAATTACTCTGCCTCCTTTCCTATTATTTTTCTTGGGACTCTATCACTCTTACTTTTACCTTATTATTTTTCAGTTATCATTCTTCCCAGTTCTTTCTTCTTTGCATTTTTTATCACCTCCTTTTGGGCCATGTTGATTGGCAAAAGAAAAGAAGTTTTTGTTTACTTTACCACAAGCCATTTCCTATTATCAAAATATTTGAACAAACTACAATGCAAACAACCATTTGCCACTGATTGTAACAATATATTCTTCGAAGTTGCAGTCAATCCTTCCATATATTGATGGCTATAAAAAAAAAAAAAAAAAAAGAAGGATTTGAAAATACGGTACTCTATTTTATACTCAATGGTTCGCCCTTATATGTAAATTTGGATGGCCTGCACTAATGCAATCATAAGGAACTGTTTGAACCTCCGGCTTATATATGCCTACTAAAATTTGGTATAAATTTGTCTTGATCTCAGCCTTCGAGCTTATCATTAACTTATTATTTAGTTTATACTGTTATTCTTCTGCTTTCTTCTCTTAAAGAATTCTTCCATACTCTTTTCGTCTATTACATTAAATGAATGAAGTCTCAGTGGCCTACTTACTTTATGTTTGGGCTGACTCTTTGTGCCCAATCAATGCCCTGCTTTCCGTTTGCTCTTTACGGTTTGGATGGCTTTACTACAAGCAACCACTTACTTGAGTGCACATATAAGTAGAAAAATATTTTACATTAAGTTACGATTGAGATTCATGGGTTGCGTTATTTCGGCTTGAGTTGATATTATTTTTGCTTACTATTCCTTATTTTGCTGTGAACTTTATAGGTTTCTCAGCTTAAACTTCAGTACTAAGGTTAGTACCCTTGACTGCTTACTTTTTTGCTCTAAATTTTAAATTCAATTGGGGAAAAATTCTGCGCCCTTCACACTCTTTTTTTTTTTCCCCCGTTTTTTTCCCCCTTCTACTTACAAAATATTTTGAGTTCGATTAACATTTGGTTAAGATTGCAGGATGCTCTATATAACATATTTGCTCTCCAACTTTTTGATGTCTTTGAAAAACAAACTAGATATTTTTTGTTAGTACAGGTATCCTTCCTCACTTTGGTGATTTGTAGCGATTGATTATTCTACTTACTCTGTCCAAGGCTAACCTTTATTTGGCCTTACAACGCCGAAGGCTAACCTTTACTTGGAGTTATAACGCCTACGGAAGTTCTCCTAATTCCTTCGTATGAATATCTATTTAGTTTCTTCCTGTCCCTTTAATATCGATTTAACTGCTACCTTTGGCTTCTTAATTCATTGTCCCTTTAATCTTCTTTGCATTTGAATTTGTTCACTTCTTAATTCATTCTTTGATCCCACTCAAATGAAATACATGACTTTGCACATGACTTGGGAGTATTTTTTTTTCCCACCAATGTGGGGCACGCCGTCGGGTGATATCCTTTTTTTATTATGAAATTTTAGGTCAAGAAAAAGAAACTCTAATTTAAAATTTCCTCCTAAATAGAAAAAACAACATTGAAGATTATTTTAATAAAATAAAGCAAGATATCTAAACAATCAATTATATAGTAGACTGTGGATGCTCCTGCTAACTATGCTACGAACTGATGACCCTAAGTTTCAATTATCAAAGTGTAATTGCATTCCAACCACATCAAATTGAAGCAAACAGGACAAATTTCTATCTAACCTTACTGTTGTCTAGGGAAAGAAAAGGGACGAAGAACAGGATGATGGATTGAGTAGTGCTAGCTGAAAAGTAAAAGCATCCAATAATTTATCCAAACTGAGAATTCCCTCCAAAAGGGCAGTGGTAATCCAACAAAGAATTGTAACATTCGATGTATCAACTCTAATCCACCTGGAGCGGTAATCCAACAATGGGTCAATGTGAAACTCAGTAAGAACGTGCCTTCAGCCTGAAACAACCTAGAAATGTAAAAGGAATTCAAGAAATGTAAAAGGATCAGTGCAAAACTAAAGCTGAGGAAAAGAGCCAATGTTAAAGGGGAGTAAAAAATATTTAACTGTATCTTGCATCCAACCAAGACAAAATCAAAAGTTTAACAATGCAGTCAATCAAAAATAGGAACAACGCAAAACCGAAGCCGAGCAAAACCCCAATATTAAAGTGAAAAGTCATTAAAGTGAACACCCGAATCACAAAAATATGTAAACTGAACTATTTAAGATAAAAATCCAAAGTTTTCTCACCATCAGCCAAGCACCACAGATTCATAACATTTGTCTACTTCAATCCACAGATTAAGAGAGTATAGAGAGAAAAATTAAGAGAGCACAGTGCATATGTGAGGGAATAGTAACTACACTTCTAAGCTTTGGAACATAACAAAGAATTATCTTCATAGATGTAGCCATATATTTATGTATAGACTAGAATCGAGAATAAATATGATGTAGAGGTTTTATCCTATTTCCAATTCCTGCTCATTTCTAACTTTGCATATTTTGAACTTACAACCCTGCATGTGTATGTGTATATATTTACATTTTATCCCCTGTTTGTTCCTGTACACTCCTCTGTTGTTTATTCTCTGTTTGATTTTATTTTTTTTCTTTCTAGAATATGTTCTCCTACTCTATTTGACTATATTGGAATGTTTGGTGCCCAATTTGGATGGATAAACACATATTTTTGCACAATTTTATGACTTATTTCAAAATGTGAGGATTTTTTATAATATCTGCTGAGGTAATGGATGAATTTTATGCAATTGATAGAGCGATTTCTCTTAAGTTTCCATTTGTGTTATGTGTATATATTTACATTTTTTTAAATTGCCTATTGCTTATGTGTATTCTAAATTAATTGAAGTAATTGGTTGCAAATTTGTATTTGTCATCGCCACTTCCATTTCTACTTTAACACTACAACAAATCAAACACAATCAGATTTCAGACTCAAAAAATCACCGTCGCTGCCATCACTAAATTCTGCGGCGATTGCTGTCTATATTGCAGCAGCTTGCTGCTGCCTGTCCTGCAGGCTGCAGGCAGCAGCAGCAGCACCAGCCTGGTGCTGCCTTGCAGGCTGCAGGACAGCAGCAAAAGCACCAGCCTGCTGCTGCCCTGCAAGTAGCCCTGAAAGTAGCAGCAGCAGCTTGCTGCTGCCTACCCTGCAGGCTGTAGGCAGCTGTCTGCCCTGCAACCTGCAAGGCCCGGTTGTACTCTATTGTTGTTGAAATTCCTATCGTTTTGCTACCGTGCTGCTTGCTATTTTAAGGAATCTTCATGCTTCTTTCCTATTTAATTTTCTCTCTTCCTTCCCGGTTCTAAATATTGGTTTAAGCTGCCACTATCTTCACTTGGCATAATTAGGCCTGTTATAGTCAATTTTGATTATTTTGAAATAAACCCTTGAAGCTTCATTCTTTTAAAAAAAGTTTTGAATGGAAAATCTTTACATTTCTTTTCATTTGAGTTTTCTCCATTAATTGAATTGTGAATTTCTTAAATTTAATGGTTTATTACCAATTGTTACTTCTTAGTTAATTATTCCACAATTTTTTAGTAAAAAAGCAATTAGAGCTGTGAAATGTGATGGAATTACTAACTAATTTAGCTAAATCCTTGATTTAGAAGATGATGATTAACATGCTCGCTCTTTCTGTTTTGCAGTGTATATATTCCATTAGAGAATGTCCAATTTCACACCCAAGCCAGCTTACTAATCCTTTTCTTGGATTACCTTTGGAGTTTGGAAAGTGCGCATCTTATGGAACAGCAGAACATGGGAAAAGTGAAGGTTCGCATATACTAACCGCTTCTTCCTGTGTAATTTGTGGTGCTAGCAATAGTAAGAGATTTTTGAGCAGTTTGGCATAACATATATTTTTTTCCTTCCATAATTTAGATCACTTTGACTACATAGAATTACCAATACCAATTTACCATCCGTCTCATGTAAACGAGTTTAAGCAAATCTTCAGCTTGGTTTGTTTGAAGTGCCTCAGAATGAAGAAAGGAAAGGTATATACGAAAAACAATGAAAAATCTAACTTGCTTGGGTTCGGATATTAATTGAACCTCCTATGTCTAACATGCTTATTTCCTTGCTTGAGTTGTGCATTAAATTATTTATAAAAAGAAAAATAGTCACTTACAATATAATATGTTCAAATCTTGAGAAAATAGGTACAATTGCTGTCAATGTAGTATACTTGGCTATGAAGTAAAAAGACATTATCTACTCACTTCTGAAATATATACCCTAAGGTTCATTCATATGATTTATGACATTATTTCATAAGCATTTTTTGTTATTTACTAGTTCATTCTCTCTCCTCTTCATTTTTCTGTAGTTCCTTCTTTGTATCTTTTTGGGATTGTTTTCAAACATTCTGCTTTTAAACTCCTTTCTGATTTGACTTCTGACTTCACCGCGTGGCACCTGAGCATCCTGTTGATTCAAGAATTGGACATGACAATGATGGAAATCGGAAAAAAAAGAACCAACTTTGGATGGCCTATTGTTTGGGCAACCAGTTGGAGAACTTGGTTGGCTCAAAGAACAGCTGCTACAGCCTTTCTCTTGGATTATGAGCGGCATGTCCAATTCACTTCTTTTCAAATTTGTAAGACATTGTACCCTAAGGTTCATTCATATCCTTTACGGCATTATTTCACAAACATTTTTTGTTACTTATTAGTTCATTCTCTCTCCTCTTCATTTTTCTGTAGTTTCTTCTTTGTATCTTTTTGGGATTGTTTCCAAACATTCTGCTTTTAAACTCCTTTCTGATATGACTTCTGACTTCACCGCGTGGCACCTGAACGCGACTCAATTTAAAAGCTATTGTTATAACTACTATTTTTTCTTCTTGGAACATCTACTGTGAGTTCATTATTGAAAGTCCTGCGGTTCTACTACTGTGCTGCTCGGTTCCTTGAAAAGGTTCTGGGGGTGTGATGATGCATAAAAAAATGACAACAATTGTCGCTGACCTTTAACGTTGAATTTCTGCTTGCGTAGTGATGGCGCGCTTCGTTCTAACTTAATTGCTTGGGCGATAATGGTGTGCACATAAAAGTTTGCTAATATTGGATGGAAATCGACAAACAAATGTTGATTCCGCAAGCAATTGCCAATGCTTTTTGCTAATTTGGAGGTTGTTCTTCCTTCGTCCTCGACTTCCTTCAGGCTGATCTGCCCATGTTGCCTCGACATAGAAATACAAGCATTTTCGGTGGCCTTCGACAACCAATTGTTGTCTACACAATGATGACGGACGAAAAAAATTATGGGTTTCATTCCCCATTGTTTCTTTGGATTGAGTTTGGAGATTAACTGAGCCTCACATTTGAAATTCCTTTTAAACTTGCCTTCTTTTAAACTTACCTTCTTATGTTTGAAATTTCTTTTAAAAAATAATGTTTGAGAACCAAAGGCATTTTTAAAATATTGTTTCTCAAGTAAAGTTGCCTTACTCATCTTATTTCTACACTTACCTATTAATTTGGTCATAATTTCCTCCTCTACATGAATTCTGCCTAATGTGGTTGAATGTGTAAAACATGTATACATTTTACAATCTTCAACCATACCTAACGAATTTGTCCTTAAATGTGCATATCTTAACAAAGATCGTGGAGATAAATAAAAGGTGTTCTTCATACATGCATGTATGTTGCATGCTCTTATCTACAAACTGATCCAATTTGAAACTTTGATTCTTTTTTTCGGTGATTATTTCTGTTTTTCTATGATGAGTCAGGTACTCTACCACAATCTTGGCACTTTTCCTACTTGACAGTTTAAACTTGCTTTTATTTGCTTTGGTTTTTGTCTGGGGACAATGATACTTTTTCTACTTAACAGTTTAAACTTACTTTCTTTTGCTTTGGTTTTGTTTTCGAGGGGTGATGATCATACATAAAAAATGCAGCATTTTTGCATGGCCTTACACAGTTTTCTTTTCGTACGCAATATTGGTACCCAGGTAAAGAACTAATAATTGGGTTTTTTCGGGAAGCAATCATGATACATGAACGTGCTCCTACTTTTCATGCCTTGATTATCTTAGATGGTTTCTATGGGTACTTTGCTTTTCTCCAGTCTAACTGGTTGTACATGGTATTTGGGTATTGTACATGGTATACCAGTAGAAAAAACTGAGACTTCACAATAGTCTTTACCAACCAATTGCTGTATGCAAAATGATGATCAGAAAGCAAAAAAATTACTCCAACTTTCTACTCTTTGTTTTTTTAATTGCATAGAAAAAGTGTCTGAGCCTAACATTTTTACTTCAATTTCCTTTGTTCCTTTTCTCTTTTTTCGCTACTGCAGTAGATATTCAGTTATAAATTGAGTCGGTACTAATGAGTTACAAGTCCTGTTGATTCAAGAGTTGGTTTTCTGTTGATTCAAGAGTTGATTTTTACTTTCATACATGGTAATTTTCGTTTCCCTACTCACCCTACTTTCAAGAGTTGGTTCACCGCGTGGCACCTGAACTCGACCCAATTTGATGGCATCTCTATCTATGCATTACATAGAGAGTCCAAACAGGTTTGTTATATTTGGGATTTGTGAAGCTTTTATACAATCCTACCATGCCATCTTGGCAAGATTGAGCCATTATGACCTATTGCTGCTGCACTATTGCTACCCCTGCTTTCAATGAAACTGCTTTTCCCAAATTAACTTTCGGCCTTTAAGACAGGACCAAGTACAGTGACCATTTGCTTGGGATGTAATTGTGAATGTAACTACAAGTATTAGCTTCGAGGTGATCATATATATTAATGACCACGCAATATTATATTAAACTTCCAAAAAACAGTACTCTTTAGATATCATATAATAAAAAAAATCTCAAATTATAATTTTGGACTGATTTACTCTCCTGTATGTTCTTGCTTTACATATTCCTCTTTCTGATCAACAATTCTATTAATGGAACACCCAATTCATTTTTTATTATGTGCTGGAATTTACGTATGTGGCAGGGATCTGTCATACAACAATTTAAGTGGTTGTTAGTGATATACCCTAAAGCCAATCGGTAACATAGGCTTATGGATATTTTTTTTTTACTTAATATTATAAGTATGGCCGTACGTATGTGATACAAAAACGAAAAAAAGGAAAACTTAATTAAGTTGGCCGCGGTACTCTCAAGTTGAATTATTCTCTCTCTCCACATAATCTTTCGTGAAGATCAGAGTGTTTCATCAAAAGTAACGCAGACATCAAAGGGACTGCTAGCACCGTTCTTGAAGTCTGCGACTCATCTGTTCCGTGCAACGGAAGGCGTTGGATCTACACCAATTCCGTGTGGATACTCATAGAGGCCGGGCACGTGCGCGGCTACGTTGAAATCACGATTCGTCATATCCAATTTTCAACCGTTCAGTAGATCAAGAGGCCTTAACTGGTTCAAGGTAATATAGACTAAACATGAGATCTGTTTAGTTTAATTTATTTTATATTGTAACATGAGAACGATCCACCGGCACTGGATTGATTTTATTTTACCTTTCATATATGATATGAATTTATTTTAAAATAATGTGCAAATTTTTTCGCTGCATTTCATTCTGTGCCGGATAATTTCTTACAGTGGTATCGGAGCCAGGTTCTCATGTTCTATGTATAGATTTTATGATCTGAATGGATCAATTTAAATTTTGGAACTTTCCTACGATTAGATCGATACTGTTTTTCCTTAGATTGTGCGTGTTATAATTTATTGGTTTTTAACCATAATATAAGTACGCGGGGATTTAAGAAAAAACATATGATTAAGTTCTAAAATTTTATTGATATTAATAACAAATTAGTTGTTATTCTCTGCATAGTTTTGAGTAGGAGATGATCATGGACTAAATTAGATTAATTTGCCTTATCGGCTCGACTCAAATCAGATAAGTTTATGATCATCCCTAAACTATGTCATACTTGTTGATTATGTGATCATTAATCTTCAAACTTCCTTAAAAGAAAATTAAGTTGAAACGAATGGACATTTGATGCTCTATCGTGGCCTTTTCACCGATCACAAGATGAAAACATTGTTTCAACATTGAGTAGTCACGCATGGTCCCATGGGGCTGCTTGTGTTTGGACTGTGCGAACATCTTGTCATGTGATGCTACAATATGAGATCACCAATAAATTCAAGATACCGTCCGGTGAGAATTTTTTGTGATACCATATTTGTAGGAGAGGTGGTTTTGACTTAACTAAGATTGTTGCACCAAGAGACCGTCCGGTGAGGTGTAAAAATCTTAGAGGCCAAAAAGAACGATTGGATTGCACATAAGATGTGTCGAGGTAAGATGTTACCCGCTCATTAAATTACGACTTTTCAAGAAGCCGTCCGGTGAGATAAGTTGTAATTTATGAGAGCCCAATCACCACTAAGAAATCTAACGGATGAGGATTTCCGTCTTTCTACTTAGGGAGTGTGGAAATTCGATAAATTTAGTGGGAGGAACCTATTGAATTAAAAGGCCCTAATTCAATTGGTTAAAAATGAAAAATACTAATTGAACTAATATCTCAATTTTCTGCAGATAAAATGAATGCCTCTAACCCTTTTTCTCGCATAATGGAATCTAACCGTTTAACCGGCTCCAATTTCCAAGACTGGCTTCGTAACCTAAAAATTGTTTTAGGTATTGAAAAGTTTGACTATATTCTTCAAGCTCCAATTCCCGAGCTTACCGCTGAGGCCACAGCTGAAGAAATTCAGAAACGAAACAAGTGGGTAGATGATGACCAGCGTGTCAAATATTATATGCTGGCCTCCATGTCGAATGAGCTGCAACGACAACATGAGAACTATGTTCATGCATATGAGATGCTTGCGCACTTACAAGAGTTGTATGGTGCGCAAAGTCGAACCGCAAGATATGAGATATCAAAGCGGTTGTTTAGGGCTCAGATGACTCCAGGTATGCTAGTCAGCGAGCATTGTCTCAAAATGATTGATGACATGGAGCAGCTGGCAAGCCTCGGTTTAAACCTAGACGCAGACTTGCAGGTTGATTTAGTTCTACAGTCTTTGCCTGAATCATTTTCTCACTTCGTCATGAACTTCAACATGAATAAGATTCATGCCACTTTGTCCGAGCTTATGAATATGCTAGTCACAGCGGAAGGCACATTGAAAGCAAACGGGATGGCGATGGCTGTTGAGAGAACTTCGCCTTCTAAAAGAAAGTTAAAAGAAAAGAAGAAGTTCTCCAAGCTAAAGTCGTCGGGTGGAATGAAGAAAAGAAATTTTAAGAAAACCGACAAAAGTAAGGCTAAAGGAAAATGTTTCCATTGCGGCAAGGAGGGACATTGGAAGAGAAATTGTAGAGAATATCTCTCTACCCTAAAAGAAAAATCAAAGGACGCACCTTCTGAAGGTATGCTCATCGTTGAGGCCAATATGATTGGTTCTACTTCTTCTTGGGTATTAGATTCTGCATGTACTTTACATCTTTGTAATTCATTGCAGGATCTAAAGGAAAGTAGAAAGTTGAAGGACGGCGAGGTGACCCTGCGTGTGGGCAATGGAGCAAGCGTTGCTGTATTAGCCGTGGGGAGCTGTTTTTTGAAACTTCCATCTGGACATATTTTAGAATTAGAGGATTGTTATTATTCTCCTTTAGTTGTTAGAAATTTGATTTCTGTTACAGCTTTAGCACGAACTGGTTGTCGTTTTATTTTTGAAACTGATAGTTGTTTTATTTATTTGAAAAATAAATTGATAGCTACTGGTAGCTTAGTTAACAATCTCTATTTCTTAATCTGGATGGAAATATTGCTAATATTGAACACGAAGAGAATACTTCTCAAAACAAGAGAGCTAGAGATAAAAGTCTGAACCAAAAGTATCTGTGGCACCTACGGCTAGGACATATTGCAGAAGATAGGATAAACCGACTGGCCAAGGATGGGCACTTGAAAACTTGTGCTTTAGAATCCTATCCAGTTTGTGAGTCATGTCTTCAAGGCAAAATGGCTAAGTCGCCCTTTGTTGGACAAAGTACTTGAGCCACAGAATTACTTGCCCTTGTGCACTCAGATGTGTGCGGACCGTTTAGTGAAACGGCTCGGGGTGGTTATCTTTATTTCGTAACATTTACTGATGATTATTCACGGTATGGGTGTGTATTCCTTTTGAGACACAAATCTGAGACCTTTGAAAAATTCAAAGAGTTCAAAGGCACGCTTTACGAGGCAGGTTATATAGGGTTCTATGTGCAAAATTTGCGTTTTTTCGCTGTATTTTTCGCATTTCGAGGAGATCCGAGCGTCAGATCGAAAAACGGACTTCACCAAGACGTCCGGCTCGACGAATCCTATCAGGTGGCGATTTTAGTTTTTCGAAATAGTGTCCAGATAAACTTTCGATCCATAAAATACAGCTCCGAAACACTATTTTCACGTTTTTCGAGACTTCGGGTCGTCAAACGGAAATTCCGTCAGCGCCATTGCGTCCAGAATGACGAACCCGTTAAAATCCACTATTTGAAGTGCTATGTTAGGATTCCGGACAGTGAATTGGCTCAACGTTGGCGCGAAGGGGCTCGAAAAATAAGGTTTACTGTTCACTATACCCGGACTTAAGTCGCGGGTCCCGCCGGCTTCAGCACCGATTTCTGGAAGATCCGACCGTCAGATCTGAACAAGTTTAATATGGTTTTCACTCGTTTCGACGTGACGGTCGCACTCGTGGTCTCCGATCTTCGAGATCAGGCTCGGATTGAAAAGTGATATTTCTGGCCCACTAATTGTGTAAATTATACTGCAGAATGGGGGCCCTATTGCTATTTGAGCCATATATGATCCAGATTCAACTTGACTCAAATCAATTTCATCTATTTATTTATTTACAAAAATTCAAGTTCTTACATCTCTCCCACCAAAAAAGAAGTTTCGTCCCTGAAACTAAATACAACTAAGAACCAAATAAATGGGGATAACGCTCCATCATAGTCGACTCGCGTTCCCACGTGGCTTCACGTTCCTCATGGTTCTCCCATTGTACTTTGACGTAGGGGATCGATCGGTTCCTCAGCTTCTTTTCATCTCAAGCAAGGATTTTCAATGGTACTTCATCATAGCTCAGATCCTCGCGAAGCTGGACAGCGGTGGGGCTGATAACATGGGACGGATCTCTGATGTACTTCCTCAGCATGGAGACGTGGAAGACGTTATGCACCCGGGCGAGGCTAGGAGGAAGAGCAAGTCTGTACGCCACAGGGCCAATGCGCTCCAAGATCTCGAAGGGACCGACGAAGCGCGGACTGAGTTTGCTGCGAACTCCGAATCGCTTGACTCCCCGAGTTGGCGACACCTTCAGCAGGACATGGTCGCCAACCTGGAACTCCAAGTCTCGTCGCCGCTGGTCCGCATAACTCTTCTGTCTACTCTGTGCGGTTAGCAACTGCTGTCTTGCTACCCGCACTCTGGCCTCGGCGTCCTCCAGTAGCTCTGGCCCGATCACACGGCGCTCACCGACGTCGTCCCAGCAGATGGGGGACCGACATCGGCGCCCGTACAGTGCCTCATATGGAGCCATACCGATACTCGCCTGGTAGCTGTTGTTGTAGGCGAACTCCACCAGGGGAAGATACCGATACCATCCATCTCCATACTCCAGTACACAAGATCGCAGCATATCCTCCAGTGTCTGTATGACTCGCTCGGACTGCCCATCACTCTGGGGGTGGAAGGCAGTGCTAAACTTCAGTTTCGTGCCCATAGCTTCTTGGACATTTCTCCAGAACTGAGACACAAAGCGGGTGTCTCTATCAGAAACGATCGATGCTGGAGTGCCATGAAGTCGCACTATCTCGTCAATATATAGCTGGGCGAGTCGATCGCGGGTCCAAGTGGTGTGGATCGGCAGGAAGTGAGCCGACTTGGTGAGTCGATCCACAATAACCCATATAGCATCGTGGCCTCGCTGGGATCGAGGCAGACCGGTAACAAAGTCCATCGTGATCTGCTCCCACTTCCAAACTGGCACAGGAAGCGGTTGCAGTTTTCCCGCCGGTCTTTGATGTTCCGCCTTCACTTGCTGGCAGACGAGGCACTGCGCCACATGGTTCGCCACATCAGCCTTCATCCCAGGCCACCAATAATGCTGCTTAAGATCGCGATACATCTTTGTCCCGCCAGGATGTACCGTGTATAACGACCGATGAGCTTCAGTCAGGATCTCCTTTTTCAAATCACCGTCATCTGGTACACACCAACGGCCCCTGAAGCGGATAGAGCCGTCGGCGTGCAGCTGGTAATCGTCGGTCTGTCCCAGTGATATCAGCTCTCGGATCTTCTGGAAGGAGGGGTCCGACTTCTGTCCCTCCTTTATGCGATCAAGTAGGATCGGCTGCACTACTATCGCCATCAGTCGGGCAGTCGACCCAGTAGGAACAACCTCCAAATCTAGCCGCTGAAACTCCGAAATCAAGCGGTCCTCATCAGTGACCATCAATAGCTCTGGCGCCACATGCTTTCGGCTTAAGGCATCGGCTACCACATTGGCTCGACCAGGATGGTATTGAATAGTGATATCATAATCCTTGAGCAATTCGAGCCATCGACGCTGTCTTAAATTCAGTTCCTTCTGTGTGAAGAGGTACTTGAGGCTTTGATGATCGGTGAAAATCTCGCAATGGACTCCATAGAGATAATGCCTCCATAGCTTGAGAGCGAAAACCACCGCGGCAAGCTCGAGATCATGCGTCGGGTAGTTTTGCTCGTAGGGCTTCAGTTGTCGAGAGGCATAGGCTATCACTTTATCATTTTGCATAAGGACACAGCCCAATCCGATCCGCGAAGCATCACAGTAGACCACATAATTTTCGCCTTGGACCGGTAGCGTCAAAATAGGTGCCTCAGTCAGGAGCCGCTTTAATTCATCAAAAGCGAGCTGGCACTCAGGAGTCCACACGAACTTTTCTTCTTTCCTCGTCAGACGGGTCATTGGAGCAGCAATCTTTGAGAAACCCTCGACGAATCTCCGATAATACCCCGCCAGACCGATGAAGCTGCGAACCTCTGTCGCGTTGGTTGGCTGGGGCCATTCTTTGATAGCCTCAATCTTCTTGGGATCGACAGCAACGCCTTTAGCCGAGATAATATGTCCAAGGAATGCGACTTCCCTGAGCCAGAATTCGCATTTCTTGAGCTTGGCATACAGCTTGTTCTCTCTGAGGACTTGAAGAATCTGCCGGAGGTGGTCCTGATGTTCCAGATCGCTCTTCGAGTATATGAGGATGTCGTCGATGAATACTACGACAAAGCGATCCAGAAAGGGCTTGAAAATCCGGTTCATCATGTCCATAAAGGCAGCAGGGGCATTTGTAAGCCCAAACGGCATTACAGTGAATTCGTAATGGCCGTATCTGGTTCGAAACGCCGTCTTCGGGATGTCTTCCGCCCTCACCCTCAACTGATGATACCCGGATTGCAGATCGATCTTAGAAAATACCACCGACCCTTGAAGCTGGTCGAACAGATCGTCAATCCGCGGGAGGGGATAGCGGTTCTTGATGGTGACTTTGTTCAATTCCCGATAATCGATACAAAGGCGTAAGCTGCCATCTTTCTTCTTCACAAAGAGAACAGGTGCGCCCCAAGGGGACACACTAGGTCGAATGAAACCCAGAGCCGTCAGGTCTTCTAATTGTGTTTTAAGCTCCTTCAGTTCCGCGAAAGCCATGCGGTACGGTGCTCGAGATATAGGAGCTGTGCCGGGGACAAGATCGATAACAAATTCGATTTCGCGTTCAGGTGGCATTCCCGGAAGCTCCGCAGGGAATACATCGGGAAAACTCCGCACTACAGCAATATCTTCAATTCGCCGAGAATCAGGAAGGGCGTTGACAGCCGTGGCGAGATATGCCACACACCCTCTCTCCAGGCGACGAACCGGGGATACCGAACAAATCCCCAAATAAGCTGAAGGCTCGAAGCCCGAAAATACCAACTCCGCTTGACCTAGCGGATCCAGGGTCAATCTCCGGAATGTACAATCGATGGTCGCTCGATATTTGGATAACCAGTTCATTCCCAAGATCAGATCATACTGGCGGAGTTTAAGAACCAATAGAGTGATAGGGAAACTACGCCCGCCAATATAGATAGGACATAATCGCAGTTCTTCGTTAATCAGAATACTGTGTCCCGGAATCTCTACCCAAAATCTATCTCTAGTCGGCTGAGCAATAATACCGTGGGTAGTAATAAAATGGGTGGAAATGAACGAATGTGATGCCCCAGTGTCAAATAATGTTCGAGCATGATGACCATAAATAAAAGTGGTACCTGCCAGATTGTCCTCCGGAGCGGGCTCGCCGTGGGTCAGGGCGAAGACACGCCCTCCAGCTGTCTGTCGTGATGAGGTAGGTGGGCGAGGCAGGGGTGGACGTCCCGAAGAAGCAGAGCTCGGCGCTGGGGTCTGTCGTCGCAGTGGTGGTGCAGGAAGAGGAGCAGCCATCTGCGCGGGTGCAGATCCCCGCGGGCACGACGCCGCAACATGTCCCTTTTGGCCGCAGGTGAAGCATCGGCCGTGCCGCTGATCGCAATCCTTCGCCCGGTGGGTACCCCCGCAGAAGATGCATGGTCGAGGGCCCCAGTTGGGGTTGGGAAAGGCTCCAACAGCAGGGGATCGTCTGGGCCATCTCTTCAGGTGAGGCTGCTTTGCCTTTTTGTTCTGGTTCGGATGCCCTCCACCATTTCCTGGATGTGCCCTCTTCTTGCCCTTGTCCCTGTCCGCTGCACTCCGCTCGGCGCGGGACATCTTGATCTCCGCCTCGATCGCCAGACACCGCTCCACGCAGTTATCGAAGTCTGTGGAGAGATGTGACGCCAGGTGTCGGCGAATCTCAGTCTTCAGGCCCTGTGAAAATAGACGTACCTTCCTGCGTTCCTCGCGCACCGCCTGGGGCACCAGGTCGGCGATGCGCAGGAACTCCTGCTCGTAGTCGCGTACGCTCAGGTCGCCCTGTTTGATCGTCTCCAGATCGCGTTCGAGACCCTCCTTCGTGGTCTCATTTAGGTAATGATGGTACAGGGCGGCTTTGAAGTCTTCCCAGGTAAGATCGGCTGGGCCCGGGAAGTAGCGAGCTCGATGTTGTCTCCACCATTTAGATGCCCGGCCATCCAGGCAATGAGCAGCAATGTGGACCTTGTCGCGGTCCTCGGTGTAGGCATCTTGAAAAAGTTTCTCCATATGGTCGATCCAGAGCTCGACCGCCCAGTGGTCCACATCCTTGCCGTCGAAGGTCTGAGGCTTGAACTTTTTAAACTCTAGAAGGGCTGCCTTCGCTCGAGCCTTCTCTGCCCGATCAGCCTCAGTCTCGGCCTCAGGACCAGCAGCGAAAGCGTGGTGGGCCCATAACCCACAGGTCCCAGGATCGAAACCTGGCTGCAGCGACCCCCGGTACCGCTCTAGAGGCTGCGGCAGAGACCGGAGCTGGAACGGGCCCCGCTGGTGGTGGTACGGGGTCAACCTCTGGCTCAGCAACGACCGGTGCAGCAGGGGGTGCAACCGGCGGTGTGACCTCAGGTACAGGTGGAGGAGCAGGCGGGGCAGGAGTGGAAGGGCCAGCAGCCTGGTGCTGTATGAACTGATGAAACATCCCGGCTAGAGTTGCCATCTCGGCCTCCAGCCGGTCCATGCGGCCCTGATCGACGGGCTCGCTCGGTATGCTAGGGGGTCGGCCTACTCCACGGCCCATGCCCCGTCCCCGTCCACGACCTGGAGGACGAGCCATAGCTGCAATACAGAAACAGGTCAGAAATAGACTCTGATAATATCTTGAGTTTCTAACCCTTAAACTCGACGTACCCAACGCTCTCACGTGACAAGTCATCCTAGGGTTCATCCTAACCAGTTCCTAATCATCCTTTCCTAGGTACCGTGTACCTATTGCTCTGATACCATCTAATCTGTCACGCCCCGAGTTTTAAAAATTCGGTAGAAATTTTTTTTTTTTTGAAATCAGAGTTTGCAAACTGGGCGCAACAGACCGCCACACGCATAGAAGATCCTCTATCCCGAGGACAGAGACTCCCCTATACATGCACGGCTAAAATCATCATCATCAGAGATCAATAGATATATCAGTAACTAATCTAATCTAATCAGCAGGAAAAATCAACAGTTAAATTATTACATCATTGTCTCAATGTCTAAATCAACTGGAACTGAAATAAAATGCGGGAAATAAAAGTCTGTAGATGTCATCAGCATATGTAAGCTCATGGGGACAGCTCTATCGTAATCTGCTCACTGGATCGTCCCGCTATCTCCCCACCCGACCGACCTGGAAAATGGTCACCCAGGGGGTGTGAGATACACTGTACATGTATCCCAGTGGGCACGACGAGCCGAGGATCAGCTAATCGTACCTACTGGGTACTAAAATCTGCGGATAGTAAAGATCTATAGGAAAGCAGAAAGTAACAATAACTACTGCTAATCAAGATAAGGGAAACAGATAAAAAAATACTGTAAATCAGATATGTCAGTGATAATCAGTCGTAAAAGCGGTAAATCATACAGATAGGGAATATAAGGTGTCTACAAGAATCATGCTGGAAATAACTGAACAATCATACAAGTAAGAATAATGCGTCAAATGTAGAAAACCAAATGTCCAATCATGCATCACTATTGGTCCCGGAGGACCTCAGGCAAAAGCCACCGATCCGCACCCGATCCGCTGACATACCCCCGTCGAGGGCTCACGGGTCTATCACCAGACCACTTTACCGGCAAAGAACCAGCTCCACGGGGTGCGACCCCGGCCAGGTTCGTGAAGTACAGCAGTGCATGGCAAGTCATAATGATCAATCTGACGGTCTAGTGACCGAGTAGTCGGCACACGCCGAAATCCCAACAGGGAATCATCTGTCTATCGGAATCAATCAATCATGCATAACGAGTAGTATCTATCAATCAGGATCAATCAGTCATGCATATCTATATATCAATCAATCAGGATCAGTCAGGAATAATCAGGGAGCATGTATATGATAATCGGCTGATCGTGACAAGAAATCTCAATCACAGGTCTAATCAGGTCAATGTCAATCAGAGGGATCATGCTATGTCAAAAGAGATCAATATATGTCAGGCTAAGTCATATAGGTAAAATCAGCAGGGCAAGTCAAGAACAAGTGTCCGACTGGACTAAAGCAACCAGAGGGCCAAAAAGCTGAGGCCCGGTTCGAAGATAACCCACCTGGATGACGGCAGATCCTCGAACTCCCGCACAGCTACTGGGAGGCTGGTGCTGAACAACTGGGCCCTGTATAATAAGGCATGATCAATAATAAACTCACACAACCCTTTCCCGACGACGTTACACTAATAGAAGGCTTAAACGGGCCAAATCGGCCGTTTATCGATCAAAATCCGACTTCCGGTCAATGAGGACCTTCGGAAAACTAATGAAATGTCCAGGGGATGCGTAAGTGCTGTCCAAGGGCAGCTAAGGGTTTATATTTTCAGTTTGGTCCATAAAATATTAATATTTGCATTAAATGTCCTTTAATTGATTACTGTTTTAGCTCGTTCGTAAAATCCGGGAATCCGATGATGGCGCCGTAAGTTTCAGCGCGTCCGTTACATCGAGACGGAGCCCGTGCTCACGGGGTTTGATCAACATGGATCCCGAGTTAAAAGTTGGCCCATGATCTTTAAAGGTCCAATATAATGCTTTGATAAAACTTAATATATACATGCTTTAAAAATAAACTTAGTGGAGCATGCTGTTCAGTAATGACAGGGGAGTGGTGTGCTCACCTTTGGCGCGCCGGAAACCCGCCGGAACAGTGGCCGGAGCAACACCCAAGAATGGCCAAGGCTCGGGTTAGGGTGATCTTGGATCAGCTTGGGTTCTCACCTGCAACAGAGGGGAGCATCAGGCTTCTGGAGGTCCCAGAGGTCATCAGGTGTTAGCTGGGTCGAAGCCCGGCGGCCGGCGGCGGCGGCCGGACTTTGATCCAAAACAATAGAGCTCGGGTGCTACAATTAAATCCATGAAACAGGGGTCTTCTTTTGACCCAACTAAAATGATGGGACACTTTTAGATGGTCTTTAGAGCTTACCTGCAGAGGTAGCCGGAGCCCAGACCGCCGGGGATCGCCGGAGTCCCAAGAAATGCCGAGCTCGGGTGCAATTCTGGAACCCAGAAATCCCACGTTAAGTCTTGCATGCAAGATGATGGAAGAGTCCCTATGGACCAGAGGAGCTCACCTGGGCGGTTTTCCGGTACCGGGGATCGTCGGCAAGGCGGCGCCGGCGAGGTTCGGCGGAGCTTCAATGGCCAACAATGGCGGAATCCGGCCGACTAGCTCCGGGCCGGAGCAACCTGGACCAACAGGGTCCACTCGGTGCCAGAAGTCTTCTGGTGGGGTTCGCCGGCGGTGGGAGGCCGTGGCAGCGCCGGGCGGCGGCGATCGGTCAAGTTGCAAAATATCGGGTTTCTAGGGCTTGTCCGCTCGGGTCCGATCCTCAACCGATCGCGATGGGACTTCGCGGGGAGGCCGCAGTCGATGAATGGAAGGGGATCAACGGCGCTGATCTTCGGTTCAACGGCCGGATGGCCGCGACGCCGCAAATCGGTCAAAGGAAGGATAATCCGGTGAGGTGGCTCCCGCCGGCGATCGGGTCGGCGGCGATGGCTGGGGCTTCGCCGGAAAATCCAAGAGGAAGCAACCTGTTGCGGCGGCGCACGGCGGATCCGAGGTGCTGGCTCCCTCGGGTTCGGCTGCGGGGTCACAGGAGAGTCCCCAGGTGAGTTCCTGCTCACCCCGAGCCCACCTTGATCACCTTCTACTCCAAGGACCGAGATCAAGGTTTCTTCTTGATCTTCTCCGGCAATGGAGGCGGCCGCTCTGCTCTGGCTCGGGTTGCGGGGTGTGCGCGAAGAGGAGAGGGAGGTGGTTGTTGAGACGTGCGATAGAGGGGTTGAGGCTGCGGTTACAATGCGGAAATAAGTGGAATTCGAATTCCAAATAGTGCACGATTGCACAATTGCACTACAGCCCCTCAAGCTTCGATATCTCACAGTCCAGTCCTCCCTGTACACTTTCTTTACAACCCAGTCCTTCTCCAAGCAATGGCACGCTTTACGAGGCAGGTTATATAGGGTTCTATGTGCAAAATTTGCGTTTTTTCGCTGTATTTTTCGCATTTCGAGGAGATCCGAGCGTCAGATCGAAAAACGGACTTCGCCAAGACGTCCGGCTCGACGAATCCTATCAGGTGGCGATTTTAGTTTTTCGAAATAGTGTCCAGATAAACTTTCGATCCATAAAATACAGCTCCGAAACACTATTTTCACGTTTTTCGAGACTTCGGGTCGTCAAACGAAAATTCCGTCAGCGCCATTGCGTCCAGAATGACGAACCCGTTAAAATCCACTATTTGAAGTGCTATGTTCGGATTCCGGACAGTGAATTGGCTCAACGTTGGCGCGAAGGGGCTCGAAAAATAAGGTTTACTGTTCACTGTACCCGGACTTAAGTCGCGGGTCCCGCCGGCTTCAGCACCGATTTCTGGAAGATCCGACCGTCAGATCTGAACAAGTTTAATATGGTTTTCACTCGTTTCGACGTGACGGTCGCACTCGTGGTCTCCGATCTTCGAGATCAGGCTCGGATTGAAAAGTGATATTTCTGGCCCACTAATTGTGTAAATTATACTGCAGAACGGGGGCCCTATTGCTATTTGAGCCATATATGATCTAGATTCAACTTGACTCAAATCAATTTCATCTATTTATTTATTTACAAAAATTCAAGTTCTTACAGTCACATGGTTCTATTTTCGTCAGTGACTAGTTCTTTGCTACCGATGTGTGAAGTACTTCTTGGACCTGAGGCGTCATAGTTGCTTCACATATAGATTGCTACCGTTTGACTGTGCTAATACTTAGACTTTAATCAATAGTCTACGTCTGGTATTGATTGGCTGTAGTAGTTTATATGGGGAAGCATATGAGCGTACAATAAGGAATTCAACACTCTCAATGTTGAGAGAGAACGTCCTATGTAGATTATCAAATTCAACTCGAAAAATCCCTGGCCAGGGTACATGGTGTATGGAAATGGGTTTCCAACTGAGTTACCATATTGAGTCGATTTAGATATCCTAGTCAATGACCGAACCATGTTTTTGGTTCGATCGGGACGTTGTGTGTTGAAAGGAATTTATCACACTGTAACGGTAAGTGGAAAGGTTCAGTTTTCATCACCATTTGGATTGTCGTGATATACTGCTAGGTGTCACTCACGGACAGTGAGAGAAGTAAAAATAATTTAAAATAAATTATTTTCATCATTAGAAGAGTTCTAATTTAATGTTAAAGAGTTTGATATTGGACTCCACTGCAAAATGGTAATGGACCTGTGAGGTCACACACAATAGGAATTGTGTACATCCAAAATAAAAGGGTGAGTCTAATACACTAAACAGTTTAGTGATTATGATGAGAAATTATACGAAAGATTTAATTTCTAATTTGATTAGAGAACAATTATATATTCATAAATTCTTATGAGATAATGTTCTAATTAGATTAGATTTAAATATGAATATTTAAATATATTTAATGGATATGATCCGGTTAAATTAAAGAGAGAGATAAGGTTTAAACATATTCGATAAGTATCCTGAGTATTTCTTGTAACTAATTATAAGATTTAATTAGTTACTAGATTTATCTTGAGAAGATTTCTCTTTGTAACTAATACAAGATTTAATTAGTTACTAGATTTTATCTTGAGAAGATTTCTCTTTATAACTAATTACAAGATTTAATTAGTTGAGATATCTTATGAGATACTTTAGTTTGTTAAAGATCCGGCCAACTTAATATTATAAGAATGGCCAACTTAATATTATAAGTATGGCCGTACGTATGTGATACAAAAACGAAAAAAAGGAAAACTAATTAAGTTGGGCCGCGGTACTCTCAAGTTGAATTATTCTCTCTCTCCACATAATCTTTCGTGAAGATCAGAGTGTTTCATCAAAAGTAACGCATACATCAAAGGGACTGCTAGCACCGTTCTTGAAGTCTGCGACTCATCTGTTCCGTGCAACGGAAGGCGTTGGATCTACACCAATTCCGTGTGGATACTCATAGAGGCCGGGCACGTGCGCGGCTACGTTGAAATCACGATTCGTCATATCCAATTTTCAACCGTTCAGTAGATCAAGAGGCCTTAACTGGTTCAAGGTAATATAGACTAAACATGAGATCTGTTTAGTTTAATTTATTTTATATTGTAACATAAGAACGATCCACCGG
This sequence comes from Tillandsia fasciculata, assembly GCA_029168755.2. Classification (NCBI taxonomy): domain Eukaryota; kingdom Viridiplantae; phylum Streptophyta; class Magnoliopsida; order Poales; family Bromeliaceae; genus Tillandsia; species Tillandsia fasciculata. Next base: position 12,604,501 of record CM054936.1, read on the forward strand.
CACTGGATTGATTTTATTTTACCTTTCATATATGATATGAATTTATTTTAAAATAATGTGCAAATTTTTCCGCTGCATTTCATTCTGTGCCGGATAATTTCTTACAGTGGTCCCCTACCAAAGATAACTGCTAGGACTTTTAAGTAAGTTATTCATGTTTTCCTGCCATTTAACTTCTTTGCTTCTGATTGGTTATAGTTAAACCAGCAAATTATATAATATATTATTGTTATTTTTTTGGGTTTTTACAGCGTAATTGGAAATCCTTTGATATGTGATTCAAAATCTGGAAATAACTGCTCTTCCATGTCTCTGGACCCAATTTCGTATCCACCAGATGATTTAAAGGGTATGTTAAATTATTCAATCAAGAGATGCTTCCATTTAATCAGCATGAAGTTTTTTTTTTTTTTTCCCTTTTTTTTTCCATACATATTGGTAATTACACTCCATGATTGTTCTAATTAAATAGCCATATTGGGTTTCTCAGCTCAGCCACAATCTGGAGTGGCAAGAAACCACCGCATAGCTATCGCATTTAGTGCAAGTGTCGGTTGTATTGCTTTGCTCATTGTTGGTGTCGGTTTGCTCCTTTGGTGGCAGCACAGACACAATCAACAGATTTTCTTCCATGTAAATGGTAAGATTCCTTGAGTTGAAGTTTCCTTATTATTATTATTATTATTATTATTATTATTATTATTATTATTATTATTATTACTATTATCAACTCATGCTGCTGTTTGCTACTTTTCACTTTGCACATTTTAATAGTGTTCCATATTTTAGAAAGAAGGATAGAATTTGAATATGATGTACAGTGTACTTGGGAATACTAACATGAAACTGGGTGCAAATAACACTATTGAGTATTGGCTTTGATTCTCAAATGAGAACTATGTGTAATGTGATGTTGGATAAATAGGGCGTCGGACGTCCTAAGATTTGATGCCCTCAAAAAAAGGATTCGAAATTTACGTTGTAATGTTTAATAGAATTATTTTCTCATGTACAGTTTGCTCTACTATTGTTTTATGTGCCCAATTTTCTCTGCACCTTACAAGTTATTTGGTGTTTTAATCAGATTTTGAACTGATGTAGGTTCCCTTTAGTATATCCTAATAAAACTTTCTTGTTGTTCTATTGCATATAAAGTAGACTGCTTCAACTATCCCGAAACAAAAAACAAGACTGCTCCTCTTCGTGCATCACCTGCTAAACAAGAAACTAAGCAATGTTTAATAACCTACTAAACTTCATATTCTTTTGAGTGCATCACCTGCTAAACAACAAACTGTTATCTCCAAATATGCTGAAATTGAATCTTTATATTTGTAAAATTACTTTAGATAAAATGACTGAAATCAATTTGAACTTAGTTTACAGGGTGCTTCTCTACCTGCTGCTGGTAACAAAATACAAGGACGAGGAGAACAAAAAGAAAATGATGATGGAGTTGAAGAATTGATCAAAAAACGGCTACTGCAACTACTGCTGCTTCCAACTACTAATGCAATTTGTATTCTTTATTACACATTTGGGTAAAATGTATCTGAGCCTATTAATTGTTGATAAAATAATTTGTATATGGAGAATTGCTAATTGAAATTAACTTCCCTGCATTTGTTTCCAGGTGTAAAAATTTACGTTTCCTGGGCTTTATATGTATTACCATTTTGGACAAATCAAACTCACACTGATAAACAGTAGAACTTACTACCGATTTGTACCTGCTTGAAGAGAACTATGAGTGCATAAGTGTAGAGAATATCAATTTTAAGTCTATACATTCAACATATTGCACATGAATTGAAACATTGAATGAATATATCGAATACAATCCTGCCAACAATTTGTTACCTTTTGTATTATGTAACTGATATTTTTGTTTCCTATTTTGGATGTTGCCTGCCGACAAATGCTGATGTTCTTTGGAGTAGAAAAAATGGTTAGTGATATCTTTCAAAATGGTATTTCAAAAATTGGTCATTCTTCTTTATGGTCAATTAAATATTCATGTTATTTTTACATCATCACTCAAATTAAACCTTGCTTGCTTCGCATTGAAAATTATATTTTTGTTGCTATGTTTTTCCTTCCCGACTAAATTTGTTTCCTCAAATTGTTTTTCAAAGTTCTCTTTTGGTTTCCTGTAGCAAAACCAAATTAACTCCTCAATCAAAAGAAACAGTAGAAAACTAGAGCAAACGTTGTTCTTTCACATTTATCATCATTTTGCAATTACCAGTTGTTTGCCTAAGCTCATTGCAGAGCCTCAGCTTTCGATTACACATTCTTTTCGAAGTAAGTACCGAACAATGTAAGCCGATTGATGAAAGAACAACAGTTGAACGTAAACCATCTAAGATAATCAGTTTTTTATCCATGTACCAACACCGCCCAACCAGAAATGAACCGTTACTGCCCAACTCAGAAATGAACCGTCTTACACCTTCAGGCATATGTTTTTTTTTTTTTTTTTTGTATCATCATCGCCTCCCACAAAAATAAAAGCGAATGAAAGCAAGTTTAAATCACCTAACATAATAAATGAAAGCAAGATCGAAAATTATACCATTCTCATAAATTAAATTACACATCATAAATTAATTAAACTGAGAGCACACAGGAAGAAAAAGAGAAACTTAGAAGAACAGCCCACAAAAACGGAAGCAAATGAAAGCAAGTTTAGATCACCTAACATAATAAATCAAAATCAATCAAAGGAAATAGTAGATATCAAGAACAGTTAGATTAACCATGTACTTTTGCAGGAAGCACAAACAACATTATCAAATCGAGGGGAAAATTTTTTTTGGATCAGTAGATCTTTTAAATCACAAATACTCACTCAATCTATTCGGGTTTGAAAGAAGCGTAGTAAAAATAATTAAGGGAAAAGGGGGGGCTCAGATAAATTTACTCCTCAACCAGAGAAAATAGTAGGAAACCGGAGCAAATATTGTTCTTTCTCATTTACCATCATTTTGCAATTACCAGTTGCTTGTCTAAGTTCATTGCGAAGTCTCAACTTTCGATTACACATTCTTTTCGAAGTAAGTACCGAACAATGTAAGTTAGTTGATGGAAGAACAACAGTTAAAAGTAAATCATCTAAGATAATCAGTTTTTTATCCATGTACCAACACTGCCCAACCAGCGGTTTACCAACTAAAGCCATTAAATATAGCTACCCTTTCATGCATGAACAGGGCCATCTCAGAAATGAACCGTCTTAGGCCTTCAGTTTTTTTTTTTTTTCCTATTTTTTTATGTGTCATCATCGCCTCCCACAAAAACGAAAGGAAATGAAAGCAAGTTTAAATCACCTAACATAATAAACGAAAGAAAGCTTGAAAATTATACCATTCACATGAATTAAATTGCACATCATAAATTAATTAAACAAAGAGCACCAAAAAAAAAAAGAAAAAAAGGGGAACTTAGAAGAACAGTCCACAAAAACGGAAGCAAATGAAAGTTTAAATCACCTAACATAATAAATAAAAGCAAGCTCAAAAAGTATGCCATTCACATAAATTAAATTACACACCATAAATTAATTAAACAGAGAGTACACCGAAAAAAATGGAAACTTAAACAAACAGAAAATAACAACTTTCTTACATTACTTCACATTCAAACAAAGTCGGTAGATTTGGAAAATAAACATTAACCACGGAAAAACTGGAAATGAAGTCAAGGGAAGCGAAAATTAATTACGGAGAAAACATAAACTTGGGAGGAAATATTAGGCGACAGGAAGAAAGGAAGTCTTCATATATTACAACACATGGAGCCCAACCTCGCAAATTGCCTAAAACATTTAACAATCTAGTCAACTTCACATATTATACGACACGCAGAACGGGCAGGGAGCAAGAACCAAAAGGCCAACGGGAAGTGGATGCTAATTTTTTTTGTACCTAAGCTTCTTCGGAAGGAACGTTGTAGGAGCGATAAGGAAAGGAAATATCATCTTCAATTAAGAAGAAGATCCAGCTTCAACCGGATCACGAACAGGACCAGCATGACCCGCATCTAAATTGTCCACAATCGAACGGTACTCGTCAATTGTATGGCGCATGCTGGCTTGTTCCGCTATCAAGCCATTTTTTTCAGCAAGGCCCGCAACATAACAATCCTTCAACACATTGTATTCCCGCTGAAGATCATTAAACCGTTCCAAGAGGGCAGTTTGTTGCACACTCTAATGTTCGTACAAATTCCTGTACAGGACGAAATCTTCGTAGTTGGTGTCTCTTATTTGCAAATCATACTCGCATTTCATTTTAACTATAGCGGCGCGCGCCGCATCTTCCCGTGCTGCTTCTATTTGAAGGCACGGAATACCCCAACACCGAAAGACATTAACAATTACACCGTCGCGTGGGATAGCGACATCTATGTAAGCAATAAACCAACCCTCAGCTGCCGTAGTCACCTCAGACTGAGCAAGTTCAAGCTGGGTGTTGAACTTGCTCAGTCTGAGGTGACTACGGCAGCTGAGGGTTGGTTTATTGCTTACATAGATGTCGCTATCCCACGCGACGGTGTAATTGTTAATGTCTTTCGGTGTTGGGGTATTCCGTGCCTTCAAATAGAAGCAGCACGGGAAGATGCGGCGCGCGCCGCTATAGTTAAAATGAAATGCGAGTATGATTTGCAAATAAGAGACACCAACTACGAAGATTTCGTCCTGTACAGGAATTTGTACGAACATTAGAGTGTGCAACAAACTGCCCTCTTGGAACGGTTAATGATCTTCAGCGGGAATACAATGTGTTGAAGGATTGTTATGTTGCGGGCCTTGCTGAAAAAAATGGCTTGATAGCGGAACAAGCCAGCATGCGCCGTACAATCGACGAGTACCGTTCGATTGTGGACAATTTAGATGCGGGTCATGCTGGTCCTGTTCGTGATCCGGCTGAAGCTGGATCTTCTTCTTAATTGAAGATGATATTTCCTTTCCTTATCGCTCTTACAACGTTCCTTCCGAAGAAGCTTAGGTACAAAAAAAATTAGCATCCACTTCTCGTTGGCCTTTTGGTTCTTGCTCCCTGCCCGTTCTGCGTGTCGTATAATATGTGAAGTTGACTAGATTGTTAAATGTTTTAGGCAATTTGCGAGGTTGGGCTCCATGTGTTGTAATATATGAAGACTTCCTTTCATCCTGTCGCCCAAACATAAAGTAAAAAGGGGTAATTATGAGAACCAGGAAAATCGTACCCACAGAATAGCACTCGGGAGATGGAGTCATTGCCATCCTCTACTGTCACCTCAGCCATCTTTGAATAGCCTGCACTGAAAGCATGTAATTCAGGTAGCATCATTTAAAAACATTGATTTTGATCTAACTAACATATTGTACTATCACACACATTTTTTGAGTAGCCCACACTAAAAGGCCTCAAATTTAGGTAGCATCAGTTACAAATTGTGATTTGAAACTTCAAAAAGACAAAAGAAACATGTTGTAGTTGAGACGCTGTCTTTCCCATTGCTATGTTTGACCTGATTGATGCCACATAGAAATAATCACATCAGTAAATCTCTTGTATGCAGTTCAGACTAACTATAGATGCAAAGAAAATGTACCTACTATATGCAAGATAGATTTCTCATTGTTTTTCGTATATACCTTTCCTTTCTTCATTCTGAGGCACTTCAAAGAAAGGAAGCTGAAGATTTGCTTGAGCTCATTTACATGAGACGGATGATAAATTGGTATTAGCAATTCTATGTAGCCAAAGTGACCTAAATTATGGGAAGAAAAAAATATATGTTATGCCAAACTACTCAAAAATCTCATACTCCTGCTAACACCACAAATTACACAGGAAGTGGCTAGTATATGCGAACCTTCACATTTCCCATGTTCTGCTGTTCCACAATATTCGCACTTTCCAAACTCATCAATTTTGTGGATATTGGGCATCAGGGTGTCAAAAATTCAAAGTCGAATGTGTGAAATTGTACCAAGATAATCTCCAATTTCTAGTGTACCTATGTCAAACTTGTTATTGCACATGAACAAATCTCCAAGTGATGGACCAACTGAACAATATACTACTTAATTATTTCTCTTCTCAACAAATTAATGTGAGAACAATGCAAGATGAACTACGTCCATATCATAAGTCATGTATAAGTTCTGCAAGTGATGAACCAACTGAATCTCTAAGGGATGAACCAATTGAAGCCATGTATAAGTTTTCTTGTTTGAAACTACAGCATTGAGTAAATGACTAAGACAATACTTTAAACAAAGCTAGTATAACTACATAGTTGTGTACAGATAATGTTTATTAAAGATAAATTGTTAAGGCTTTACTACCCTTTATGTATAATGATGATAATCTATTTTAAAGATTTCTATATATGTATCTTCTATAATAATTAGAAAACTGTGCGCTATCATGTATATATATATATATATATATATATATATATATATATATATATATATATATAATATATATATGTATCAGTCAATTCCTAAATAAAAGTATCAATAACACAAAATGAGATTACCTTTATTATATAATTAGTTGTAAGATTGTTTCCCTTTCCAGAGGAGGTGGCTTGAGTAAATTAAGATGAAAGTTAAAATCATACACAGTAAACTAAGCATGAAGTTAATTCATAATGAGGCATGAAAAAATCTGGGCAAAAGCATCAATTTCCACATCCAGTTTATTGATATTACCTTTCGTCCTTTGTACTGCTTCTCCCAGTATCTCTAGAGTATGGATAGTAATAATATGGATAAGTTTGGCAATTTATTAAAGACAAATTGTTAAAACTTTATTACCTCTTTATGTATAACGACGGAGCATCATCGTCGTCGTCGTCGTAGAGGCGGGCATCGGCGCCGTGCGGATCGACGGACAAAATAAAGCATGATCAGAAGATGAAGTACAAAATAAAGCATGATCAGTATAGAGTATAAAGCGACAAACAAAATAAAGTAAAAGAAAAAAGTATTTAAATTGTAAGGAAAAAATAGGAATGAAAAGAAAAGCAGAAGATGAACTTAAATATATTTTGCTCATACTTCCCTATTAATTAAGCATCATTAGAGTCAGTTAGATTTTTTCCTTACCTTAACAACGGTGAGCAAATGAAAGGAAAAAATTGAGTTTGAAAATATACCCTGCACCACGAATGAGAGTAACTGGTTGCCTACAAAGTGGGCCATCCAAAGTATGCTCAACATTAGGCAATAAAAGGAGCCCAAAACCTTTTGGTTATCATTGCGGGAGAAACGAAAGCATGAAAGTGAGATCAAAATTAGATGCTGTTGCATGAATGAAAGTAACACAAATTATTGAACCAGATCTGACAACGGATCTGTCATCATAAGGGAAGTTCATCACGGTAAACCGTCGAGCTCGGAAGGAACAGTAGAAGCGAGAAGTAAGAAACCAAATCCAAAAATATTACACAAAAAAATCGGTGGACAGAAACAAAGAGGATTTTCAAGTAGAAGGAAAACTAGGACTGTACATATGTCCACTTTAAGCTCCCTCACTTTTTCTTTTTTTTTATAGGATCTTTTTTTCCTCTGTTTTTTTAAAAACACCAGAAAATATGAGTAAATCCATAGATCACAACCACAACAGGAGCAGTGTGACAGTAAACACCCAAACTTGCAAGGAATAGTTCAAGGGAAAACAAATGTACCGAATTTGAAAATATTACACGAAAAAACGATGTATGGCAAGAGAGAACTTTTTTAGAATTACTTGCAATTTGTAATTCAAGAACAAACGCAGAAACCCAAGGAAAAATATATTATACGGGAAAAAATTACCACATGCAAAGAAAGAACATTTTTAGAGCTACTCTCAGTTCCTCTTCCTTCTATTTAATGGTCCCTTTCTTTCTTTCTTTTCCTTCTAAAAATTTGCAATTAAGTAATCAAGAAATCAAATAATCAGTAATCAAGATTTCTCGTCCCAGAAATATGAGTCTCTTAGCACAAAACATCTATCAAATTTGCAAATAATGTGTAGATATCAATCCGAAACTTAATTATAAACTCCTCAAAAGGAAAAAAGGCCAGCATTAGAGGCAAAGGTCATCATAGTAACTATCCAAAATTAAGAATCAAATATTATTTGGAGTTTTCTTTTTCCTCGAAAATACAAACGGGAGGGTAACATCTGAAAAGACCAAATAGGAAATTGGCACACATTTAGAGCAGCGCACCTTTTAAACATTAGAGAGTATCACATTGAAGAGATAAGCCATCATCGTAAGTACCCAAAATTAACAATCAAATAGCACAACCTCTTCCCTCGGCTATAAATGTTGTTGTGCCTTGAGAAGTGATGCTTGCAGATGACCCACCTCCATTTCTTGAGGTCTCTTTTGTCCCCATATATGAGAATTTCGTAGTTTGTAGTAGTGATTACTTATACCTCTTGATTCTTGATTATATATAATTATTCTTGCAAAAAAATTAAACAACATCTACTTCAAAATTATATAAACTTTGTTCTTTTCTCAGGAAAGAAAAAAGGGAATCTCTACCTGTTCTTGCTGTATCTCCTGGGTTCTCCCTTTTTCCTAGAAGAAAGGTGCCTTCTATTTATGTATTAATCTAAAAAGTTTGGGTAGCAAATCACTACATATTCACAGTAAGTGAATTAGCAAGAGTAAGGGAGATAAGCAAGAATTCAAAGTAAATATATTTTGCTCAGAGATCTCTAATAGTCATACATTAGTAGATCTACTGCAGAATGTTTCGATTCATAGTACCAAACGAACCGAAACCCACACAGAGGCCCAAAAATATACAGGGAATCATAAGCAAGAAAAGCTGGTTGCCTACAAAGAAGGCCTTCCAAAGCTTACTTGGCTTCAAATTAGGGAAAAAGGACTGCATTAGAGGGAAAGGTTTTTTTAAATGTGAGGCTCGGATAATATTCGGACTCGATCCAAAAGAAGAGTAGGGAATGAAAGGAATACTTTTTTTTTTGATGCAGGATGAGTGGATAGACAACAGCGGTTGCCAACATAGAGTTTAATTTAAGACAAAAATAAAAGCAGTCAAGTTCATGAAATTGGATATCCCAGGAAATATGGTATTCCAGCCTAGATATAGAATAGCTTATTGTTAGGAAACCTATAAGGATCCCTAGTTTAGGCATCCAAGGCACCACATGGAGGGTCTCTCTCTCTCTCAAGTTTCTCAAGTTAATTTAAAGGTTATGGAATAAAGTTAGATAAATTAAGTTGTACTCTCATAACTAAAGTGCCTGAGCCACAAATTAAAAGCTGGTTAATGCCACATTTACTTTGACAAAATAAGAGCAGGAGAACTTAATGTGATGATAGAAAAAGACACTCTACCTGCTCATTACTTTATTAAATTGAGCTTAGTTATCAACCTCCTCCATAAATAATATGGAATTCGAAATTAAAATATTAATTGCATGGGCATAATAGTAGTTTTAAGTATGCATATGGCAGATTATAACTGTTATGTACTATGGATCTCAATGAAGTAGACACCTAACATTGTTTTAGTTCACATATGTGCATTATATAAGTAGGGTCTTATGTATAATATTATAGCATTATTCTTGATCTTCAAGATAGTACTACATAATGAAATTAATCTATTGGGAAAACCTTATTATAACAGTACTAAAGGGGTTCAACTTTTCCTAGCAAGCAGAATTTGAAAAAATGCTGCATAATCCTTTTTATTATTAAAAACAGTATGCTTAATTTAGGATTAATTATAAGTTGTGCGCATGGATCAACACATAATCGACCATAATATGCGCCTATACTCGGAAAGACATATTCGATAAGAATTTAACAACTTACATTAATATCGACTATTAAATATATTTTTAAATCATTTTTTGTCATATCAATGTTTCGGATAGCATTATATCAGGCAGAGTCCTAAATTCTCATCGCATCGATTGAACTTTACCAGGTGACCAAAGAACTGAAAGGAGAATATAGTTGGCCTATTTTGTAAGTGGGCAATGTTACCTACATGTAAGATAATTAATTAATTAACTTTTATGCCCCTAAAATTGTAGCGGGGAGAGTACATCTTAGGTACAGTAGGGGCAGGTCAAGTATTTTCTAAAGCTAGCAAAAATGACAAAAAAAAAAGAACCAAGGAAAATAGTTCAAATGTTTGAATGTTGGGAAACCTATAAGTTAAACGTCAAATTCTGCAAAGGGTTACCAACAAATACAGAATTATAAGAGTCAAAAATAACTTGTCGATCTCAAAATCGTCGATTCAATTTGTTTTATTTACATGTCGTCAAAGATGGTGCCAGACCTTTGTCATACTGCATCTTAAGTAGACTTTTTGTGTGCAGGAGCTAATGTCATTCAAAAAGATCCCATGTAGTTCCTGAAGGCTTTCTAGATAATGTTGTCGTATAATATATTCTATACTAATTCCAATTCCCCACTTCCAAATCACCTCATCTCCAAGAGATAATGTGGTGATAATCTGGTAACTTATTCATCTGCAATTTCACCTCAAAACCATTATGATAAACTGCCGCATCACCTTCCAGAAATGATGTGGCAATTGAATCGGCAATTAGTTTCATGTTCTGTAGATGACCGAGATCAATAATTTAATCCCACAACTTTTCTTTTCTGAAAGTTAAATCCAACAAATTGAAGTACAATGACTTAAGAGAAGTAAGTTCAGCGATTAACATTGTAACGCACCCAATAAAATATGTTCATGAAGCCCTTCCACAAACGACAACCTTCGAGAAGCTTGATCATTCATAGGAAAGTGGATTTGCATTAAACCTTTGTATTGGGTAAGCCCCATCATACTCCATGATAACATGATATAAATTGTTAATTTAAAAACAAAGTTGGTAATTATACTATCCTATCTGTGACTAACCGAATTCATAGATTAACTTTTGAAGTAACGTATTCTCATAATCCCCACGTGCACGGAAAAGCAAAAAGTTCCATGTTTTTTACATGTATAAAGAGAAGAATATGGATTGGTTCAACTATCTGAGAAGGGAAAGAGTGATCACACCTGTACATTGCGATCCTTCCAAAAGAAGGGGTCCTCATTGAGCTCAAAATTCGGAACCTCAACGAAGGGCGCCGTCGATTTCGCCTCTCCAAACCCTCTCGACGGAGACATAAAGCAACCCCTCTCTCTACCCCCAAAACCCAAAACCAATCCCCAATTCGCCCCAAAAACCCTAGAACCGCCCCGCCCCGGCGTGCTCTGCGCCGATCTGGGGGTCTTGGCGGGATGATCGACGAAGAAGCGTGGCTCGCTCGAGGGCCCCTCTCTAGGGTTCTGGGAGGGATCGGGGATGGAGATAAGAGGCGACCGTGGAGGCGGAGGAACGGTGGAAGGGCTCGGATCGACTTCGGAGGTGGTGGATTGATGCTTCGAGAGAGATAGATAGAGAGAGGGGGAACCCATGTGCGAGCACATGGATTGGAAAAGAGAGGAAAAGGTTTGGGAGAGAGAGAGAAAGAGAGAGAGAGGAGAGAGAGAGAGAGAGAGAGAGAGGAGACCCATGTGCGGGCACATGGATGAAAAGAGAGGAAAATGTTTGGGCAAATAAAGGGCGACACGTCCACACCCCGTAGGGAGAGAGAGGAACGCGAGAGCAAAGAGATAAGAAGCCGCGAAGGAGGCGCGGTTCGGGCAACACGTAGGCGGAGGAGCCGCGGTTTGGAGGCACGGTTCGGGCAACACGTAGGCGGAGGAGCCGGTTTGGACTTGCGAAAGAAATGAGAGAGAGGGAGAAGGCCATGTGCAGCGGGAACGCGGAGAAACCGGGCGAGAGAGAAGGAGAGGGCAGAGGCACGCAGAAGAGGACACGTAGGCGGAGGAAGCACGGGTGGGCGACACATAGGCTGTGAAGAACTGACAATTAATTAATTTCTATAGATATATTATTCAACTATTTATTTATTTTTTTTTTTATAATGTTGGCGCTCTGGACGAGTTCGATCAGAAACAGTGTTGGCGCTCTGGAGTAGGGATGTCCGAACTCGAATCCGATGAATTTTAAAAATTCATATTCATATCCGAACCCGACCAACAATCCAAAACCTGAACCCGAATGTGGACCCGAAAATTCAAATCTGAAATAATTATTTTTTTTTCTTTTTACAATATTTCAAAAGATATTAGATTAAATTTAAAATTTTAAAATATAAATTTATATATATATATATATATATATATATATAACGTAAAATTAATTCGAGTTCGGATGGAGTTCGAGTTCGGATCATGTATAATCAAAATCCATATCCAAATTCAAATCCGTTGAATTTTATTTTTTATATCCATATCCGAATCCATATTCGTTTAGCATCGGGTGAATTCATTCCATTCGGATTCGGATTCGAATAAAATTTCGGATATCCGTACCCAATGATATCCCTACTCTGGAGGGCTGTTATTGCTGTTTTTTTTTTTTTTTTTTTTGTGTGTGTGTGAGTGTGTGTGTGCTGCTTGTCGCCCTGGTCTGTCTAGAGACCAGGTTGTCTGATTTTTTTTTTAGCTTAGTTCATTTCTTTTTGAATAAAGCGAGTAATCTGTTGCCTCTCTCAAAAAAAAGCTTTTTTTTTTTTTCAGCCTCTACACTATAAGAAAATAAACTTATAATTTGTACAAAAATTGATAATAAATATTGTTTAAAAGAGATAGAGCATATATTCAAGTTGGGGGAGGAGCAATTTTTTGAATACTTTTTGAACGTGGGGGGAAATGAAATAGAGGTTTCATAGATAAGACTTACCAGGCAAACTCAATTAGTGCTAACGAGATTCTCCATGATGATCGCCGACGACGCCACCGATTCGGCTATGAAAGTTAAAGCCATAATTCTCCAGATAGCTCTAACTCCAACTACTTCACCACTGCTTGGGCATGCAAATGATCAAACACCTGCAGTGCATAAATTGGAAAAAAAGGAAAGAGATGTTCAGCTTGCAAAGAAGAAAGATTTAGGAGGAATGAGTTCTTGAATGCTGTCAGCCAATATATATGGAGGAATTTAAGAATAGAAATTTTTTGAATGCTTCTTAAAAGAGGGGAGGAAATGACATAATCCTCCAGATAGCTCTAAGTGCAGCTACTTCACCACAAAGGCAATTGATCAAACACCTGGAGTGCAGAAATTAGTGAAAGAGAAAAGAGATCTAGGTTGAGCTCGCAAGGAAGACAAATTGAGGAGGAATGAGTTCTTGAATGCTGTCGACCAATAGAGTACGACTGCTTTCTTTGATTCCCCAGAAAAAAAAAAAAAAAAAAAAAAAAAAAAAAAAAAAGAGGCGAAAAATTGGGGAGTAGTAATTTCTTGGATGCTTCATAGAAGAAGAGGGGGAGGAAATGAAATGGAGGTTTCATAGATAAGAGTCAAGCAAACTCGATCAATTATTGCTGACAAAGGAATCCATCCGTACACCCCCACTCCACACCCTTTTGACAAAGAGCATTTGAACTTTAGCTCTTTTATAAACAGGGCATTTGAATTTTTTTATTTGGCTTAATTACACAACACTACACTGTTTTTTACAGATTAATTTTTACTTTCTACATTATACTATTTTTGTTTTTTTTCAAATACACCAATCAACTATTCTTTTATTCAATCTCTGCACTATAAGAAATAAACTTATAATTTTGTATAAAAATTGTTAATAAATATTGGTAAAAAGTGTCATTTTGGCATAAAAAATAACTTAATATAAACTTTCAATTAAGTCTATAGCTACCAGGGAATTCATTTTACTTTTTTTTCTTATTTTTTAACCACTATCTCTTAATAAATTATTAGATTTTGTCTAAAATAATATATTTGTTAAGCATACGATAGATAAACAAAAATAAATCTAAAATTCAGTGTAAAGACTCTGATGAAATATAATAAGTTATTTGGTCTTTTATATTTTGACAATTTGATCCTCCAATAAACTGTTCAATTACCCCTCTCCTCAATCAAAGTTACTAGTCACACTACAGTTTGATTTCTTTTATATAATCTCGTAAGACTTTAAAATATAAAGAAATCTACTTTTTCTCTTCCAATTTTGATAATTAAGCATGAGAATTGTGCAATGAGGTGAACACGAATTTTTGTTGTTTTTTTCCACAAGTTATAATAATATATACAATAAAAATTCATAGTTTCCATGTATTAAAATAAAATAAAATAAAATTTTAAAAACTTTGAATTTTTTTTTTAAAAAAAAAACATGCTTTTCCAGAGAAGGAAAAAATAAATAAAATTTAAAAAATTAAAATAAAATAAAAATTTATGCTAGATCTCCCTGTAAGAAAAAAAAATTAAAATTAAAATTTTAAAAATTAAAAAAAAAACAAAAAACAAAAAAAAAAACAAAAATATATGCTTACTTTGTACCACAAAGAGAAGGAGAGATGATAGGGGAGGCTGTGGGCGGAGGTTTAGAGAGAGAGAGAGAGAGAGAGAGAGAGAGAGTGGGAGGGGAGGGGAGGGGAGGGGTGTCAGAGAAAATAGTTGGAGAGAGAGAGAGAGAGAGAGAGAGAGAGGGGGGAGGGGTGTCAGAGAAAATAGATAGAGAGAGAGAGAGAGAGAGGGGGAGGGGAGGGGTCTCTCACTCTGCCGACAATAAAAGAAAATAAAAAAAAAGAGTCACGTGAACGTACTTGGTAATGCCCTTTCCATTATTCACTCTCACTTGTGAGGTACGAATCTTAAAAAAATATAAATAATAAATTTATAAATAAATTATAAACTGATATTTTTAATTTAGCGTAAATAAATTTTGTAGGATCGTTGGCGCTAATCATTAATTTCAAATGCTTGAGCTGTTAGAAATACACAACTAATTCACTTAAAGCGTACAGACAGCGCCCACGGGTCTCGACCGGACTCAACCTACCTGGACGTTGGGTCTATTGTTGGGCCTCTTGCCGTTAGGTCTATTATGAACCGCAGCCCCACTCAACTTATTAGGCTCACCCAACTCAACTTATTAGTCTCCTGGGCCTATTGTCACGGGGCAGGACGTTGGACCTATTTTAACCCATAAATAAATAGCTAACAAATTTAAATTCAAAAATAATTTAAATTTAATTACATAATTTTTTTTGATTAAACAAAAAAACATCCTATTCGAAGGACATAAGAAGCTTAGAGGAAAGAGAAAAAAAAGCCGGGAGAGGACCGGCAAAGGCATCAGTGCCCCTCGAAAAACCACGAAAAATAAAGCCCCCAGTGCCGATAAGGAAATACATAAGAATATAGAGTTTTATTTTATAATATAAATTTGAATATGAACTTAAATAGCAAATTAAAAAATAAATTATAAACTCACATTTTTAATTTAGCCTAAATAAATTTAAATTCAAAAATAATTTAATATAAAGTGATTAAAATTTTTTTATATTTTTTATTTTCTAAATTGTATCCTTAATCTTAATTTTATAAAATAGTAAAATTTAATTAAGTTAAGAAGAATTACCAAATAAAAATTTTATTTAATTTTTTAATAACAAATTTATAAAATATATTTCATCTTTGAAAATAGCAATTTACTAAATATAAATAAAAATATTATAAAAAATAAAGGGATGAAAATAGCAATTTACTAAATATAAATAAAAATATTATAAAAAATAGATGAAAATAGCAAATAAAAAAATCGGAGAAACGTAATTAATGAGAAAACAAAGCAGAAAGGGCGGAAGCGGAAGTGGAAGAGGCGAAAGCGGAAGCGGCAAAAGCATTTGGGGAAGGGATGGTGCAGAGCGGAAACTGCGCACTTGGAGAAACGGCAGTTCCGAACATGTGTCACCCGTTTGGAGAGGGCATGATGCGGAGCTTGCTTGAATCTCTCTACAATAAAAAGTATTGAATTTTTCTAATTGAGAGAATAATAAAAAAATTATTAATTTTTATTGCAAAATTTATTTTTTTATTTTCCAGCTGAAGAAGCCCACTGACGAAGTCCAACTGAAAAGGCTCAACCCGAGGCCCACAGTAGCAACCAGAAAAAGCCCAACCGAAGGGGCCTAACCCGAGGCCCACATTAGCAACCAGCACACTTAGAAATTTATTACTATAGCTAAGATACTTGCTATAGTTGAGTAGCTTAATTAGCTAAAGTAAGTAATTAGTAGAGAGACAATATATACGCAGCGATGTAGTATGTAATAGGCATCAAGAACTTAATACAAGCTTCTACTTCCTTCCCAAGCTCTCTCTCTCTCTCTCTCCCTCTCCTTTCCTGTCTCTCTCTTTCTCTCTATCTCAACTATCTTCTCTCCCAATTCTCACTCTCTCTATCTCAATACCTCTCTCTAACTCCTCCCAAATTCCCCCATAAGACCCATCATCATCCTTTCCGCCTCGCCGGCCTCAGAACAATTTCATCATAGGCGGCTGCAGATCGTCCGGGGTATTACAATTGGTATCAGAGCGGCACGGTCCCAGAGATCAGCGCATCCATCATATACCAACAGGGCAACATCAGGCATCAGGAGCTAAAGGCAACAAGGCAACATCAGAGCCACAAACACTTGAGGGCCAAAAGAGATTGAAGGCAACAACAAGCAACAAGAAACCGATAGCTACAAGATCCAACTCAAAGGCGACCAGAA
Organism: Tillandsia fasciculata; assembly: GCA_029168755.2. Classification (NCBI taxonomy): domain Eukaryota; kingdom Viridiplantae; phylum Streptophyta; class Magnoliopsida; order Poales; family Bromeliaceae; genus Tillandsia; species Tillandsia fasciculata. Next base: position 12,621,137 of record CM054936.1, read on the forward strand.
ATCGAAGGCAACAAGGCCACAAGAAAAATCAAAAGCCACCAGCAACACAAGAACCAGCTCATGAGGCAACAAGAAATCGAAGGCAACCAAGCAACAAAAAACCGAGGGCTCGAAGGCAACAAGAAACCGAAGGCAACCAGGCAACAACCAGTGGAGAGCAACAAGCAGCACAACAACCATAAATCGAAGGCAACAAACAACTACCCACCAGATCGCAGGAAATAAGATCACAAGGCCACAATACCTGCTGCTCGCATACCACAAGAATCGAAGGCAACAAGGCAACAGAGCACACCACCAGCAGCTCGCAGGAAGCAAGAACCGAAGGCAACGCATCAAACAGCGAGCCGACAGGAGCAAATGGGAGGGCCAATCAGTGTGCAATTAACCAAACACCAGGCATCAGGTACTAGAGCATCACACACTAGCTGCTACCCAATTTCATAATTAAGCCGCATTATAGCAAATAGCCTCCACCTGGATTTTTTCTAGTAAGGAAATCAGATTGAAGAAGTTAAGATAAAGGATCTCAAGTTACTGTTTTTTTTTAACTATAATATGAATTAAATTTAAATTTAAATATTTTTGAACTTTAATGCTATTTCAATATTAAATTAACAATTTAAATTTCATTTTAAAAATAGAAACCTTCTATTTAAGTAAATAATAAAAGTTGGGTTTATAAGTACATTATAAATTAAATTTAAATTTAAAATAGATTAATATTTTTGAACTTTCACGTTATTTTAATATTGGATTAACAATTTGAATTGAAATGTATTATTAATTTAAATATAAATATTTTCTTTTTGAAAATTAAATTTAGATTTAAATTTGAACTTAATTAATTATATTATAAATGTAAAGTTTAAACTTCAGTTAAAGTTTAAATTTTAATTTATGAAGGTTTGTTACTTATCAAATTACCCACTATCTAATTTGGTAAGAAACAAAATTAAATAAGAAAACAAAAATTTGTTGGATGTTATCAAATTTTGTAATTAGGCTGGAATACTATTAATAGCACCAAAGTTTTTAATCGTTGAATTAAAAGATGTGTGGTTGAAATTATAGTGGACCCCTTGGGTTTAATAGGTAGTTGGAAAAATAATAAAATCTAACGAATAAAAATGATCAAACGGTAGAAAATTTGATAACACCAAATGCTTGGTGCTATCGATAGTATAGTAGCCGGACTCATATATATATATATATATATATATATATATATATATATATATGTGTGTGTGTGTGTGTGTGTGTGTGTGTGTGTGTAACTTGTTGAGCAAGTAATTACTTTATAAAAATTAATTTTAACCTTAAAAATGAACAGCTAGATGTAAACAAGCCAGTGTATTAAAGCATATCTCTATATAAAATTTTCAAAGAGTATTAATATATTGAGCTAGGCTAGTATGCTTTCGAAAGATTTAGGAGGAATGAGCTCTTGAATGCTGCCAGCCAATATGGAGGAACCTGAGAATAGAATATTGGAGACTTTTGCATGGCAAAGCAATAGAGTATGGCTGCCTTCCCCAAGAAATTTTTTTGAATGCTGCTTCTTAAAAGAGGGGAGGAAATGACATGGAGGTTTCATAGATAAGACTTACAAATCAGGTAAAGCCATAATCCTCCAGATAGCTCTAAGTGCAGCTACTTCACCACAAAGGCAATTGATCAAACTCCTGGAGTGCAGAAATTAGTGAAAGAGAAAAGAGAGGTTGAACTCGCAAAGAAGACAAATTGAGGAGGAATTAGTTCTTGAATGCTGTCGTATGACTGTTTTATTTGATTCCCCAGGAAAAAAAAGGCGAAAAATTGGGGAGTAGTAATTCCACCAAGTTTAAGAATTCCACCAAGTTTGCCTTAACTCGGGCCCGCTCTGCCGCTAAAGCAACATCACCGGTTGCAGAGATTGCATGCCCGGTCGGAAAAGAAGACACTCCAGTGGCCATGACCGTCGGATTTGCCGTCACGGCGGCAACTGGTATAGCACCAGTCGCTCTAATAGAATCAACACCAGCCACCACAGGTGACACACCGTCAGCAAGAGGGTCAGTAGCTCCCCTAGCAGTCTGGACAGAGGGTAAAACCTGGCTGGTCCCAACGGTCCCTGTTGTTGTGCGATCTTCTGAACCAACCTCTCTAACACTGTCAGCTGTTCCTTTATGCGCTGAACACGATCCAAAACATCAGACTCACTAGCGCGAATGCACCCACCACCACGCCTGCCAGACAGGGGACGTACCATCTCCTGAGACACAAAACGGGGTTAAGGTCAATGATCGACTCGACTCAAATGCCATACCGGGACTCCTAATCCCATACTGTAACCCTGCGCTCTCACGTGCCTAGATTCCCTAATAAGTCATCCTAGGGGTTATCCTAAACCTGTGGTTTAACCTAGCTCTGATGCTATCTTAATTTATCACGCCCCGGGCCCTCTTTAGAAAGCATTTTCGATAAAACCTTTTCATTTTGAATAAAGAGTTGTGAAAAAATGTATAAATTTTTTTTTTTTTTGAGAGAAAAATAGCATGCTACCCGCTTCGTTTATTTTGAAAATAAACTTAACTAGAAATATAAAACAACTAGGCCTCGAACTTGGGACCTCGGATATCAACCACCAAACCCTTTTCCACTTGCACTAAAAACAGCCCACGACACTCTCACTGCCACGGGAGACGCCATCTAATGCGTCAAGACCTGCCAATGAGGCTCATCAACTATTCCGGACAGCAGCATAACTCATTTCATGAAAAAGAAACCGAAACGCATCTTATCAATTCAATTTCGGCTCGATTTGGGTCGATTTGCACCAAATCAGCCGTGGGAGGTTTCGGAACCTCGAACAACAAGTCCGAGCATCAAACGTTTATCAAGAAACATCATCCAACACTTTCCACGACGCGAAAAGCGTCGAAAAGCCCAATTAACACTATAATTACATTGAAGAAAGGGGTTTCAAGTGCGTCACCAAACTCCCGTGATTCGGAAGTCAATCGACAGTGAAAAGGCGTCAACGACGCTCCTCTGATTGCAGCGGAGCAGCACCGATGCGACGACGAAGGTCCAAAGACAAGAAACGGCCGCGCGGAGGGTTCACAGGTTCACCACGGGTCCGCGACTCATAGCAACGAGATGAACACGAGGTAGATGAAGAGCAAGGGATTACCGTGCCCCCAAGAATTCAGATCGCCGGCTAACGGATTGGCCAGAAAAGCAACATCAACTACAAGACATTTTATCGAGCACCAAGCGGGCATCGAAGATCAATACCTGCGACTTGAGGGAGCACGATCATGTACTGGTGTAGAAGAGTTTCGTGCTCGTTAGAGGAGGGCAGCAACAAGGCAGCAGCAGCAGCAACAGGGATGGCGGCTGAGAGGAGGAATTAGGACAGGAGAGATTAGGGTTGAATTAGGCTTAAGTTAAATCCTAACCCTTTTTTATTAACAATTCAATAAATTCCCTCCACTCCCCCAAACTCAACATTTCAAATTCAAATCCCCTAATTCCAACTTTAAACTCCAATTTTTTTTTTCGCAAAGCGTGTCATAAGCATAGTTAGTTAATTCGCGAATAATTCGTGTCACGCCCCGAGTTCAAAAACCAGTGTATAAATTTTTTTTTTTTTTAAATCAAAGTTGCAAAACAGCCAGGGCAATGACAGACCGCCACATATATAGAAGAGTCCCAATCCCCTTTGGGATTGAGCCTTTTCTATATATGCACGGCTAACAGGCAACAACATCAGAGTACTAACTACGTACTACAACTATTAAGATTACAAAATAATTATTACAACAACTTTACAGATGAATTACACATTTCCTTTTTCTGATACAACTACATGTGCTTTCGGCTGTCCAGGGTCAAACTCTAACTCGAAACCTCACCAACTCGTCCCGACATCCCAACACCGCTCGACCTGAAAAACAGTCACCCGAGGGTGTGAGACACACCGGAGTGTATCCCAGTGGGCACGACGAGCCGAGAAATAGCAGATCGTACCTACTGGTATACAATACTAGAGGATAGTAAATGATCACATATTAGGATAAGCAGATATATGATTGGAGCTGTAATTAAATCAACTTAGAAAATCTTGAAGCAAGCATAGGCTGACATATATAACAGGAATAGGAATCAGGAAAAATCATATTAGGTAAGCATTTATGAAGCAAATGAATAACCAACAGGAATAGGTATAATCTTGACAGGAATATAATGAACCAAGCATGCTGAATAATTGTATAGGCAGGTATCAAACAAATGATTATCTTCAAAGTGAAATCAGGAACCATAAGATAAGACGAAAGCAGACTACAAGCAACTTATGCATCAAATAAGTGATATATCAAATTACCCAATTACCAGTCACCATATTGGTTCCACAAAACCTCAGGCGAATTTGCCCATATGGCACCACAAGCCACCATATTGGTTCCACAAAACCTCAGGCCAATTTCCCCCCACAAGGGGTCACGGGTTGCTACTGCTAACCACTTTACCGGTAAAGAACATCTACACGGGTCATGACTCCGCTGATGTTCGTGAAGTACAACGGTGCAGGCGATCAAATGCAAATGCTCAAACTCACGGTCCACTGACCGGGTAATCGGCAACAAGCCGGGAAATCCCCACTGGGATGCAATAGCAAAATCAACTGAATCTCAACTCTCATGCAGGAATAATCAGCAGATAATCAACTGTATCTCAACTCATATGCAAGATCAAAGGCAAATCTCAACTCAACATAAGATCAACAGCAAATCTCAACTCAACATAAGATCAACAGCAAATCTCAACTCAATCAGGCAGACCAACCAAACATACAAAACTGAACACATATTTTTGAGAAAACTATTTTGAAAAGTCCAAACCTCGAAGAGCATTGCCCTCATCCTATCAAACAAGAACAGACTCAGGCGACACTACGAAGCTTGGGTTTCCAAACCTCACAGAGCAAATGCCTTTGTCCTATCAAACAAGAACAGACTCCGGCGACCCTACGAAGCTCGGTAAAACATTGGTTGATTAAAACTATGTGTTCAGCAGTGTAATATTTGATCATCAGGAAAGCAAGCTTAGAATCTAATAACCAATCAGGCATGGCAATAACCAGAATAATGATATGAACACTGGAAGCACTATGATTAATCATGTAAAGTAGCAAATAACTGATAGAAGTCATAACTCAGGCATGAAGCAGTATAATCTGAATCAAAAGGAAGGCAGGCTCAAAGTAAACAAGTTAAGCTACCAAAAATAGGGGTCCAACCAGTATCGCACCCCAGAGGGCCGAACTGATAAAACTCGGACCGAAGATAACCCACCTGATATAACGCAGGCGGCTAATCTGAACCAACTGTATGCTCAGCACACCAGATGCTACCAAGTAACCCTGAATGTGAATTTAACAAATCAGTTTACTAACCAGTATATGATGTGATTTTTGCATCTAGACCCTTAGGGTTTTCAAATTCTCACTTTTTGTGCCAATTTGGGCACTGTTTTCGCCCGTTCTTTCAACTGGGAATTCATTTTGATATTCCGTCACTTCCAGCAGGTCACTTATGTCTTGCTGGACACCGTGCTCACCTATCTGTGGCAGCACGAGTCCCGAGGCAAATTTTGGCCCATAAACTATGCTCTTTTAAGCCAGAATGCAAAGTTATTTCTTCGGGACTTCAAACAGAAGTTCTAATGCGAGCATCGCGTCCAGTGACCCCAAATTAGCCTAGGGCACACTGTCGCGGCTTTGCCAACCCTTTCTAATAAGGTTTTGTCCCAACATTATTGTTTTATGTTGATTTTAACATAACTTTTAATCTAGACTTCAAACAAGAATATCTTGTATATCAAAGTTGGTCTGGGCACTGCCAGGACCTCGGTGCTCACCCTGGTTGAGACCCAGGGGTGCTGGTTCAAGCAGAACCACGGTCAGGCTTACCCTCTAGTTCACAATGCACCAAACTTTAATCCACTCAGTTTCTGTTTGAACTGAAGTGAGCACAGAGCTCAGGGGACTGTTTGGAACAACTTTCATATTTATAATTTTGTAAAATTCTGTTTTAAAGTTCATTGGGGCATTTCATCATACACCTTACATGCATCTTTCACACACATTCACACAAGCTATTCCCAAACCTAGCTCTCAGCATTCACAGCACCTGGGGGCCTACCACTTGGATCAAAACTCTCCACTAGGTCCCAGGTGCTGTTCTCATCATCTTGGAGCAACCACAACCCCCACGTTGGCTCGGGTCCGAGGAGGAAGAAGACCCCCACCACCTTGAAATTCGTAATGAACAACCTGAGGGTTCTGGGCTTCATCCAGATGCACCAGCAGGTGCACCTCACCTCCCTGATGCTTTCCAGACCCATGCTTGGTCGACGGGAAGAGGCGGCGCCGGCCGGGGCATGAAGCTCCAATTCGAGCTTAATGCCTTTAATGGCGGATTTCAACCGAGCCCATGGGAGTCCCTCAAACTTGCAGGGTAGGCTCCCTAGACCCGTACGAAGCTTCCCGACCTACTCCCGGTCGCCGGAGATGGCCGGAGCGCCGGCGGCCAAGAATGAGGTCATTCACGGGTTGAACATGGCCGCCACCCTTCGATGCTGCATGGGCCACATGCACGTGCATGGATGCACTCCTGGCACTCCCCGCAACCCATCTGGACTGGTTCCCGGCGGCGAGGAGGCGCGCCGGTGCCGGAGCAGCATGCTCGGCCACATGCAATATTCCAAACATCTAGGGCATCAAACTGCAATTCACCGGGTTGACCATACTCCACCAAATTTGGTGGAGTTGGTCCTCTCCTCCTACAGTCCAGGCACCCAAAATCTCAACTCTTCTGGTCCACTGGTTGCCGAGAACGACCCCGGCGGAGGAAACCTAGGTTTCCGGCGACCCATTTTGGCCGCCGGCCAACCGTGCTACATGGGGGCTCGGGGCTAGGGCTGTAGCATCCTCGGGACCTAAGAAGTCCACTGCTAGGGGTCTCGGGTGCAGGAAAATCATGGGTCAGGATCCTCACCTTTGCCGAGCTCGGGGAAGAAAGGAAGAAGCTGGAACTCGCACTTCCCACCTTGCGCGGCCACGGCAAGCTTCAGCAAGGCTCTACAGGCACCAAGGAACTCCTAAGGCACTCCCAGAACCTCCCAAAACCAACCTTGGTAAAGTTGGTCCAACCTCACACTTAGTCGGAGAGAGAGGGGAAAAGGAAGATGGCTACGGCGGCGGCTTCACCAGGACTCGGTTGCAGCCTCTCAGTGGAGCTCTCAGAAGGAGTTTGGACTAATCCCAAGGCCTCGGTTGATCTCTTCTTCAAACTCAAGGTAAGCTAGGTATTTATAGGCTTCTCAACCTCAACTCCGGCGACCCGAGCGGCCGGGGGTTTCAGCAGCCGAGGGGCCGCGTCGGTTATGGTCTGGAGAAGCTGGTGGATGCTTCGGTTATGAAGAGGAAGAGCTAGGGTCTCGGGTATCCATCCACACACGTGTATTATGTGTGATAAAGCACAATTCCACAAAAGTCCTTCACAATTCCACAAAAGTCCTTCACTCTTTAGATATTTAGAGATAGGTCCTTTGCAAAACTAACCCCCTTACAGATTAGTCCCTAATATATAAGCCGCACGCTTTTCGAAGAAGAAAATTGCAGGTTTTTCTGCAAAATATAGTATTTTTCGCCGTATTTCACGCTTTTCGAGGCGTTTCGCTTGTCAAAACGAAAAACGGACATCGCCACGACGTCCAGCACGTCGAAACCTGTCAGGTAGCGTATTTGTTTGCTTTGTTTGACGCCCGGATAAATTCTCGGGCCATACAGTTCGACAGAAAGTGGTGCATTGCACGCACTTCGATGCACCCGGGTTGCCAAACGCGAAAACCGTCAGTGCCATTGCACTCAGAACGTCGAAATTAGCTAGGGTTCATTACTAATACCCCTATGTTATAATCTCTGACAACGGTTTGGCCATTAGTGATCAAAGGGACATTAAAATTCGAGAGTTACTATTCACTTAAAGTCGCGGGGCCCGCTTTTTGATTTCTGATTTCTGGAAGATCCGACCGTCGGATCGAAAATATATGAATATGAAACTTCTATGTTTCGACGAGACGATCGCTATGGTGATCTCAGATTTTCCAGATCAGACCCCGTTCAAAAGTCAACATTTCTGGGCCCACTATTGGCCCACTATCTCTCCACTTTTACCAAAATTGACAATTTTAATTATTCAAAAGCAAACAGAGGTTTTTAAATTCTGGGTTACTACAATTTGCGAATTATTCGCGAATTATTAAGAATCCGAATTAAACGTGCCGTTTCCGATTTTTTTTAAAAATTCAGAATAATTCATGAATTTTTAAATCAAAAAATATTATTCGCGAATTATTCGCGAATTACGAATTTTTGGGTGAAAAATTCGTTCTTTCTCAAAAAAAAAAATAAAAATAAAAAAATAAAAAAAAAATACCCCATCCTTCAAGATAACATATGTCACGTCTTACGAGGGCAATTAATAGATATTATTATCCTTTTTAAGTTTTAATTAATTTAATTTTTTTAAAATATTTTTTTTAATATTTTAGTCATTATTTATTTTATTTTATTTTTTATCGGGAATAATTTAAAATTAGATTATTTTTTTATTCTAAATAAATATTTTATTTATTTCTAAAATAAATTGATTAAATTATTTTAAAAAATTATAATTGTCTATACTAATAGTATAAATATTTTAATTTTTTTTAATTTAATAGCCGAATTTTTGATCTCGAATTTTTAATTAGTGAACGTATTATTTCCATATAAATCACGTATCCGAATAATTGACGAGCCCGTTTTTTAGCCGAATTTTTCAACGAATTTTAAAATTATAATACGAATTTTATCCGTATTATATTCGTACCGAATTTTTGCCGAATCCGAATTAACTAACTATGGTCATAAGGTCGAAATGTTTCAAAATGGCTGATTTTTACAGATTTTTCACCGGATTTTTCGCGTGTAACTGTGATAGCATTTTTCAAAATAACCGGCAACTGATTTTGATTTTTTCGGTTCTAATTATTTTTCAAAAAAATATTTTTTTGAAAAATCCGGATTTGATATTTAATTGCACTACCGTCTTCAATTCAAGTATGTCATTCTAATAACGATCTTCTTTTTTCCAAAATTTTTTCCCATTAAATAATTGATTGGCATTCAATAAACTTTAGTCGAACTCCGTTTTGCACGTTTTTTTGATGATTCCGTCTTGCCGAATACAAAGACGGATGTTTCCATATGGAAACCACCGAAATTTTAGTTTTTGAATTCCCATAATTTAAATCTTTATTCAAATTTCTAATTTAAAATTTATGAGTATTACATGAGGCTAAATGCAAAAAAAAGTTATTGATAAAATATGAAGGGGCATTAAACTTGTACATATCCTACGATTGAAAAAAAGGCAAAAAAAAATTAAGCAAGCAATTCTGCTTTCTCTTTTTAACTCGAGTAATTTTTTATTGCGTGCATCCCTTGTGAGTGTGTGATTCTAAAACAATTTTTAAATTTGCTAAGGACGAAATCTAAATTAAACGATTTGTAAGTTGAGGGGTGTAAATCAAATAAAAAAATAGAAATGCCAAGTCTAAATTCTTTAAAGATTGTAATCTTTACCACCCCCAATTCAAGCACTTATTAGAGTTTACTTCACCTTTTTTTTTGGTTAATAGTAAAAAAAAAATGTTGGAATATAGTGGACATTGGATGGTGGGAGTTATAGGATTACAATCTTTATAGAGTTGCAGGGCTAGCAATGACAAAAAAAAAAAAAAAAAAAAAAAAAGGGATTCACTGCGTGTTCATACATTTTAACCGAAGAAAAGAGAAATGTGAAATTTGAGGGGATTACTTGGAAATGTGAGTAGTTCTCAAGACATCTGAGAGAGAGAAGACTCTTTAAACCCTGTTTAAAAATAAAGAACTGCAGAGAGGAGTGTAGACCAAAAAAAAAAACCCTAAATGAATCGTTTGCAAAATCTAAATCGAAACCAAACTTATATAGATTGAAAACTGAATTTGTTTTTCAGTTTTGAATTTGCTTTTCTGTCTTCAATGGATATAGAAATTTAATTTCTTTTTGAAAATTATAAAGAAATTAAAAAGTTGATGCCTGCTATATCGATGGAGCAGCAACTAAATTTACTTCAAAAGTCGATACGGCATGCACTAAAAACTTAAAAAGTTTAACAAAATTTGAAGTATAATTAATTTATACCACTGAGATTAAGTTCAAAACTTTAATCTGGGTACTCATTATGCTGGTAAAGAAGAATAATAATTCAAAATGAATTTTGAAGCAATGTTTAGACATGAGATACTCTGCCCACTTCAAAGAAGCTCAACAAGTTCATCAGATCATAGGAAAAAGTAAATAAAATAAAACAAGCTCATCAAGCAAAGAGATTTGCTAGTTGTGCAGATAAAGTGGAGAGAAACAAAACTACAGTGATGTCTTGCTATCTTACTCTTTGACCTCTAATTTAACATACATCTCCAAATCCCAGTCTCCAAAATTTATAATGTAATTATCCTTACTTACACTCAAATATTTGTGACACTCAAAATATCCTTCAGCTTGCATTAAAGACACTAATTAAGCAGTGGAAAAAAATAACCAATAAAATTAAGCTACATTAAAGACACTAATACACATCATGTATATATATATATATATAGACTACATGTAGTAGTCTTACTCCCATTCTGCATCAAGAAAAATAGAAGAATGTGAACAAAGAAATAAAACTTTAACCATTCTTCGTATCAAGGACGAAATCGATAGACTATAATAATAGGAGTCTTTTTAATTCATACATCACCAAGAACAAAAAGAAAATAGGAATACATATGCAGTTTGTTTTGGTCTTGTTACGTTCCTATAGAGAAATCGATAGAGTCTTTAATTCGTTTCTTACACCACCAAACATAGAGCATAAGCAGTAACACTTCAATTTTTTCATATATTCAATATGTAATGAAACTGAGGTGTTGTTAAAAGGTGGAAATAGAAATAAAAGTAAAAAACTGCAGGATCTGGTTGCAAGTTGATGCCTGCTGCGGCGTAGCAGTCATTTTCCTTTTACGATGAGTCAATAAAGTCTTATCGCCGGAGCATTCACCTAATTTACTCCAAATGTCGATACAACCTGCACTAAAAACTAAAAAAAGTTTAACAAAATTTAAAGTATGATTTATACTGCTGAAATTGAGTTCACAAATGTAGTCTAGTGTCTGTAATACTGCAGAAAAAAACAATAATAATTTGAAACACATTTTAACACAATGTTGAACAACTTCATCAGATAAACACAATGTAAACAAGCTAATGACTAGGCTATGAGATTTGCTATATATGCAGGAATATTCAAACACTAAATTATCTTTAGGATATATGAATATAAACTGAGGAGAAACAAAATCGAAGCATTTAACCTCCCTGCCCCAAAAGAGGACAATTTCTTTCTTTAAGATTTGACATTGCTTTGGCTATAGAGAGAGCAAAAATAAAAAGGAATACATGGAATCTGACTCTAATCCTGCGCCCGGAAAATTGAACAATACAAACATGTAGTAAGATATGTCATGCCTAATAACTAGAAATGATACCTGACCAAGAGCATAGGAAATCCAAGACAAAGAGCTACTGAAACCAAAATTTATTTAATTTCTAATACATATGTGGAAGCTAAGTGTTCGATTGATGGATAGGGGTAATCAAATATAAGTCCGGGGAGCACCATGTACTATAAGGGGTGATTATAAACACTATATATATTTCCATGTATGTATCCAAAATCATAAAGTAAGGATAAAAATAAAAAATAAAAAATCTTTTGAGGATGCTAAGTTAAAAATTGAACCTGGCTGCTCAAGCATCATCCAAAAAAAGTGTAAATAATCCTGAAACAAATGAGATGTAGTTCATTAAGACCGAAATGAATTGCATTAATTACAGAAATGTTTTAGCTACTTCAAAGAAGCTCAACAACTTCATCAGAGTGTAGACAAAAAAAGATAAAAAAAGCTTCATCAGATTATAGACAAAAAAAACAGAAAAAAGCATGCGCGCGCGCGCGCACACACACACACTCTCTCTCCCTCTCTCTTTTATTCTTGCTATAATTGTACAAATAGTCTCTGTTTTTATAAATAATTAACCTTTGAAATATTCAATTTTTATAAATGGCCTTTCCATCAACTTGCATCTATTCTTGCAAAGCTTGAAAACACTGGTAGAAAATACTAGAGCATACACTCGGCCTATTTTGACAGGAAAAAAAAAGAAAGAAAACACATAAAAATAGCCAAAAACACATTTGAAATAACTTGATGCATGGAAGCTCTTGATAAATCAATCTTGGAGACTCATTCTGCTTTTCCTGTCTATCTAGCCGGTACCTCTTATTAGAGTTGTAAGCTTCTATATATTTAAAGAAGTACATTTAATGATAATAATGTAGGGATTGAATGTTTAATGATGCTTTTTGAAAAAAGAAAATAAATCTAAAGTGTGTAGTGCAAAGATTGATAAACAACAATAGTCCGACAGAGTCTTGTGGGGGAAAAAAAAAAATAGTACATGATAGAAAATTTTAATAAAGATTCTGAATTTAAAAGCTCACAATCTTAATCAGGGTGCTCGTTATGCTGCTGACATAAAAAAAGGCGGGGGGGCGGGGGGGTTTGAAACACATTTGAAAGCAATGTTTAAACTAGGCTTAACAAGATCATCAGATAATAGACGAAACAAAACAAGCTTACCAGGCTATGAGATTTGCTACTTGTGCAGGAATCAAACAGTAAATTTCATTCATAAAGATTATACATTAATTTGGCAATAGTAAAAAAAACATGCAATACATGGAGTCTTTCCTGCACCAAGAAAATAGAAGATCAAAACTTTACTCTTGTTATATTCCTGAAAGAGTTGAGAGAACTATATATATATAGGAGTGTTATACCATTACTATAGTCCTGCACCAAGAAATTAAAAGAACTTTCGAAAGCAATCCATATACTGCGTATATTATATTCATTACATTGTTTGTTATACGAGTCAAATCCGTCCTGCGAGCACCGTGTATTATAATGGGCAATTAAAGCGCTATATTCCCTTATTAGTTATTATGAATCCAAACCATAAAGTAAGAGTACAAAATTTAAAAATTCTATTGAGGATGCTAATTAAAAACAAACCTGACTGCCCTTGCATTATCCCATAACTAATCACTGGAATCCTGTAACAAATGAGATAACCATGTTAAGATCAAATGAGATATGTACTTCATTAAGATTGAAATGAATTGCATTAATTACAGAGAGTAGCAAGGCCGATAGATAAAGGGTTGTGAAGTGAGCATAGAATGTGCATCATCACCTTTTTAAATATTAATTCATTCAATCATCACAAGCTTATGACCAGGCTATGAGATTTGCTATTTATACAGAAATATTCAAACATTATATTATCTTAAGGACATATGACTATAATAAATTGAGGAGAAACAAAATTCCTCCCTGCCCCAAAAGAGGGCAATTTCTTTCTTAAAGATTTTATGTTGTTTTGGCTATAGAGAGAGCAAAAAAAAAGAAGAAAAAAACAGGAATACATGGTATCTGACTCTAATCCTGCACTAAGAAAACTGAAGAACACAAGCATGTAGTAAGACATTAGTTTTTTTTTTTTTTTCCTTTTAATTCCTACAAATAGATTGATAGACAACTTATAGAGAGTCATATATATATTGCTCCAGCACTAATAAAATAGGAGAACAAAAGCAGCAAAACTTTAGCCATTCTTTGGTACTGCAATGAAATTGATAGACTACAATAAGAGCTTTTTCACTCATACCTGACCAAGAGCATAGGAAATAAAAAATCATAAGGGGCGATTAGCACTATATATATTTCCATTTATGTATCCAAAATCATAAAGTAAGGGTAAAAAATAAAAAATGAAAATAAAAATTCTTTTGAGAATGCTAAGTTAAAAATTGAACCTGGCTGCTCTCGCATTGTCCCCTAAAAAGTCTTAGAAATCCTGTAGCAAATGAGATAACATAGAATGAGATGTACTTAATTAAGACCGAATGAATTGCATTAATTGCAGAGGGTAGGATGGGAAAGATGAAGGGTGGTGTAGTGAATATAGAATGTGAATCATCACCTCTAATTCAATCTCCACATCAGGGATGTTGGCAATCTTGGGCCAATCAAGGCCTATATTCTCTTGGCATCGCTCCTTCAACTCAGGGTGACACCCAGTGATGCATAGATCACGCAGTGAAGTAGGCAGATCTGAAAGTGACTGGATGAGTTTAGCATTACCTACTTCAACCTCTCTAGGGAGCACAGTTGTGTCATGCTCTGGGGGAGGGACTGAAGGGAGCATGCATTCCATATTTCTAATTCTTTGAGGGCGGAGTGATTTTGCAGTAGCCATTCCTCAGGTAAGGAGGTGAGTCGCGAAGCATCAGAGATAGTGAAAATGCTGATGGAGGAGAGACTTCTCAATGGCTCCATGAGCAGGAGCGCGTGGTGGTCAATTAATAGTCCACCAAGCTTCAAAAAGCAGTCCGCTGCATTCTTTTGGCCGACATCATTTGGGAACGGAGGCTGACGCAGGGAAACTTCAATTAGCTTGTCACAACCTACAATTATTAACTCACGGAGGGATACGAGAGCTTGTATTCCCCCAAGTGATGACAATTCTTTACAGTTGTTTATTGATAAATGGTAAAGCATTGTCCACCGTGCACACACTTGTGCTGTCGGAAGGGATGTTATGCTTGCACAATCGCATAATTCCAACCTAGTAAAAGAGGCCAAATTTGGTAATAACCGGAGCAAAGGCACTTCAAGGTCGCCGCATGACTCAATAGAGATATGATGGAGTGTAGAGGGCAGTTGGATGTCTGAGATCCCACGCGTTGTCAACTTCGGGCACTTTCTTATAACCAGGTATCTTAGGGGGTTGGATTTCGAAAAGAACTCTGGTGGAACATATTCGAGCTTCTCACATTGTTGGATGTCTAAACTTTCCAAAGCCTTAAAATATTCTTGCTGTTGCAAAAAGAAAAGATATAATGATATTAAGTCCGGACAATTACAGCCATTCAAATATGAATTGGTGTTTTAATATAAGGGTAAACTTCAAATTGTCCCTGTATGGTTTAGCTCATTTTCACCTTGCCAAAAAATTTCACTTTGTCATTCTGTAGTTTAATTTTTATTTCATCAAAAAAATTCTATATGAAATAGGATGGCAAATTAAAAATATTTAAAAATTTATAGGATGACAAAATAAAAAATGCGCTAAACCACGCAGGAGCAAAGTGAAACTTTTTGAACCACGGAGTGGCAAAGTGAAAATAAGCAAAACCACAGGGTGACAAAGTGGAACTTTTTCAACCACAGGGGGCAAAGTGAAAATGAGCTAAACCTCAGGGTGGGTAATTTGAAGTTTATAAAACATAGCACTTACATTGTTGTTTCGGCAATCTTGATTTATCACTTGAAGAGCGGTCAATCCGGCATTATGAATGCTCAATTCTCTTAGACTACAAGGCAGAGTAAGAATTCCCATCAAATTAGGGCATCTAGTAATTTTCATTTTACGAAGTTTAGGAAACATGCACCCATCATCTATTCCAATCCACTCCTCCAAGTTTGGCAAGTCCTCAAAGGTTAGGTCCTCCAATGATGGAAAGGCACACCCACGACTGCTCCCAAAGAACAAAGAATCTATTTTCTTTACTGCATGTAGTCCACTCAGGTAAAGATGATTGAGGAAACGCAACTGCCCAAGAGGTGGGAGGTGCTCCCATCCTTTACAGCACATCAATTCGATGGATGTCAAATTGTTGATGAGAGACAAATCTGACATCCAACGCGGAGAATTAACTCCTTGGTATTCTATAATACACAATCTCTTGAGATTGATATGTGGACAGAGGTTATCAAGGAGCTGCTCATCCATCTCTACACTATTGGAGCGGCCTTTAGACCATTCCAATGTCAATGATTTGAGATATTCTTTCTCATTCAACTTGGCCTCCACGGCTTCTTCAAAAGTCCTCACATTTTCAAGCCCTCTAATGCACAGGTAATCACGAAGATCACTTAGGTTCTTTAGTTCACTAATTTTGTAACCACTCTTATCTCGAACAAAAAAATTATTTAATTGGCAGATGAAGGGTAATTTGCTAACATAAGGAACATTTTGTGTCACACGAAAAGGATCATTTAATGAACGCAAGTTGACCAAGTTAGTCAAGCCATCGCATTCAATAATATCAGTAGCAGCAGGATAAGTAAAGTTACTAGAAAATAACCCGAGGAATTGTAGGTGATAAAGCCTATAAACAGATAGACGAAGGAACTCCGTGATACTTCCAATCGTTGTCTCTGTTGGCTTAAGATATAGGTAGCGGAGGTGTACAGAGCTATCAAGTGCATCGCCCATTTTATAAAAGTCAAAACTCCCGCTCATGCTCAGTAAGCGTAAGTTTTTAAATCCTTTTATAACCTCATTAAACACAAGTAAATGATTTGTATTATGCTCATGATTCTTTTCAACATCTATCAAAAGAGTCCGCAAGTTCTTAAGTTTGGAGATCACTCCAATGGAAAGAAGATTTTTGTTTTTAACATATAAATGTCGAACTGTCTGTAAAATACTAATTCCTGCAACATCACCTTCTATTCTGATGCATTCCCCTTGAGAAACAGATTTTGCAAGGTCGTGCAATAGATCATGCATAACAAAAATATTAGAAATTCCATCTCTATTATCACTGGTTTTGTTAGTAAAGAATGATTTTCTTATCAGAAGATTAAGATACTCCTCTCCAATATCTTCTGGCCTTCGACTTTCATTAATAGACTGTGATATTAGACCTGACCCCATCCACATATAGACCAACTCTTTCCTCTTAAACTCATAATCCTGTGGAAATATACTGCAATATCTAAAGCAAACCTGTAAGCATATGGGTAAATGGTCGTAGCTTAATCTTAAAACTGTTATGATGTCATTCTCTCCTTGCTGTACTTTTATAATGTCTTCTTTTAAAATTCTTTTCCAGTAGTCATAATCCATATAAGAATTTAATAGCCCTCCTATAACCTTTATTGCCAATGGGCATCCACCAAGCTTCTTCGCTATCTGCTCACCAATCGGCCGCAAATTTTTATAATCATCCGGGTTCACATCAAGAAATGCATGCTTATTGAAAAGCAACAAACGGTCGCTCTCCTCCAACTCATTTAGATTTAATGATTCTTGTTTGCATTTCATCACTTTTGCCGCCATATCCGCAACTGAACACATTCGAGTTGTCAACAGGATCTTGCTTCCTCTCTGTCCGAATGTCAAAGGAGCAACTAATTTCTCCCACTCCGTCCTATTATCATCGTTCCAAACATCATCCAGTATAAGCAAAAACCTCTTCGGCGTAAGTTTTTCTTTAAGTTCCTTATGGAGTGCATTTAGACTCTGCATATGATCAGAACTTCTATGATTTATTTCTTCTACAATATTTCTCGTTATCGTAGCTGCATTGAAGTCTTGAGAAACGCAAACCCACATAATCAGGTCGAAGTACCCTTGCACTCTTTCGTCGTGATAGATTAGTTGAGCAAGGGTAGTCTTCCCAAGCCCACCCATACCAACAATGGTATAAGCAGAGACATTGAAAGTGATCCCTCCAGACTCCCCATCTCCCGGTTTCATCAGCCATTCGACTATCGTGTCCCTTTCCTTGTCTCGTCCGAGCACCTCAATTTCGGTTAAAAAACAGCTAGTCTCGCGAGCATTCTTGACTTCCTCGAGCTTCTGACGCTTAACGCTAGGACCATATAACCCAATAGCAAGTTGAAGGAATGGCCCCATACGGTCAATGACCTTGTTTAACACCTTGACAGCCTCTTTCAACCTCTCCAGTGTGTCATTGGGAAAGATACCTTTAATAAAACTATCAATCTTTGTTTTGCATTTAGAGAGAATATTGCCACGCACCTTGTCATCTCGATCTCGTATAATCTTCTCCAGCTCGTAGTACTCCAGCTCGTCGAGCACGTCCTCTGAATTCTCCACGGCGTCTCTGAGCTGCCACAGCCACATACCCAGCCCCTCGTTCTGCATCATGGCCGGCGCACCCTCCTCAACAGCAGTCAAGACTGCCTTGACCTGCGGAAGGGCGTACCGCAGCCGTTCGAGCTCGTCCTGCATGTCGCTAGCTGTCGAGCACCCCTTGAGGTAGGATAAGTAAGTGTCAACGAGATTATCAATGATCGCCGACGCCACCGATTGGCCTATGAAAGTGAAAGCCATAATCCTCCAGATAGCTCCAAGTGCAGCTGCTTCACCACTACTCAGGCAATCGATCAAAGTCCTGCAGGAGTACAGAAATTGGAGAAAGAGGAAAAAAATGTTCAGCTTGCAAAGAAGAAAAATTTAGGAGGAATGCATATATGAGTTCTTGAATGCTGTCATCTAATATGGAGGAAGCTGAGATTAGAATCTTGGAGACTTTTGCATGGCAAAGCAATAGAGTATGGCTGCTTTATTTGATTCCCCAAGAAAAGAAAGGTGAAAAACTACTTTTCGAAATACAAAAAAAAAAAAAAAAAAAAAAAATACAGTTTTTATATTTCTAATAAATAATTTGAAAGATGAAAATACTATTTTCAGATAATTTTTTTTAAAAAAAAATTAATAAAATTTTATTCTCTTTAGAAACTAAACAAGACAAAAAAAAAAAAAAAAAAAAAATCGATCAAAAAATTATTTTTAAAATATTTAATCCAAAAAATTTATGAATCAACTCTTATCATCCGAAGATTGTTGTTGGTTATTTTATACAACAATTGTTGTTGTTGTTGGTTATTAAATAAACTGAGCCTCATAAATATACCCACTTTACTTATAAACAGTGGGTGCTTGGTGTAGCTATCCAAAAGTAATTTTGAATTTAAAAATAATTTTTGGCTAATAGAATGTTTGGCTTATAAATATGACCACTTTTGAGCATAGATTTTAATCTTTAGAATTACTTTTTTAATTTCCGAAATCCAATCCAAAAACAGAAACAACTAAAACCTACTTCTTAAAATCTAATTTTGATTTTGAACTCAAATTTTAAATTTCTATTTAATTTTAAATTTAAAATTTAAATTCAATTTTTAATTTCTAATTTCTAATTTTATATTTGAAATTTTAAAATTTAACTTTTAAATTATAAATTTCAAAATTTAAAATTTAGATATTAAATTTCAAACTCAAATTTTAAATTTCAAATTTAGAATTTAAGATAAAATTTAAATTTTAAAATTTAAAATTATAAGTTTTAATTTTCAAATTACAAATTTTAAATTTTTATAATTTTAAATTTTTAAATTTTCAAATTTCAAAATTTAATTCTAAATTTTCAAATTTTAAGTTTTAAATTTTAAATATTCAAATTTTAAATTTTAAATTTTATTTTTAAAATATGAAGTTGAAATTAAAAATTTAGAATTAAAAATTTAAATTTAAATTTTCAATTTTAGATTTTCAAATTAATATTTTAAATTTTAAATTTTTGTGCAAATTTAATTTTAAATTTTAAATTTTAAATTATTTTAAAGTAAAATTTTTAAAAAAATTATTATTTACAAACAGCTTTATAAAATTACTTCAGAAAAATCGTCTTCTATCTAAACTCAGCCAAATATTGTACAACTTTTAATTAAAATCAATTCTCCAAATTAGAATTAATTTTGTATAAATTATTTTTTTAGAATCTAAACTAAACGAGCTCATAGATAAAAATACTTCAGAAATTGCCATGTGTTTTTGTATTAATTTTATTTATTATATATTATGATGAATTGAGCAAGAATGTTATTGATAGCAAATGGACTCCGTTACCATTCATTTGTTTAAAAATGACGATCGGTACCGTTAAATATAATTTAAACTATTTAAACTATCTGAAAATTAAATTTGATGCTTTATCAATATTTTTTTCTTGTCTATTAAGTGGACACAAAAATGAACAACTGAAAATGAATATTCTTCAGAAAGTAATGATAGAAGTCTTATAATTAAGATCAAATTTTTTTAAATAGTTTAAAAAAATTTAAAACTAAAATTCAATTAATTTAGAATTCTTTACATCGTTAAACTAGCAAAAGACTCAATGGTGTTGAAATTATTAATTTTGCAACCCTTTGATCATTAGGTCAATGATGTCGAAAAGATTTAAAATTTAATTTCTATATAGTTTAAGTGGTTTAGATCATATTCAACGGTGTCGATCTTCGATTTGAAAGCTCCATCATAAAAAATAAATAAATGATATTAAAACTTATTTACTATCGATAGCATTTCAGCTCAACTTATATTATAATAAAGAGAGATAATTCTATCCCTTTTAATGCCACTCTCTTACCATCACCGTTGATATACTTTAATCCAACGATATAAAATATTTAAAGTGACGAGTTATACGAGCTGTGCACACATCAATCAATCCGTACTAATCTCAAAGATACTTTTGTTCATCTATTGCTTTACGTTCATCTATTGCTTTACAAATCAAATAACCTTTTCAAGTATTGTGACAGAAAAAATTGCCCACACTAGTAGGTGTATTGATACACCATGTAAATTGGATCAAGTAATTTAAAAAATTACGGTCTAAAAGTAATTATTATTCAGTTTATTAAAAAAATATCTAAATTTTATAATACTTGATATAAAGACATTTTAAATTATTATAAAACATACTCAATAAATTATATTTCAATTATAATTTTTATTATAAATATTAGAAGAATGGTGTATAAGATGTACTTCCACACACAATGCAAGCAATAATTACTCACAGCTTTGACAAAGAAAAAGTAAAAGCAAGATGTTTAATCTTCCATAGAATACCCACATTATTTGAAATAAAAAACACAACTTTGGTAGTATAATTTTAATTATTTGTAATTTCAAACTCAAACCCCTTAAATTATTGCAGTGGAGTATCATGATTTAATGAAAATGACTAAATGATGATTTGATGTTGATGTGGTAATAATATAATATTATAGTTATTTTTATATCATTAGCTACAATACAACTATATCACGGTTATATCAACAACATATTACCAGCCGATCAATTAAATTAATTTATAAGATTTGAATACACTAAACTATAAAATTTCAGACAAAAATCTTAAAAAATTGAAGTTGGATGATCAAAATTAAAATTCAATTAGAAAGAATGCAATTTATCATTTTTCTTGAGAAAAAAATGCAATTTATCATTATTTTAACTTTTTGAACATGAATAGTCAACCCAAAATTGACCTATTTGAGTTATGATTTATTCAATTGGATAGCTCAATTAGTGTAATATTGATATGATCATTCAATCCATCTAATTAAATAAGAGGTAAACTTCAAATTACCTTCCAGTGGTTTCACTCATTTTTACTTTACACCCATGATTCAAAAAGTTTGATTCAAAAAGTTTAACTTTGCACTCTTGGGATTTAATTTTTATTTTACCAAAAATTTTATGTCAAAATAGAATGGTAAAATAAAAATTTTAAAAGAATGATACAGTAGTAAAGTAAAAAATATGCTAAACTGCATGAAGGTAAAGTGATTTTTTTTAAACCATGGAGTGCCAAAATAAAAATAAGCTAAATCATACGACAAAGTAAAACTTTTTTTAACTACGAGGATGATAAAATAAAAATAAGCTATACCATAGGAGGCCAATTTAAAGTTTATTCTTAAATAAATTCACTTCTCCCAATGTAATAACCTATCAATTGGACTTATTTTAAATCATCGTCCATTTTTCTAACCCAATATGGAAATCCAACTTGTTTTGTCTAGAAATCATAATTCAAACATTAAGCTAAAAAATCACGTGTGACGCCCCAACTTTTCAGAGGGTCACCCATCCTAAAACTACTTTAACTCTAGCATGCTTAACCCTCTTAACCTTTTGGGTCTAACTACCATTCAAAATGCTATAGCCGGGTTAAAAGATTTAGTCATATTATATCATTTATATATAGGACTAATCCAAATTTCGGGGGTGTCACATTCTTTCCCCCTTTAAGCCCTGACGTCCACGTCAGGCTCAAGCACACTCACAAGTACCAGGCGATGTGAGACTCGTCTCGCTAGCCTTAGTCGACCTTGTGGAGAGCCGCACTCCGCCCACAACAGTCATTAGCGGGGGAGCCACGCTCTTCCCGTTATATAACCCTGACTCAGCTGAAACTCATCTCACATTTTCGGCCGGTGAATGGCTCTGATACCAACTGTGGCATCACAACTTTCCAGAGGGCCACCCATCCTAGAACTACTCTAGCTCTAGCACGCTTAACTCTCTTAACCTCTTAAGTCTAGCTACCATCCAAAATGCTATAGACGGGATAAGAGATTTAGTTATATTATATTATTTATATATAGGACTAATCTAAATTTCGGAGATGTCACACTCATACCCTGTAGTTTACCCCTTTTTACAGATCAAGGTGGCATCGGTGATGCGCGGGACCACGGCAAAGCGTAGTGTAGTGGATCTAGAGAGGTCTAGTGGTACCATTTTGTTATAGAATAAACTTGATGTATTTTGAGAGAAAAAAGAAAAATTGATATAAAATGTATTAAAAGTTTATTCTGGTTTAGATGTATCAATTTTATGTATTCGTTCTTTATGCTTAAAGTTGAATATTTACATTTAGAAGTTCTACTCTGATATTGTATGTATCTCTTAGTGCATGTTTGTATGATTGAGATGTAACACCATTTTGTTCAAGTAGGGAAAGATCATGTCCGATCGGCGAGTCAGTGCGCATGCTCAAACCGAGCAAATTGGCGGCCTCGAAAATGTGACACAAGTTGCACAAAAAAGTAGCAAGTTTTGGAAGACATACATGTGAAAGCATAGAAAATTTTGGCCCCCATACCACTAAGGGAGAAATTATTGGCACTTGGTGTTTAAATATTTTTTTTTTATCTTTAGACTTTACTACCGGAGATTAAGTGAGACGCGCAGCAAGAAAATGTGATGAAAAAAATATTCAATTTATATTTGTAAAAAATTATCTTATATAATTTTTATGACTTTATCAGAAAATACAAAACCATTTCTCGACACACTTTTCTTCTAACTCCTTTTTTCCCCATTGTTCATTTAGGCCCTATATGGATAAATGAATATGTTGTTTGTTATATTTGCGTGATATACTTGAGAAGTTTATATATTTGGTGCATGAGAGTGTAATCAAATGTCTAAAATTGAATGCTACTTACATTTTGTCCTGGTAGGTGAAATTGTTGTACTATTAAATCACGAATATCATGACCTTTCAAGAAGAAAAAAAATCAAGCCCCTTCCTTACAATCACACAAAAAAAAATTTATGCCAAATAAGTTATTCTTATATAAAAATTCTTATGCCGAATAAGTTACCCTTAAATATTTTATTTCGACTTTCAAACGAGCCTTTAATTTTATTTAAATTAAATCCACATCTCGGACCTACCAAAAATCCTTAAGCCCAAATATAATACCGTTTTCTAATAGAAGCTTTCGAAAAATAATTATTGTTTCATATTATTTAACATAATATCAAAATATGAGGTCACAAGTTTAAATTCCACTAGGCTCTTATCTCTTAATTTCCATCTATTTAATTCAACTTCACGGTGCTGTAAGAATTTGAATTTTTGAAAGTAATTAAATAAATGAAATAACTAGAGCCAAGTTGAATTTGGACCATGAAAAGCATAAATAGTCAAAATGCCCCTTTTCTGCAGTGTAAATTGCACAGTTAGTGGGCCAGAAATAGCACTTTTCAATCCGAGCTTGATCTCGAAGATCCGAGATCATGAGTGCGACCGTCATGACGAACTGAGTGAAAACCATATTAAGCTTGTTCAGATCTGACGGTCGGATCTCCCCGAAATCAGCGTGAAGCAAGCGGGGCCCGCGACTTAAGTCGCGGGTACAAGTGAACAGTAAACTCTATTTTCGAACCCCTCTCGCGCCAACGTTGAGCCAATTCACTGTCCGGAAGCCGAACATAGCACTTCAAATAGTGGATTTTAACGGTTTCGTCGTTCTTGACGCAATGGCGCTGACAGAATTTCCATTTGACGACCCTAAGTCTCAAAAAACGCGAAAACTGTATTTCGGAGCTGTATTTTATGGACCGAAAGTTTATCTGGGCACTTTCTCGGAAAACGAAAATCGCCATATGATAGGATTCGTCGAGCCGGACGTCGTGGCGAAGTCCGTTTTTCGAATTGACGATCGAATTTTCTCGAAAAGCGTAAAATGCAGCGGAAGATGCGAATTTTGCATATAAATCCCTACAAAATATGCCTCGAATAGCGTGCCACTGATTGGAGAAGGACTGGGATGTAATATGATTGTGCAGGGAGGGACTGGACAGCAAAATACCTGTAATAATCCAAAAAATATTTTATTTTCAATAAATAGATTAAAAGTAAAAGTACAGTTGATTTCGAATTCAAAAGACCCCTGTTGATTTATTTAGTCAATTTCCAGTGTGCGAGTTGCACGATTTACGAGACAAAAAGGCTAATTTCCAATCCGGACATAATCTTGGAGATCCGAGTTGACCGTTGCGATCGTCTCGTCGAACTGAGCGAGATTCATATTCAGCACTTTCCGATCTGACGGTCAGATCTTCCAGAAATCGATGAAGAAGCGGGTAAATAGCCGCGACTAATGTAACAGTGTCTGCGCACAGGTCACTTAAGTGAAGTTACTGTAGATGAACAGTAACCCTGATTTTCGGGACTCCGGCGGAGGTAACGTTGACTAATTCACTGTTCGGAGTCCGAATTTAGCGATCCAAATAGTCGATTTGATCCGTTTCGACGATCCGGACGCAATGGCACTGACGAAATTTCTGTTTGACGACCCTAAGGTCTCGAAAAGCGCGATAAGCTGTATTTTGAACAGTATTTCATGGACCGAAAATTCATCCGGGCACTATTTCGAAAATTAGAAATCGCTACCTGTTAGGTCTCGTCGAGCCGGACGTCATGGCGCAGTCCATTTTTCGTTTCGACGAGCGGATCGCCTCGAAAAGCATGAAACAAGGCAAAAAAGGGGATAATTGCACATAGAACCCTATTGAAGTTGCCTCGTTTTGCGTGCCTGCTCTTGGAGAAGGACCTGAGTGCAAATTGAAGTTGCTGTGGAGGACTTATCAGCAAATAGGTTGCTTGGAGGGACTAAAATGTAAGATTGGCAAATCCTATATATATAGGTTTAACTCGAGCTAGGGTTTTCTCCACAAACCCTAAACCCACAGCTCTGCCCTAGCCGCCCCCCCCCCCAACCTCCTTCCACGCCCTCGGCCGCACCTCCCGGAGCTTCCCCGCACCGGCCGCCGCTTCTCTTGCCGGAAAAGTGAGATCAAGAAGCAACTTGATCTCGGATCTTGGAGAGGAAGGTGTGGGGAGGGATTCAAGTTAATTAATTCCCTTCTGAGGAGTCCCTCGTGGTGCTGCAACCGAGCTGGGGTGGATCCGACGTCGACCGCCGCCGTGCGCCGCCGCGGGACAACACCCTCTTCCACGATTTTCCGGCGAAGGTGAGTTCTTGGGACTTTTATTTTAGTTTCGGGTTTTGGGCATGGCCATTGTGTTTCTGACATCGAGGAGGTCGTCCTGTTGCAGCCCGAGCCACGGCCGCCGCCCCGATCGCCGGCGGGAGCCAATAGTAGCCGGAATTATCGTTTTGAGCCGATCGGAGGTGCCGCCGTGATCCGGCCGTTCAACTAAAGATCAGAACCGTTGAATCTGGTTCTTTTGTCGACTGCAACACCTCCCCGAAGTCTGAGCACAATCGGATCAAGATCGGAGTCATCCGGGGCTGCCCTAGATTCGGGTTTTTTCCAACCTCGGCCGACCACGGCCGTCCGGCGCCGGCGCTGCCTCCCACCGCCGGCCATCGCCACCATAGAACTCCGGGACCCGAGAGGGACCTTTAGGTCCAAGTGGCACCGTCCCGGAGCTCGCCGGCCGGAAACCGCCATTAAAGGGCCATTGAAGCTCCACCGAGCTCCACCGCCTCGCCTTGCCGGCGCTCCCCAGCACCGGCAAACCGCCCAGGTAAGCTTATTGGACCTTCTAGAGCTCCCCCATCATCTTGCATGCAAGATCTAACGTCGGGATCCTTACCTCCAGCATTGCACCCGAGCAACACCTAGCTTCGGTCTCCGGCCAACTCCGGCGCTCCGGCCGCCAGCCAACCGCACAGGTGAGACCTAGACACCTCTCTCATGATCTCCATGATTTTATTTTGGGACTGGGGCACCCCTGTTACTCGTTTCCATCTTGTACCCGAAGTCACCACTTTCGGGCTTATCTCCGGCCGCCGCCGCCTCCGGCCGCCGGGGCACGACCCAACATGGACTAGTCCTCTTCTGGGGCACTCCTCTAACTGGTGCTTACCTTGGTTGCAGGAAGGACCGAGCCACCTTGAAGTGTACCAACCCGAGCCCTAGCCCGAGCTTAGGTGCTGCTCCGGCAAGCTCTCCGGCCAAATTCAGGCAAGCCGCAGGTGAGCACCACTCTTCTTGGTCATCATGTAGTACCATGCTCCTGTTAGGCTCTGAGTTGATTAAGTATAAATTAAGTTGTGCAATGTTGTATATTGAACACTTAGAGACTATGGGCCAACTTTGCCCTCGGGATCCGTGTCAGCCAACTCTTGTGAGCACGAGCTTCGTCTCGTCATCCTGAACGCGCTGAAACTCGCCGCGTAGTTTCTGGACTTCTAGATGTTAAGATCAAGGCAAAACAGTGCAATTAACATAAAGAGTTAAAGAGCTAACGTTGCTCTCGGGTTTCGCGTTGACCCAAAGTTGTGAGCACGGGGTCTGTCTCATTAAATGTGACGCGCTGGAACTTACGGCGTCGTCGTTGGACTCCCGGATTGTAAGAACGAGTCGAAACAGCAGATCAATTCAATGATTTTATGCAAATTAAAATATATTATGGACTAAAATGCAAATAGGACTTGGTGGTTGTCCCTAGACAGTGTTTACACACCTACTAGGCATCTTGTTAGAGTCCCGTGGACTTTCGTGGATCAGGAATTGGAATTTATTCAATAAATCAACGATAATTGCCCGTATTAACGTCGCGTTGTTGTTATGTCGTCGGGGATGGGTTTTTGTGAGTATTACTGATCATATCTTATTATTCAGGGCCCAGCTGTTCAGCACCAGCCTCCCAGTAGCTGTGCGGGGGTTCGAGGATCTGCCGTCATTCAGGTGGGTTACTTTCGATCCGGGCTTTAGCTTTTTGGCCCTCTGGTTGCTTTAGTCCAGTCGGACACCTGTTATTGATTTGCCCTGCTGATTAGATCCATATGACCTATTTTGACATATCCTGATCCCCCTGATTGATATTGATTTCATTAGACCTGTTCATGATTAGCTTGGATTAGTATGGTTTCATGCTCCATGATTATTCGTGATAAATCTTGATTCTCTTGAGACACACTATATACATCTGCTTGGCAGTGTTCATATCTTGATTATATCTGATGAGTTGACCTATATACCGCATGATTGTTCGATAGACATTGATTCCGTAGATGCGTGATATACAGCTACTTGTCAGTTTCCATATCTATTACATAGATGTCATGATCGGATTATACCTGTTGATTCCTGTCAGCTGATATATTGTTGATATTTCGATATGCATGATTGATTGATCCTGATTGATAGATACTACTCGATGTTCCGATATGCATGATTGATAGATACTACTTGATGTTCCGATATGCATGATAGATTCTGATCGATATGATAGATGATTTCCCTGTTGGGATCTCGGCTTATTGCCGATTACTCGGTCACTAGACCGTGAGCTTTTGATCATAGCATGATGACTACCACGCACGCTGTACTTCACGTACATCAGCGGAGTCATGACCGCAACGATGTTCTTTACCGGTAAAGTGGTCTAGAGGAAGGACCCGTGAGCCCCCAGTTAGGCACCAGTGGGTGCGGGGTTATGTCAGCCTGTTAGGTGCCAGTTAGGTGGTATGAGCCTGAGGTCCTCGGGACCAATACTGGCATTGATTGGGTACTTGAGTTCTTTTGTTGACGCATTATATTTTATTTTGCACTGTTATGGATAGATATCGTACCCTGTATCTCTACTGCTCAGTGTATGTTTGATTAGCTCATTTATATCCAGATTCCTTGCATCACTTACCTGCAGTTATTGTGCTTGGATACTATAGCTCTACATTGATTTCTAGCAATTATTACTTGCAGTTCCATTACCCTTGATTACCTGCCTATTCATTTATCTGTGGATTTTGTTGATTATCAGTAGATCTGCTTTATTGTTCAGCTTTACCCTATGATTCTTACTATCCGCAGATTATTGTACCCAGTAGGTACGATTAGCTATTTCTCGGCTCGTCGTGCCCACTGGGATACATGTACAGTGTATCTCACACCCCCTGGGTGACCATTTTTCAGGTCGTTCGGGTAGCGGGGTGTCGGGACGATCCAGTGAGGCTGTCACGATAGAGCTGTCCCCTTGATGATATAGATTGATGATTGTGACCCCAGATGATCTGTAGCTGACTTTCCTTTATGTTGTTTCAGCTTTCAGTTTATTTCGATATTCCAGATTGATGTTAGCATGTTTATTTGGATTATTCCTACTGATTAGTCATTGTTTAGTTAGATGTTGATTGATCTCTGATTGATGATTGTTTTAGACTAGCCGTGCATGTATAGGGGAGTCCCTATATGTGTGGCGGTCTGTTACGCCCGTTTTGCAAACTCTGATGATTTCAAAAAAAAAAAAATTAGACCTGATTTTAAAACTCGGGGCGTGACAGATTAGATGGTATCAGAGCATAGGTATACGGTACCTAGGAAAGATGGATTAGGAATTGGTTAGGATGAACCCTAGGATGACTTGTCACGTGAGAGCGATGGGTAGGTCGAGAATAAGGGTTAGAAACTCAGGGCATATTATTGGGGTCTGTTTCTGACCCGGTTGTGTATTGCAGCTATGGCTCGTCCTCCAGGTCGTGGACGCGGACGGGGCACAGGCCGTGGAGTCGGCCGACCACCTAGTACGCCGAGCGAGCCCGTCGATCAGGGCCGTATGGACCGGCTTGAGGCTCAGGTGGCGACTCTAGCCGGGATGTTCCAGCATTTCATGCAGCAGCAGGCTGCTGGCCCCTCTACTCCTGCCCCGCCTGCTCCTCCACCTGCTGTACCTGAGGTCAGACCGCCGGTTGCACCCCCTGCTGCACCGGCCGTCGCTGAGCCTGAGTGCTTGGCAGAGCCAGATGTAGTCCCCGCACCACCACCGGCGGGGCCCATTCCAGCTCCAGCCCCTGCCGCAGCCCCCAAAGCGGTACCGGGGGTTGCTGCTCTCCATGCCGCCACTGCTTCTGCCGCGTCTGCTTCCTTCTGCTCCGTTTCTCCTGCTGCTGGTCCTGCGGCCGATGTTGAGGCCGATCGGGCAGAGAAGGCCCGAGCAAAGGCAGTGTTGCTAGAGTTTAAGAAATTTAAGCCGCAAACTTTCGACGGCAAAGAGGATGACCATTGGGCGGTCGAGCTATGGATCGACCACATGGAGAAACTGTTCTAAGACGCCTACACTGAGGACCGAGACAAGGTCCACATCGCCGCTCACTGCTTGGACGGCCGGGCATCCAAGTGGTGGAGGCGACACCGAGAGCGCTGCTTCCCAAGTCCAGCTGATCCTACCTGGGAAGATTTTAAAGCCGCCATGTACCACCATCACCTCAAGGAGACCACCAAGGAAGGTCTCGAACGCGAACTAGAGACTATCAAACAGGGCGACAAAAGCGTCCGGGAATATGAGCAGGAGTTCCTGCGCATTGCCGATCTGGTTCCACAGGCGGTGCGCGAGGAACGCCGAAAGGTACGCTTATTTTCGCAGGGTTTACGGCATGAGATCCGCCGACACCTCGCATCCCACCTTTTCACCGACTTCGACAATTGTGTGGAGCGGTGTCTGGCTATCGAGGCGGAGGCCCAGATGTCCCGCGCTGAGCGGAATGCGGCGGACAAAGGAAAGGGCAAGAAAAGAGCCCCTTCTAAGAGCGGTGGTGGATCATCCCGTCAAAACAAGAAGGCGAAGCTATCCCGACCGTGTGTCTTCTGCGGGGGTACCCACCGGGCGCACAACTGCAAACAGAGACATGGCCGATGTTTCACATGCGGCCAACATGGACATGTTTCGGCGACGTGCCCGCAGGGTTCCGCACCTGCGCAGATCACAGCCCCTGTACCTGCACTTCCCCAACGACGACAAGAACCGGCGCCTAGCTCTGCTTCATCTGGGCGTCCCCCTCTACCTCGATCACCTACTGGAGGGTATCAGTCGGCAGGTGGACGCGTCTATGCACTGATCCCTCAGGCAGAGCCAGCGGAGGGGAACCCGACGACTGACTATGCAGCCCTTGAATAAACTATTGTAAACATTTCATAATGTAAGACTTTAATTTGTAAGCTTCGGGAAGAAACTTTTTGTTTTAAGTTATAAGTTTCAGGGACGAAACTTTTTTTTGGTGGGAGTGATGTAATAATCCAAAAAATATTTTATTTTCAATAAATAGATTAAAAGTAAAAGTACAGTTGATTTCGAATTCAAAAGACCCCTGTTGATTTATTTAGTCAATTTCCAGTGTGCGAGTTGCACGATTTACGAGACAAAAAGGCTAATTTCCAATCCGGACATAATCTTGGAGATCCGAGTTGACCGTTGCGATCGTCTCGTCGAACTGAGCAAGACTCATATTCAGCACTTTCCGATCTGACGGTCAGATCTTCCAGAAATCGATGAAGAAGCGGGTAAATAGCCGCGACTAATGTAACAGTGTCTGCGCACAGGTCACTTAAGTGAAGTTACTGTAGATGAACAGTAACCCTGATTTTCGGGACTCCGGCGGAGGTAACGTTGACTAATTCACTGTTCGGAGTCCGAATTTAGCGATCCAAATAGTCGATTTGATCCGTTTCGACGATCCGGACGCAATGGCACTGACGGAATTTCTGTTTGACGACCCTAAGGTCTCGAAAAGCGCAATAAGCTGTATTTTGAACAGTATTTCATGGACCGAAAATTCATCCGGGCACTATTTCGAAAATTAGAAATCGCTACCTGTTAGGTCTCGTCGAGCCGGACGTCATGGCGCAGTCCATTTTTCGTTTCGACGAGCGGATCGCCTCGAAAAGCATGAAACAAGGCAAAAAAGGGGATAATTGCACATAGAACCCTATTGAAGTTGCCTCGTTTTGCGTGCCTGCTCTTGGAGAAGGACCTGAGTGCAAATTGAAGTTGCTGTGGAGGACTTATCAAGCAAATAGGTTGCTTGGAGGGACTAAAATGTAAGATTGGCAAATCCTATATATATAGGTTTAACTCGAGCTAGGGTTTTCTCCACAAACCCTAAACCCACAGCTCTGCCCTAGCCGCCCCCCCCCCCAACCTCCTTCCACGCCCTCGGCCGCACCTCCCGGAGCTTCCCGCACCGGCCGCCGCTTCTCTTGCCGGAAAAGTGAGATCAAGAAGCAACTTGATCTCGTATCTTGGAGAGGAAGGTGTGGGGAGGGATTCAAGTTAATTAATTCCCTTCTGAGGAGTCCCTCGTGGTGCTGCAACCGAGCTGGGGTGATCCGACGTCGACCGCCGCCGTGCGCCGCCGCGGGACAACACCCTCTTCCACGAATTTTCCGGCGAAGGTGAGTTCTTGGGACTTTTTATTTTAGTTTCGGGTTTTGGGCATGGCCATTGTGTTCTGACATCGAGGAGGTCGTCCTGTTGCAGCCCGAGCCACGGCCGCCGCCCCGATCGCCGGCGGGAGCCAATAGTAGCCGGAATTATCGTTTTGAGCCGATCGGAGGCGCCGCCGTGATCCGGCCGTTCAAACTAAAGATCAGAACCGTTGATCTGGTTCTTTTGTCGACTGCAACACCTCCCCGAAGTCTGAGCACAATCGGATCAAGATCGGAGTCATCCGGGGCTGCCCTAGATTCGGGTTTTTTCCAACCTCGGCCGACCACGGCCGTCCGGCGCCGGCGCTGCCTCCCACCGCCGGCCATCGCCACCATAGAACTCCGGGACCCGAGAGGGACCTTTAGGTCCAAGTGGCACCGCCCGGAGCTCGCCGGCCGGAAACCGCCATTAAAGGGCCATTGAAGCTCCACCGAGCTCCACCGCCTCGCCTTGCCGGCGCTCCCCAGCACCGGCAAACCGCCCAGGTAAGCTTATTGGACCTTCTAGAGCTCCCCCATCATCTTGCATGCAAGATCTAACGTCGGGATCCTTACCTCCAGCATTGCACCCGAGCAACACCTAGCTTCGGTCTCCGGCCAACTCCGGCGCTCCGGCCGCCAGCCAACCGCACAGGTGAGACCTAGACACCTCTCTCATGATCTCCATGATTTTATTTTGGGACTGGGGCACCCCTGTTACTCGTTTCCATCTTGTACCCGAAGTCACCACTTTCGGGCTTATCTCCGGCCGCCGCCGCCTCCGGCCGCCGGGGCACGACCCAACATGGACTAGTCCTCTTCTGGGCACTCCTCTAACTGGTGCTTACCTTGGTTGCAGGAAGGACCGAGCCACCTTGAAGTGTACCAACCGAGCCCTAGCCCGAGCTTAGGTGCTGCTCCGGCAAGCTCTCCGGCCAAATTCAGGCAAGCCGCAGGTGAGCACCACTCTTCTTGGTCATCATGTAGTACCATGCTCCTGTTAGGCTCTGAGTTGATTAAGTATAAATTAAGTTGTGCAATGTTGTATATTGAACACTTAGAGACTATGGGCCAACTTTGCCCTCGGGATCCGTGTCAGCCAACTCTTGTGAGCACGAGCTTCGTCTCGTCATCCTGAACGCGCTGAAACTCGCCGCGTAGTTTCTGGACTTCTAGATGTTAAGATCAAGGCAAAACAGTGCAATTAACATAAAGAGTTAAAGAGCTAACGTTGCTCTCGGGTTTCGCGTTGACCCAAAGTTGTGAGCACGGGGTCTGTCTCATTAAATGTGACGCGCTGGAACTTACGGCGTCGTCGTTGGACTCCCGGATTGTAAGAACGAGTCGAAACAGCAGATCAATTCAATGATTTTATGCAAATTAAAATATATTATGGACTAAAATGCAAATGGACTTGGTGGTTGTCCCTAGACAGTGTTTACACACCTACTAGGCATCTTGTTAGAGTCCCGTGGACTTTCGTGGATCAGGAATTGGAATTTATTCAATAAATCAACGATAATTGCCCGTATTAACGTCGCGTTGTTGTTATGTCGTCGGGGATGGGTTTTTGTGAGTATTACTGATCATATCTTATTATTCAGGGCCCAGCTGTTCAGCACCAGCCTCCCAGTAGCTGTGCGGGGGTTCGAGGATCTGCCGTCATTCAGGTGGGTTACTTTCGATCCGGGCTTTAGCTTTTTGGCCCTCTGGTTGCTTTAGTCCAGTCGGACACCTGTTATTGATTTGCCCTGCTGATTAGATCCATATGACCTATTTTGACATATCCTGATCCCCCTGATTGATATTGATTTCATTAGACCTGTTTCATGATTAGCTTGATTAGTATGGTTTCATGCTCCATGATTATTCGTGATAAATCTTGATTCTCTTGAGACACACTATATACATCTGCTTGGCAGTGTTTCATATCTTGATTATATCTGATGAGTTGACCTATATACCGCATGATTGTTCGATAGCATTGATTCCGTAGATGCGTGATATACAGCTACTTGTCAGTTTCCATATCTATTACATAGATGTCATGATCGGATTATACCTGTTGATTCCTGTCAGCTGATATATTGTTGATATTTCGATATGCATGATTGATTGATCCTGATTGATAGATACTACTCGATGTTCCGATATGCATGATTGATAGATACTACTTGATGTTCCGATATGCATGATAGATTCTGATCGATATGATAGATGATTTCCCTGTTGGGATCTCGGCTTATTGCCGATTACTCGGTCACTAGACCGTGAGCTTTTGATCATAGCATGATGACTACCACGCACGCTGTACTTCACGTACATCAGCGGAGTCATGACCGCAACGATGTTCTTTACCGGTAAAGTGGTCTAGAGGAAGGACCCGTGAGCCCCCAGTTAGGCACCAGTGGGTGCGGGTTATGTCAGCCTGTTAGGTGCCAGTTAGGTGGTATGAGCCTGAGGTCCTCGGGACCAATACTGGCATTGATTGGGTACTTGAGTTCTTTTGTTGACGCATTATATTTTTTTGCACTGTTATGGATAGATATCGTACCCTGTATCTCTACTGCTCAGTGTATGTTTGATTAGCTCATTTATATCCAGATTCCTTGCATCACTTACCTGCAGTTATTGTGCTTGGATACTATAGCTCTACATTGATTTCTAGCAATTATTACTTGCAGTCCATTACCCTTGATTACCTGCCTATTCATTTATCTGTGGATTTTGTTGATTATCAGTAGATCTGCTTTATTGGTCAGCTTTACCCTATGATTCTTACTATCCGCAGATTATTGTACCCAGTAGGTACGATTAGCTATTTCTCGGCTCGTCGTGCCCACTGGGATACATGTACAGTGTATCTCACACCCCTGGGTGACCATTTTTCAGGTCGTTCGGGTAGCGGGGTGTCGGGACGATCCAGTGAGGCTGTCACGATAGAGCTGTCCCCTTGATGATATAGATTGATGATTGTGACCCCAGATGATCTGTAGCTGACTTTCCTTTATGTTGTTTCAGCTTTCAGTTTATTTCGATATTCCAGATTGGATGTTAGCAGTTTATTTGGATTATTCCTACTGATTAGTCATTGTTTAGTTAGATGTTGATTGATCTCTGATTGATGATTGTTTTTAGACTAGCCGTGCCATGTATAGGGTAGTCCCTATATGTGTGGCGGTTCTGTTACGCCCGTTTTGCAAACTCTGATGATTTCAAAAAAAAAAAATTAGACCTGATTTTAAAACTCGGGGCGTGACAATACCAAAGCTTGAGGGCTTATTTTGCAAATGGTGCAAGGTTGCACTATTCAAAATTCAAAAGCTGTAATTCGAACTTTAAATCCCCGTAGCTCAGCCCCCTTAGTCGCAGCCCTCCAACAAACCTCCCTCTCCTCTCTGTGCACACCCCGCAACCCGAGCCAGAGCAAGGCGGCAGCCACCTCGTCGCCGGAGAAGAGAAGGATCAAGGCACCTTCTTGATCTCGAAAGGTTGGAAAAGAAGGCACCTGGGAGGGTCCTAGGTGACCTAGACGCGGTCTGGGGACTCCTCTGAGAAGCCCGCATATCGACCCGAGTGGAGCCGGACCCAGCCGCCGCCGTGCGCGCCGCCGCGGCAGTCCTCTTCTTCTCCATCTTTCCGGCGAAGGTAAACCTTGGGACTTTTTGCTTTTAGTTGGGTCATGGACCCCAGCTCATGATCTACGCTGAGGGGACCACCCTGTTACAGCCTGGGCCGTTGCGGCCATCTCGATCGCCGGCGGAGCGTTGTCGCGGAAACTATAGCTTTTGGCCGCCGCCAAGCAACGCCGTGATCCAACCGCAAAATTCAGATCAGCAAACTTGGATCGACCTTCTCGTCGACTTGAACCTCTCCACGAGGTCTGAGACGATCGGATCAAGCATCGGATCGATCGGTCGTGCCCTAGTTACGGGCTATCTTCAACCCACGGCCGACCACGGCCGTCCGGCGCACCGCGGCGGCTGGCCTCCCACCGCCGGCGCCAACCACACCAGTAGACTCCTGCGCACGGTGGACCCTTTGCGTCCAAGTTGCACAGGCCGGAGTCGTACGGCCGGAATCCGCCATTAACGCCCATGATTCTCGCCTAGCTCCGCCGCCTACGCCTTTGCCCTGCTCCCCCGGCACCGCAAACCGCCTGTGTAAGTCTCTTGGACCTTCTAGAGCTCTCCCCATCATCTTGCATGGGTTCGTTAACGTCGGGTTTTTGCTCTGCACAGTTGCACCCGAGTCCGGCTGGATTGCTTTTCCGGCCACTACCGGCGCTCCGCGCGCGCCGTCGACCAATACACAGGTGAGACCTAGACACCTTCCTCGTGGTCTCCATGATCTTTTTTTGGTCCAGAGGGCCTGCCTCCTATTACATGACTCCCGGACTTGCACCGAGCTATACATTGCGGGTTGGTTCTCCGGCCGCCGCCGCCGCGCACTGCGCCGCCCCTGGGCTCGCCCCCCACTTGACCAGAACATCTTCTGTGACCTCCCTCTAGCTGATGCTCACACTGATTGCTGTATGAACAGGGAGCATCCGATCTAGGCTAAACCGAGCCTTGGGCATTCTTGTGGTGCTTGCTTGTACCTGCAACGGCAAATCTGCTCCGGCCGATCTCAGGCACCCCTCAGGTGAGCCCTCAACTCCACTTACCTTCCTGTACATGATGCTCTAGCTAGCTCTTAAAAAGATCGAGTATAACTTAAGTTGTTGCATAATAATAATTGGACACTAAAAGACCTTGGGCCAATTTTGTAATCGGATCCGTGTCAGCCAACTCTTGTGAGCACGAGCTTCGTCTCGTCAGCCTGAACGCGCTGAAACTCGCGGCGTAGTTTCTGGACCTCTGGATGTCAAGATCGAGGCGAAACAGTACAATTAACATAAAGAGTTAAAGAGCTAACTTTGCTCTCGGGTTTCGCGTTGACCCAAAGTTGTGAGCACGGGGTCTGTCTCATCAAATGTGACGCGCTCGAACTTACGGCGTCGTCGTTGGACTCCCGGACTGCAAGAACGGGTCGAAATAATGTTCAAATAGTTGTAATTATGCAAATATTAGATGTTTTATGGACTAACTTGCAAATGTAACCCCCGGACTGTCTTTAGACAGTAAGTATACACGTACTGGACATTTTATTAAGAGTTTCGTAGGGTCTCGTTGACCAGGAATCAGATATTGATCGATAAATTGGCCGATTTGACCCTTTTAAGCTTTTCGTTAGTGTAGCGTCGCCGGGAAAGGGTCGTGTGAGTCTATTACTGATCATATCTCTCTATTCAGGGCCCCGTTGTTCAGCACCAGCCTCCCAGTAGCTGCGCGGGAGTTCGAGGATCTGCCGTCATCCAGGTGGGTTATCTTCGAACCGGGCCTCAGCTTTTTGGCCCTCTGGTTGCTTTAGTCCAGTCGGACCCCTTTTTTTGAATTCTCTGCTGATTATATGACCTATCTTGACATACCATGATTCCACTGATTGACACAGACTTGATTAGACCTGTGATTGAGATTACTGTTCACGATCCGCCTGATTATTGCATACTTGCTCCCTGATTATTGTGTTGCATGCCCTGTGATTATCCTGATAGATTCTGACCTACTTGAGACATGTCATATGTATCTGTTATCAGCTTATACTTTCCAGTACATAGATCTGCATGATTGGATTATACTTGTTGATACTTGTCACTTGAGATACTGTTTTACATTCCGATATGCATGATTGATTGATCCTGATTGATAGATATAAACAGATGATTCCCTGTTGGGATCTCGGCATGTTGCCGACTACCCGGTCACTAGACCGTGAGATTGATCATTATGACTTACTATACACTGCTGTTACTTCACGAACATGGCCGGGTCGCTCCGGTGGAGCTTGTTCTTTACCGGTAAAGTGGTCTGGTGATAGACCCGTGAGCCCCAGCTAGGCACCCGTGGGGTGGGGGTATGTCAGCCGCGAGCCCCTTTTGCATCGAGACTGCTTGGCGTCTATGAAATGTAGGGTTATTGCCTGAGGTCCTATGAGACCAATAGTGGCGCATGATTGGGTATTTGGGTTTCTACCTTCGACGCATTACTTTTACTTGTACTGCTGCTCAGTTATTTCCAGCACTATTATCTGTAGACATGCTTGTATCACTTGTAGTTCTTTATACAGATCCTTGTAGTTGACTTTTGATTTCCAGCATGCATGCGCTACAGTTTTCATGATGTTTATTTCTGATATACCCTGATTGTTCAGATACTCACCTGCCGTCTTTTTCTGATTATTAGTAGACATCTATGCTTCCAGCTTTTCCTATAGACCTTTACTATCCGCAGATTTTAGTACCCAGTAGGTACGATTAGCTGATCCTCGGCTCGTCGTGCCCACTGGGATACATGTACAGTGTATCTCACACCCCTGGGTGACCATTTTCCAGGTCCGGTCGGTGGGGAGATAGCGGGACGATCCAGTGAGCCGGTTACGATAGAGCTGTCCCCATGATCGTAGATATTGAGCCCTGATGATCTATGCAGACTTTTATTTTCCGCATTTTATTCCAGTTATATTTGATTTGGACTTAGACATTTAAAATATTGATGTAATAACTGATTTTGAATTATTCCTGCTGACTAGATTAGTAGTTGTACTGAGATATCTGTTGCTGATTACTAGCCTAGCCGTGCATATATAGGGAAGTCTCTGTTTGCGGAATAGAGGGTTTCCTATATGTGTGGCGGTCTGTTACGCCTGTTTTGCAAACTCTGATTTAAACAAAAAAAAAAAAAAATTTCAGACCTGATTTTTATAACTCGGGGCGTGACAGGTGCATACGTATAAAAAAAGATTCAAGTGCAACTGCGAGAAGGAATGTTGAATATAATTATTGAAAGGAACACTACTATGTAGCAATTTAAGCTTTTATAGAAAAGCAGTTGTTTCGCAATCTTTAATAGGTATATTACATAGCAAAGAAAAATTGGAGATAAGTAATTTCTTGAATGCTTCTTGGAATAAGAGATAAAATGAAATGAAAGTTTCGTAGAGAAGACTTACCAGTCAACCAAACTCAATTATTGCCGACTGAGGAATCCTTCCGTCCTCCCCCCACTCCACACCCTTGTGTGGGAGAAACTATTGTCGGCATACCCAATATTACCCAATATTAGAGATATATAGATTAAGAAAAAAATATACAAAGAACGTTTGAAACTTTTTTTTATAAACATGTATTTGAATTTTTTCTTTGGCTTAATTGCACGGACTTTATAAATTTTTTTCACTTTCTATATTATACTTTTATTTTTTCAAATATACTACTAAACTAATGTGACGATCCGACCCACTAACAATAGTAATTCGTTGGGCCCAAACTATCAACCCAAAATACTTAAATCTAATTATTATTACTAACGTCCAATGTCTCTTACATAACCAATCACAATTTATCTTATATACTCAATCACATTTACATTCCCTTCTAATATGGGACTTCGTTTAGGCCTTATATACACAGCCCAAGATCACCAAGCGATAATTCTCATCTAATGTGACACACAGCCCAAGATCACCAGGTGATGATTCCTATCTAATGTGACACACAACTCAAAATCATCAGGCTATGTGAAACTTGCTAGCCTGGTCTAAAAACATACAACCCAAGATCACCAGACGATGTGAGACTTATATCTCGCTAGACTTGTCATTCAGATCCTAGCATCGCCTGTTACCTAGTTCTTCAGACTCTGGCTCAGCCGGAACTCGTCTGTAACGACCCGGCCCACTAGCATAATAACTCGTTAGGTTCAAACCACAGTCAAAAATTTTAAACTCATTTATTATTACTAGTGTCCATATCTTTTATAAATCCAATCACAACTTCATTCCTATCCGATGTGGGACTGTTGGGTATCACAAACTCTCCCGCACACATCCGATGTGGGACTATTGGGGTGTCACAGACTCCCCCCGTTTAGGCCTGACGTCCTCGTCAGCCCAAACACACACACAGCAACCCATGATCACCAGGCGATGTGAGACTTGTTTCGCTAGCGCTGTCATCTAGACCCAGACTCAGCAGAGACTCGCCACACACTTCCGGCTGGTTATTGGCTCTGATACCAAATGTAATGACCCGACCCACTAGCAATAATAACTCGTTGTCTCCAAACCACAATCCAAAATGCTTAAATCCAGTTATTATTACTAGTGTACATGTCTTATATATATCCAAGCGCATCCACATTTTCATCCGACGTGGGACTATTGGGGTGTCACATCGTCACACATTTTCAACTCTCGCTCAGCCGGAACTCGGCACACATTTTTGATTGGTGATTGGCTCTGATATCAAATGTGACGACCCGCCCCACTAGTAATAATAATTTACTGGGCACAAAATATTTCAGTCCAATTATTATTACCAGTGTCCACAGTCTCTTATATATCCAATCACAACTTCATTCTCATCTAATGTAAGACTATTGAGATGTCACAACACAGCTAATCATTTTTTCCAGCCTCTACACTCTAAGAAAATAAAGTTATAATTTTGTACAAAAATTGATAATAAATATTGTTTAAAAGAGATAGAGCATGTATTCAAATTTAGGAAGAAGTAATTTCTTAAATACTTTTTGGAAGAGGGGAGGAAATGAAAATGGAGGTTTCATAGATAAATCTTACAAGTCAGGCAAACTCAATTAGTGTT
The DNA here is from genome assembly GCA_029168755.2 of Tillandsia fasciculata. Lineage (NCBI taxonomy): Eukaryota > Viridiplantae > Streptophyta > Magnoliopsida > Poales > Bromeliaceae > Tillandsia > Tillandsia fasciculata. The sequence continues at coordinate 12,661,709 of CM054936.1, forward strand.
AATGCGATTCCTGACGATCGTCGACGCCACCAATTCGGCCGTGAAAGTTAAAGCCATAATCCTCCGGATAGCTCTAAGTGCAGTAGTTGGAGAATGAGGAAAGAGATGTTCTCAGCTTGCAAAGAAGAATTAAAGATTTAGGAGGAATATATATATAGCTCTTGAAAGCTGTCAGCCAATAGAGTATGTTTGCTTATATCTAGGAAAAGAGAAGTGAAAATCTGCTTTTGAAAAAAAAAAAAAAAAAAAAAAATACAGTTTTTATATTTCTAATAAATAATTTGAAAGATAAAAATACTATTTTCAGATAAAATTTTAAAAAAAAAATTAAAAAAAATAATAATATTTTTTTTAGAAACTAAACAGGACAAAAATATTTTTCAGCCAGAAAATAATTTTTAAAATATCTTTCTAAAAAATCAAATGATTTCTGAATCTGTAGTAATCCGGATATTTTATTTTTAATAAATAAAATAAAAGTGGAATTTTTAGCCGGAGTTAGATTCTAAAGATCTAAATTGATCTAATTGATCAATTGTCGGGGTGCAAGTTGCACGAATTACGAGGTAAAAAGGCTAATTTCCAATCCGGGCATGATCTTGGAAATCCGAGTTGACCGATGCGATCGTCTCGTCAAACTGAGCAAGTTTCATATTCAGCACTTTTCGATCTAACGGTCGGATCTTCCAGAATTCAAAGAAGAAGGGAGCAAAGAGCCGCGACCAATGGAACAGTGTTCCTGCGCACAGTAACTTAAGTTATATACTGTTCATCTACAGTAACCCCTGGATTTTATTCCTTCTTGAACCAACGTTGGCCAATTTACCATCCGGACCCCTAATTTAGCGGTATAAGTAGTCAAACCTAACTATTTTCGACGTTCTGAGCGCAATGGCACTGTTGGTTTTCACGTTTGGCGATCCGGGTGCATCGAAGTGCGTGCGTCAGACTGTAAACTGTCGAACAAGATGGCCCGAGATTTCATACAAGGGCCAAACGAAACAAACAAATACGCTACCTGATAGGTCTCGACGAGCCGGACGTCATGGCGGAATCCGTTTTTCGTTTTGACGACCGGAACTCCTCGAAATGCGTAAAATACAGCAAAAAACGGTGTATTTTGCGCGTAAACCCAATATTTTATGCTCCGAAAAGCGTGCCACTTACAGGTTAGGGACTAAAATGTTAAGAGAACATTCTGGTAAGGGACTTAAGTTCAAATTCTGTATAGGTGAGGACTTATTGGCATATTGTTACAATATGCATTTAAATACATGCATATAGATGCCTCTTGGACTTCCCCACACCCGAGCCACCCCTTCACCCTTTCTCTGCAACCGACACCACCCCTCCACCTCTCCCAAGCGTCGCACCTGAGCTCCGCCGCCATGCCGTCGCCGGAGAAGCCCAAGAAGGTGAAAAAGCAACTTTAATTCTCGGGTTGGTGTTTGGAGGGGAAGTGTTTTGGAGGTTTGTTGGGACAAAACTTCAACTGAAGCGTCCTCTGGGTGGCCGCGACCGAGCCCTGGGTTTCCCGGTGCCTAGCTCCGCCGCGCGCCGCCGCGGCCAACTCCTTCTTCTTCCTCTCTCCGGCAAGGTAAGAAGGTTGAAAATTATTGGTTTTAGATGGCCCCTAAACCCAATCAACTTGTTCCTTACCTTGAGTGAACCCTACCTGTGAAGCCTAAGACGTCACCGTCGCTCCGGCCGCCGGCGGGAGCAAACTATTCCCGGATTATCGTGTTTCGGCCGAGGATGATCCCAGGCATCATGAAACCGATAAAACCAAGATCAAAACCGTTGATCTTGATCTTCTCGGTGACTGCAAGCTACCCTCAAAATATGGAATTGATCGGTGAAGAATCCACGGAGATCCAGCATGCCCTAGAACCGGCCAACCTTGCACAACGGCCGATCATCGCCGTCCGGCGCCGCCGCAGCCCGCGCCGCCGGCCAACCACTCAGCAAGCACCAGGGGACCTAGAGGAACCTCTCGGTCCATCTTGCGCCGGCCAAAGACTCGCCGGCCGGAAATTGCCATTAATGGTGGCCGGAAAACACCAAACATTGGATACCTTGGTCTCCGGCGATCGCCGGAGCTCCGTCAAGCGGGTGAGCTGTCCAGGTAGACCCCTAGACCTCTATGAAGCTTCCTATACGCTTGCATGCAAATCCTAACGTGGGTTTTCTCATCTTCGGAGTTGCACCATCTTGCACCATTGTGCTTGGGCCGAGCACCTTCTCCGGCGCCGCCGCCACCTCCGGTCGCCGGAGGGACACCCAGGTAACTTCCTAAACCTTGCTGGCATGCTTTCCCTTCCATCTTAGAAGTCCCAGGATCTCCTCTTTGCTGAGAACAAGCTCAAATATAAACTTAATTAGTGTTTATATATTGTGCACACCACTTGTTTGATTAAATGCCCCAATGAAGTTTGGGTTGGAATTAGGGTTCGAGCCAATATGAAAGTTATTTAAAATCATCCCCTGAGCTCCGTGCTCACTTCAGATCAAACTAGATCTGTGTGGATGAGAGTGTGATGCATTGTCAAACTGTTAGAAAAGCAAGGATCATGGATCTGGTTGATCCATCACTTTTGGACTGAAAGTAAGGTGAGCATGGGTACCCTGGCACTGTCCAGAGTCACTTTCATATACTAAGTTCGTCTGTTTGACGATCGGATTAAAAGATACAGCGAAATCGACCATTTACAATAATGTTGGAACAAAACTAAGTTCCGGGCTGTTAGCGAAGCCGCGACAGTGTATTCCTGCTATTTGGGGTCACTGGACGCGATGCTCGCGTCAGATTTGGGGTTTGAAGTCCCGGAGAAATAAAAATGCAAGATGGCCATGTTAGAGAGGAATTTTATGGGCCAAAGTTTTCCTCGGGTCTCGTGCTGCTCCCAAATGGTGAGCACGAGCTTCGTCATGTCATAACGGACACGCTGAAACTTACGGCGCTGTCATTGGACTTCTGGTTTGAAAGATCAAGCGAGAACAGCGCTCAAAACGGCATTAAAAGTATAAATTTAAGAACCTAGGGTCTAAACGCAAAATCCACATTGTATACTGTTTAGTAACTGTTTTAATGATTCCTAAACTTTTCGTTAGGAATCCAACGGCTCCCGTTGAGCGGAAATCGGAAATCGGTCCGAGAATCGGCAAAATCGTCGATTTTTTCGGCGTTCCGGTGGCAATCGCGTAATTTGAGAATTACGGCGGTTTCACCAAGCCGACTGTTGAGTCCCAGTAGAATCTGGTTGAGCCAGCGGCTAAGTTTAAAGCCTGGATCTCCCGGAAATCCAAAAGGGAATCCCCGGGAGGGGCGATTTGGTAATTTTACCAAAGATAAATATAGATTAAATTGGTCCAAGTGTTGTCGTCAGACATGGATGTCTAAGTGATTAAAAAGATCAAGTTAGCGACAAGAGTTTAAAATAACATAACATAATCTTGATCTAGGTTGGCACAGTCTTCGAGCGTCCAGTTGGAGTCGAAGGTTCGCCTGCGCATTATCAGGTGGGTTATCTTCGGTCCGAGCTTTATCAGTTCGGCCCTCGGTGTACGGTATTGGTTGGACTCCTGTTTTTGTCAATCTAAGTTATATTAGAGCCTATCTGCCTTTTATATATATTGCTTTGACTGATTGGTCATTAGTTGCACTCCTATGCTTGATTATTATATTGATCTATTAATGCTTGAGCCTGCCGTTCCTTTGATTCAGTGTTTACTACTTCATGCCTGCTTTATGACTGCTTATGGTTGTTTTAGTGATCCTTACCTACGTGATTTTAAATTGCTCCCAGTGGTCATTTCATTACTCTATACATTGCCATGTTTCCTTGGTCATCTAATAGTTGAGCCTGCTTCTTTGTTGTTCGCCTGTTATGCTGCTAAATACATGATCTTCTAAAATAAATGTTTTTTTTACCAAGCACTGTAGGGCAGCGCTCTACGATGTTTGGGACCCAAAAACTTATTGTTTTCAAAGGTTTTCTTAAAAACATGTGTTTAGTTGCATAAGGGGTTAGTCTGGCATTTATATCTTATCTTGGAACATTTCCATGTTGGATTGGTGAGCTTGCTTGTTCTGCTGATCAAATGATACACTACTGAGCACATAGATTTATTTAACTAAGGTTTTTACCGAGCTTCGTAGGGTCGCCGGAGTCTGTTCTTGTTTGATAGGACAAAGGCAATTGCTCTACGAGGTTTGGAAACCCAAGCTTCGTAGTGTCGCCTGAGTCTGTTCTTGTTTGATAGGACGAGGGCAATGCTCTTCGGGTTTGGACTTTTCAAAACAGTTTTCTTAAAAGTATGTGTTTAAGTTTTGTATCATTTGATTGGTTGGTATGATTGAGTTGAGATTTGCCTTGAGCTTGCATATGAGTTGAGATTTGTCGAGTAGTTGCCTGATCCTGCATGAGAGTTGAGATTCAGTTGTTAGTACTTGCATCCCAGTGGGGATTGTCCCGGCTTGTAGCCGATTATCCGGTCAGTGGACCGCCAGTTTGAGCATTTGCATATGATTCGCCCGCACCGTTGTTCTTCACGTACACCAGCGGACCGATCACCCGTAGCGGTGTACTTTACCGGTAAAGTGGTTAGCAGTTGCAACCCGTGACCCTCAGTGGAGGGAATGTCAACCAGGTGGTGCCAGGTGGGCAGCCTTGCCTGAGGTCTTGTGAAGGCCAATATGGTAGCTTGTGATTGGGTCTTTGTGTTTTCATTTATTTGATGCATGTGTTGCTAAGTTGCTTTAACATGCTTCTTTGATTCTTTGATCTGGCTTCTAGTTATCTACCTTATATGATTCTATGTGATGCCTTTGATTACAGTTTCATTGTTATCTTGCTGATTGTCCTAACTCCTTGATGCGTTGATTATCCTGATACATGTTTGTCCTGTTTCAAATTCTGCTAAAATTATTTCCTATGCTTGTATCCAGATTATGAGTTTTACTTTCTTTACAGCACCAGTTATATATCTGCTTTACCCTAACCCATGATCTATTACTATCCTCTAGTATTGTATACCAGTAGGTACGATCTGCTATTTCTCGGCTCGTCGTGCCCACTGGGATACACTCCGGTGTGTCTCACACCCTCGGGTGACTGTTTTTCAGGTCGAGCGGGTGCTGAGACATTGGGGCGGTTTGGTGAGGTATCGAGATAGGTGATCGACCCTGGACAGCCGTGTAAATAAAATAAAGGTTAAGTTGGAAAGAATATTGTAAACAAAAGAGTTGTAATTTATTTATTGTATTGTAATAATTAGTTGTAGTTTAGATGGTACTCTGATGTTGCTTGCCATGTTAGCCGTGCATATATAGAAAAGGCTCAATCCCAAGGGGGATTGGGACTCTTCTATATATGTGGCGGTCTGTTGCGCCCTGGCTGGTTTTCAAACTCTGATTTTAAAAAAAAATTTAGACGCGGATTTTTGAACTCGGGGCGTGACAGAATCAACTCTTATTATTGGCGAGGGTGTGTTGTTAGTTATTTTAAATAACGTTTAACATTTTAAAACTTTATTAAGTAAAAGGTGTCTTCTAAATATGCCCACTTTACCTTTAATAGATAAAAGATATCAGGAATACTGCCATGTATTCTTAATCTTATTTTAGTTTATTATAGTGTTATAATAAATTTTTTTAAAAAAAATATTATTAAATTGAGCTAGGCTAATATGTTTTTGAAAGCAGGGAGGTCTATATGTTTCCAAGTTGATTTTTATAATAGGGCATTCGATTCGGCGATTGACTTCGGCAGATATGATTTATAGTATTGAAACTACTTAGGAAACTAAATTTTATAATTTATTTGTCTAGTAAACGGATAGTCTCAAAATGAACGAAAACAACAAAAAAAAAAAAAAACAAAAAAAATCTCATTAAAAAATGATAGAAGATTTAAAATTTAAATCAAAAGCATTGATATGCTCTCATGATAAACCTAAAATTTTTTATTAAAATTTAAACTAATTTGAATTATTATACACCGTTGAGTAGATATAATAACAGATGTTAAAGAAAGATTCAGAAAGAGTAATTCTTTTGTATGCTTTATGGAAGAGGGGATGAAATATAGTGCAAGCTGCACAAAAATATTAGAAACAGAAGGTGAAAGAGTGAATATTTATTATTTTTTTATTTTACTTGATGTCACATAAATAAATTTTTTTTTTCAAAATCTTGTATTTTATTTTGGTTAATTTCATACAGTTTCATATAAACATATAGAATAGCAAATATATCACTACAAAGTTTAATTTTTTATAATTATCCCTTCGATTAATTTCATACCTATACAGCTCCCTTGTAGACATAACGAATAGCAAATATATTTCATGTCCCGAGTTTTAAAAATTAGTCCAATTTTTTTTTTTTATCAAAGTTATGAACACTAAAAATAATAACTGGGTTTAAGTATTTTGGGTTGTGATTTCGGCCTAACGAGTTATTATTGCTAGTGGGCCGGATCGTTACATTTGGTATCAAAGCTGATCACCAGCCGGAAGTGTGTGGCGAGTCTCGACTGGGCCAGGATCTGAAAGACAAGGTGACGGACTACGTCAGGGTCTGAATGACGAGGCTAGCGAGACAAGTCTCACATCGCCTGGTGTTCTTGGACTGTGTGTGTTTGGGCTGACGAAGATGTCGAGCATAAATGGGGAGAGCTTGTCACACTCCAATAGTCCCACATCGAATAAGAATGAAGTTGTGATTGGATTTATAAAAGATATAGACACTAGTAATAATAAATGGGCTTAAATATTTTGGATTGTGGTTTGGACCTAACGAGTTATTATTGTTAGTGGGAATATTTATCCTTTCAAAAGTCCAGTTTTGCCCGTTCAAATATATCCTTTCAAAAATTTTAATTGTTAAAGTAATACAAAAAGTATAAAAAAATAAAAAAATAAATTTATCATACTAATTAACTAAAGTTAAATATTTAATCTATGATTAAATATAATTTTCAAACGACTATTGATGGTAGGGACGTATATGAACAACTTATGAAAAACTGAACTTTATAGAAATATATCTGTTATTCGATATATTTACAGAAAGCTATATAAAATTTAATTTAAAAAAAAAAAAAAATTTGTAGTCTCTTTACTGCTGTAGATTACATTAGTTGAATTAGGTTTGGATTTTTTTTTTGATTAAACAGGGTAAAACCCTATTTGAGTACAAAGGACCCGGTAACAGTAACAGATCAACCCAAAATGCTGAAGCAAAACCCGAACACATCAACGATGGGGCCCCACCAGCACTAGGGAAACAACATCAACGACAAAACGGAAAAGACAACCCAGCTTTCGACGAGGTTACTACAAATACTACAAGGAATTAACATCAGCCTAGAGAAAAGAAAAACAGCGTCGCATTGAAACACAGACACAAACAAGAAAATGCCGGCAAGGCGAATGGCAGAGTAGAGAGGCCTCCTCCAATACGGCATAAGGTCATGCAATCAAGTGTATCAAGTAATAGTCGCTCTTATACTCTGGGTATACGCGATGCGGCCGCTTCATGTCGCCCATTTGGAAATAAACGAAAGGAAGAGAAGCAGCCCATTTGGAAATAAAAGAAAGGAAGAGAAGCAGCCGAGCAAGATACATTCGAGGTATATAAACCCCCCATGTCTGACACATCCACCAAGAGAGCTAATGACTGAGAAAATGACTTAGTTGTGAGACAACCTCCAAAGCAGAAATGGAAGAAACACCCAACTCTGGATAAAAATTTATCCAACACCTTGAATAGAAGGAAAGGAGCCACCTCATGTAAAGTAAGTACTGAGCATAAAACCAAGGTCAAAGAGTTTCAATCCCTGATCAATCATGAGCCACAAAGCACCCTTTGATAGAAAATGCGAAAGAACAAAATGCTGACTAAAGCAACCTCTCTTTAGATGATCCTAATCCAACCACTACAAAAACTTTGGTAGCCCATGATGCCTGAAGGGAGCCAACATCAGATTTGCAAAGTGGATTCCCCTTGTCTTCTTGTCCCCAATGGAATTAAAGTAAAGGTGAAGATATGACCGTCCAAGATACGTCCGAAAAACATGGACATTGGCCCCTCAACCATTCAAGGTTAGGTAATTAGAGGAGGCCGGAAAGCAGGAAAGGAACTAAGTAGTTACAGCCGTAAATAGTATGGAGTAGAACACCCTTGACCTTCAGAGCGTACTCGATGCCTCATCCAAGTAAGAGAATAATGTTAAAGTCCGGTAAGCATACAGTCGATGAAATAGAGATTGGTAGCTTGGTAGCCTTTGAAGCGCCATAGTCCCTCGATGAAGGTTAGGAAACGCCGGAGTTTAGCACCTCATTAATAGATGTAAACTGCGGACTGCGGATGAAACAAATGATGTCCAATCGGGACCTTGCAGAAACCACACCAAGAGGAGCATAAACGCTGCAATATTTCCTTCATAAACCAAGTTATATGGCAAACGCTAGAAGGAGGGTTAATGCTATAAACGTTGTTGTGGAGAACGAAACGACTTATCACAGAGAAGAGGACAAGAGGGATCTCTTTTATAGATACTTCTCTGAGTTGTTTGCCCCTACTCAAGGTGGTAGTGTTCGGACCGGGGATTGGAGCTACCTCTTTGGTAATAATCCTTTTCCCAACCCCAGTAGACTCTCGGAGTCGTTCACGGAGGAGGAGGTGAAGAAGGCGACTTTTCAGCTAGGTAGTGACAAAGCCCCGGGACCGGACGGTTTTAATCTACGCTTCTACCAAAAATTCTGGGACACGATCAAGGTTGACCTGATGAACATTTTTCGGGAGCTTTTCGAGGGCTCATTCAACTCTGGCCCGTTGGACTATGCGTACATCTGTCTCATACCAAAAAAAGATGGAGCGGTGGCAACAAACGAGTTCAGACCAATTAGTCTTATCAACGGGGTGCAGAAGATCATCTCCAAGGTCCTGGCGAATAGGTTGGAGAGGGTCTTGGATGGGATTATTTCCCCTGGGCAGGCAGCTTTCCTTAAGAAGCGGTGTATCTTGGACTCTTTTGTTACGGCTAGTGAGGTGTTGAGGTGGAGCTTCAAAGCCAAGGAGAACAACATCGGGGTTAAGACTGACTTTGAAAAAGCCTATGACAGGGTTAACTGGAATTTCCTAAGGAAAGTGTTGTGTTGGCTCGGCGCGGACCAGAAATGGTGCGGTTGGATTGACCAATGTGTCTGCAATGCCAAGGTAGCGATCCTGGTTAACGGGACGCCGACAAAATGGATCAAAACTAGGAGGGGACTTCGGCAGGGAGACCCGCTTTCCCCATTCCTTTTCCTGCTTGTGTCAGAAGGGCTGGCGAGAATGACGGCCAAAGCGGTCCAGAGTGGGTGGCTCGTAGGTGTGGGACCGACGAACGGTGCTAAGGTATCCCTGATACAGTACACGGATGACACTATCTTCTTTTGTGAAGCGAAGTCCAGACAAGTCAGGAACCTTAGTTTCGTATGGCAACTCTACGAGTGGGCTTATGGGTTGAAAATCAACAGAGATAAAACTGAGTTATTCTTCACGGGTAACCGTGCCGGTCGGGGTGTAAGGCTTGCAAGGGTTTTAGGGTGTAGAGTGGGGTCCCTACCGGTTCGGTATCTCGGGCTACCACTCTCAAAAGGGCAACCTAGGAAGGAAGACTGGTGGTCTTTGCTGGAAAAGATTGAACATCGTATCGAAGGCTGGCAAGCCAAACTTTTGTCACAAGGGGTTCGGCTCGTCTTGGTCAATTCGGTGCTGACTAACCTACCTCTCTACTACCTCTCGATTTTTAAAGCACCGAAGTGGGTTCTCCGTCGCATCGAGTCGATGAGACGGCCGTTCTTTTGGAGGGAGGGGAAATCGGTTATGGGAGGGCAGTGTAGGGTACAATGGAAGGTGGTGTGTAGGAGCAAAAAAGACGGGGGCCTGGGAGTTCTTGACATCGGGCAAATGAACACTGCCCTGCTTGCAAAGTGGTGGTGGAAACTGCTAACGGAACAGAAAAATTTGTGGAAACCCTTCATTGCGGGGGTGTATTATGTGCGGAGAAGAATGCTCAAGGAAGGTACGTCATTTCGTCCAGCGTCTTTTTGGTGGAGAAGCGTGATGAAGTCCAGGGATGCGTTCAAGTGTGGTATCGCCTACGGTGTAGGTAACGGCTGCAAAGTAGAGTTCTGGAATGATATTTGGCTTGGACAGACATCCCTCAGTACCGCCTTCCCCCATATCTTCGTTCGGGTGCGAAATAAAAACTTCAGGATAAGGGAGTGCTGGGGAGAAAGGGGTTGGAGGTGGGGTAAGATCTTGGCGGGCTTCACACCGGATACGCAAGCTGAATGGGCCTTGTCGACCAACTCAAAGAAACTCTATCGACTATCGCAATTACAGAGAACCAGGACGAGATTAGGTGGAGGTGGGACACTTCTTGGAGGTTTAGCGTTAAGTCAGTCTACAGCTTTCTACAAGACGGGGGCGTACTTGACAGACGCTTTGTGCAACTTTGGAAGATCAGGGCTCCCCTCAAAGTCAAGGTTTTCGTCTGGCTCGTCCTCAGGAACAGGGTCCTTACGGCGGATATTCTCTTGAAAAGGGGGTGGAGTGGAGACGGGAGATGCGCGCTCTGCCCCGATGGTATCGAGACTGGGGGACACCTCTTCCTGAACTGCCAATCAACAGCGGATATCCTCTCATGTGTTTTAGTGAACAAAGCTTTGCTTCGATCCTGCGCGACACCGGAAGGCCTGTGGAAAGAGATCAGTGAGAAGAAGAGCTCGCTCGGGAGAAAGGAACTTGTGACCCTGGCGACCAGCTGGTGGGTATTGTGGTTAGAAAGAAACAAGAGAATTTTCGATTCCAAAAAGCAGACGGCACGACAACTGGTGGCGGAGATTAGAGTCCTGAGGAGTATCTGGATCATGCATTCCCCCCCCTGAGTTTTTTTTTTTTTTTTTTTTTTTTTTTTTTTTTCAGTTCGCTCGAGACCTAGCTGTCTCAACGTGTAGCCTAATTCATTATCCTAGTGAATGAAGCGGTAGCATGCTACCTTTCTCTCAAAAAAAAAAAAAAACTATGATGGCCCATGTTGCCCATTAGTATCTTCGTAGCCAAGTGCAAAAAGTAAACCCAAGTGAGATGTAGAGGCTGACGGGCGAGGTAGAAGTATCCAAAGAGTCCCAGCCTCGGTGGTTATCCATTAACTGATCCAAGTTATCCAATCACAAACCCCATGGAAAATACAAGATCTCCTAAATCATCGCCCAAACAGATTTGAAGCCTCCATCTTAGCCAAAACAAGTACGCCTTGACACCCGCTGCAAGGCAGCTTCAACCTTTTGTAATGCCAGCAACCAGCAGGTAACAGTGAGAAAATAAAGTCCGTATGCATGGCCGTCCCAATAATAATAAACCCTCAGTATAGATGTTCCTTTTCCAACAGTTCTTGGCAATATCTTGCATACTCGAGCAACTTAACAGAGAGGCCGTAACCAAAATAAGGCAAGTTTCAAATATCCCATAGTAGCTTTAGAAAACTGCAACTCCTGCTGAGTGATTGCTTGCCATCTTCCTCATATTGCCTCGACCACACAATGAGAGACCAAAGTGCTGCCAATTCCTGCGTGAACCAGATGCTACACTTCGAATCTAAATTGTAAGCCCGAATTGCCCATGATAATCTTCAAGACAAATATGAATAAGTAAGCCCAAGTAAATTGTAGAGATTGAAGAGTGAGGTAGAAGTGAATCCACTAAGTCAAGAGAAGCTGGACCCAGGCGAGTCCCAATATCGGTGACTGCCCAAACTGATCCAAACAATCCAATCGTTAAACCCAATAAGAATACAAAGCTGCAAACCCCTCAACCAAGCAGATTTGGAAGCCCCATCTCAGCCAGTTCATAATCTCAGAGCAAAGGCCCAGAGGTTGCAAGTATTATGGATTCGTAGAACACAGGTGGTACTCGGGAACACGCTGTTGTTGAAAATGCGCCTGTTGCGTTCGTTCCAAAGTTCCCAACAAGTAGCTGCAAATATGAGATCAAAGTGCTCTTTACTTCGACCCGTCAAGGTCGTCCTAGCTCCCCTCCATCTATTCGCAAGATCCCCCGAGTAGATTAGTAACCTGTGGCAAGTGAGAGGCCAATGTTGAAGTACCTCCTCCCAAATCGACGTCGCGAAAGTGCAGTAGAAGAAAAGGTGATCCAGATTTTCGCCTCCTTGACGGCAGCACATACAAATTGAAGGTCCAATCCATCCTTTTTTTGTGAGCAGTTCCGCAGTGAGCAGCCTATATCTAGCCGCGATCCACAAAAAATTTTTAATCTTAAGCGGAATCCGAATACCCCACAGATGCATGATTTTGCTGTCGTTCACCCTGTCAAAAGAAATGGAAATGTAGGCATTCTTGGATGAGAAAGTCCCATTATTGCTCATC